>CM053603.1:179635058-179669804 GCA_028646535.1 Procyon lotor
TTTTTTTTTTTTTTTTGTGAAGTGCAAGCATATCTCATTTCACTGTGCTTCTCTTCATTGTAGATATTGTGTTTTTTGTGTTTTTTCTGTTTTTGTTTTTGTTTACAAATTGAAGGATTGTGTTAACCGTGTGTTGTGCAAGTCTACGGGTGCCATTTTTCCAAAGCATTTGCTCATTTTGTGTCCCTTTGTCACATTTAGTAATTCTTGTAATATTTCTAACTTTTTCATTTTTAATGTATTGGTTATGATGATCAGATATCTTTGATGTTTTTATTGTAATTGTTTCGGGTTGCCACAAATTGTGTCCACATAAGACAGTGAACTTAATTGATAAATGTTGTAAGTACTCTGATTGCTCTGACTGCCATTCCCTCACCTCTCTCCTTATCCTTGAGACACAACAATGTTGAAATTACACCAGTTAATGACCCTACAAGAGCCTTAAAACGTTCAAATGAAAGGAAGAGTCACACGTCTCTCATTTTAAATCAAGAGTTAAAAAGAATTGAGCTTATTGAAGAAAGCATCTTAGAAGCTGAGATATGCTGAAAGCTAGGCTTCTTACACAAAATAGATATCCAACTCATGAATGCAAAGGAAAAGTTCCTGAAGGAAATGAAAGTGCTACGGCAGTGAACACACAAATGATAAGAAAGCAAAACAACCTTACTGCTTATATGGAGAAAGTTTTGAAGTTCTGGATGGAAGATCAAACCAGCCATAACATTTCCTTAAGCCAGAGCTTAATCCAGAGCAAGGCCTTAACTCTCTTCAATTTTATGAAGTCTGAGTGAGAGGAAGTTTCAGAAGAAAAGTCTAAGGCTAGCAGAGGTTGATTCCTGAGGTTCAAGGAAAGCACCTGTGTCCAAAACTTAAAAGTGCAAGGTGAAGCAGCAAGTGCTGATGGAGAAGCTGCAAAGCAAGTGATCTAGAAGATCTAGCTAAGACAGTTCATGAAGGTGGCTACACTGAACAATGGATTTCCAGCATAGACAAAACAGCCTTCTGTTGGAAGAGTCACCTAGGAGTTTCATAGCTGGAGAGAACTCAATGCCTGGCTTCAAAACTTCAAAGCCAGGCTGACTCTCATTAGGGGTTAATGCAACTGGTGACATTAAGTTGAAGCCAATGCACATTGGCCACTCTGAAAAATCCTAGGGCCCTTAAAAATTTATGCTAAATCTACTCTGCCAGGGCTCTCTATAAATGAAATAACAAAGCCTAGATCACAGCTTGATTGTTTGCAACATGGTTTACTAATTATTTTAAGCCCACTTTTGAGACCTACTACTCATTGGCAATGTACGTGGTCACCCAAGAGCTCTGATGGAGATGGACAACAAGATGAATGTTGTTTTCACATCGGCTAACACAACATCCCTTCTGCAGCCTGTAGATCAAGGAGTAATTTTGATTTTCAAGTCTATTATTTAAGAAATACATTTTGTAAGGCAATAGCTGCCATGGACAGTGATTCCTCTGATGGATCTGGGCAAAGTAGACTGAAAACTTCTGAAAAGGATTCACCACTCTAATTGTCATTAAGAACATACATGATTCTTGGGAAGAGGTCATATATCAAAATTCACAGGACTTTGGAGGAAATTGATTCCCACATTCATGGATGACTTTGAGGGGTTCAAGATTTCAGTGGGGGAAGTCACTGCAGATGTGGTGGAAACAGCAAGAGAATTAGAATCAGCAGTGGAGCCTGAAAATGGGACTGATGGGATTTCCTCCAGCTATGACTGAAATCAATGGGACTGCAATCTCATGATAAAACTTGACCAGATGAGGAATCATTTCCTATGGATGAGCAAAGAAAGTGGTTTCCTGAGATGGAATCTACCATCAGAGGAGATGGAATCTACCATTGGTGGAGATGATATGAAGATTGTTGGAATGAAAACAAAGGATTTAGAACATTACATAAACTTACTTGATAAAACAGCTTTGGGGTTTGAGACGATCGACTCCAATGTTCAAAAAAGTTCTACTGTTGGAGGGTTCCCCTTTCTCCACACCCTCTCCAATATTTGTTGTTTACTGTCTTGTTAATTTTGGCCATTCTAACTGGTGTAAGGTGGTATCTCACTGTGGTTTTGATTTGAATCTCCCTGATGACTAAAGATGATGAACATTTTTTCATGTGTCTGTTAGCCATTTGTATGTCTTCTTTGGAGAAGTGTCTGTTCATGTCTTCTGCCCATTTTTTGATGTGATTATTGGTTTTGTGATTGTTAAGTTTGAGGAGTTCTTTATAGATCTTAGATATCAGACCTTTGTCTGTAGTGTCATTTGCGAATATCTTCTCCCATTCTGTGGGTTGCTTGTTTGTTTTGTTGACTGTTTCCTTTGCTGTGCAGAAGCTTTTTATTTTGATGAAGTCCCTAAAGTTCATTTTCGCTTTTGTTTCCTTTGCCTTTGGAGTCATGTCCTGAAAGAAGTTGCTGTGGCTGATGTTGAAGAGTTTACTACCTATGTTCTCCTCTAGGATTTTGACAGATTCCTGCCTCACGTTGAGGTCTTTTATCCATTTCGAGTTTATCTTCATGTATGGTGTAAGAGAATGGTCAAGTTTCATTCATTATGCCTCCATTAGAAAGGACGAATATCCAACTTTTGTATCAACATGGACGGGACTGGAAGAGATTATGTGGAGTGAAATAAGTCAAGCAGAGAGAGCCAATTATCTTATGGTCTCACGTGCTGAGCATAAAGAAAAACATGGAGGGCATTGTGAGAAGGAAGGGAAGGGGGAATGGGGGGAAATCAGAGGGGGAGATGAACCCTGAGAGACTGTGGACTATGAGCAACAAACTGAGGGTTTTGGAGGGGAGGGGGTGCGGGGTTGGGCGAGCCTGGTGGTGGGTACTGAGGAGGGCACGTATTGCATGGAGCACTGGGTGTGGTGCAGAACAATAAATCTTGTAATACTGAAAAAATAAAATAAACATATTTGGGGAAAAAAGTTCTACTGTTGGTAAAATGCTATCAAACAACATCACATGCTATAAAGAAATCATGAAAGGAAGAGTTAACCTATGGCAACCTTCATTATCTTATTGTAAGAAATGGCTATGCCCACTCCAACCTGCAGCAACTACCACCCTGATTAGTGAGCAGCTGTTAACATCAGGGCAGGATCCTCCACTAGCAAAAAGATCATGACTCATTGAAAGCTCAAATGATTGTTAGCATTTTCAAAAAACAAAATATATTTTAATTATGGTGTATACATTCTTTTTTCAGACATAATGCTATTATACGCCTAATAGACTACAGTATAATGCAAATGTAACCTTTATATGCACTTGGAAATAAAAAAAATTCATTTGACTCATTTTATTGCAATACTTACCTTATTGGGGTGGTCATCAGAACCTCAATATTTTCGAGGTGTGTCCATGGTGGACAATGACTCCTCCACAGTGTGGCTTTTGCATTGTGAAACAAACATAATTCTTCAGGCTTCTTGGAAGATGAGGTTTCCTGGAAACTTATTTTGGAAGGCTGGTGGGTGGCTAGCAACGCAGAGAACTACACATGCAAGCTCAGGGAACAGAAATAAAAAAATGCTTCGGGGGAGGTTGGAGAATCCCCTGTAGACTATAAACACACACACACACACATACACACACACACACCTTGTTTAAAAGCATTAAAGCAAGCTGGAGTCTGTAAATCCCCAGCACACAGGGCCCTACAGGTTGATTTTGTTAAAGGGAAAGGCCGTAATGAATGCAGTTCATATTCTTGTAGATACTCAGCTGGTGCGCCCTAATGATGTCTTACCAAACTTCAGGACCTCTGGGGCAAAATATTCTGAGCTTCTATCTGAACACTGGTTCCAAATAAACCCACACTGCTGCCTGCTCAGTCCTAGCGATGTTTTAATGTAATTTTATTCCATGTCCAATGATTCAGAAAATACAGAGTTCTGAGTTTTGGTCGTAGCTAATGAATCCACTAGTGTTGCAGTGGTTTTTTTTTTTTTTAATTTATCATTGCTGTTGATAATTTGTCTTGTCCTTCATATGGTTCTCTTTGTGATTTAGGACCGTGTATGAAATTTGGTTTGGCACTTGGTCAATCAGTGAGATCTCCTCCAGTCTGGAGTTCTTAGCCTGGCTTGCACTGCACACCCTCATTCTGCATGTGGGATGAGCTTTGCCACCGAGAAGCACCCAACAGCCACCGGGCTTTCAACAAATGTAACTGAACGAAAGATAAGTCTTTCCTACTGTTGGTAGGAAAGTTGGTAGAGTTTCCTGCTCTGACACATAGCAGAAAACCCCTCTGAATGCCTTCTCAGAATTAAACCCTTGGTTGGCTCTGGTCTCCTTTGAAGAAAGGTGTGGCTTTCCAAGTAGGTCTGCCAGTGTCGAGAAGTCAGCATCTTTCTAGAGACAGTTGTATGTAAAGCAAAGCTATGTCTTGTGCTGTCGAAAGGAACAACTCTATGGATGTGTGTGATTTCACTGTAGCTGCCTGAGGCAGAACCCTGTATCCTGAGGCGGTTCTGGGACTCGGGAGGGTGGCACCTGTGTGTTCTCCACCTCTGTGACTTCTACACATCTTGGAGCAGATAGACTCAGCCAGCTTCCCTTGGCATCCTCCAAGGCAGAACCCAGCACAACAAGTACCAGGATGTCCTCAGCCTCAATATGCCTGTCTCATCGGAATACAGTGATGCTGGCTTACTTTCCCACATTTCCCCCGAAACTAAATTTACTCATGGAAGTAGATTTATGAAGACTTTCAAACAAACCCCAGGGTTTTACACAGGCCATTTAGCTTTGGACTTTGTTTTTATTGTTTAAGGCTCTCCTACGACTTATTCTCCAGTTTTTACATTATTGAATGAAATGCGTTGGTCCTCACCTTTTCTATCAGGATGGGTTGAGTGAAGTGTCTTATCAGATCCCCATCTGTTCCAATTACAATTCAGCAATTCAAGTCCAATAACACGTGGCCTCCGGTGTCCGCAGGAGGCTGGGCACACATTTCAATGTGAAATCAATTTCCCTGCAGACATAGACCATCAAAGGGGTTACCGTAGGATTTGAGGAGTAACACATTGTGTGCTGCCAGCAGCATAAGAAAGGAAAATAAGGGGGGAAAAAAAATCTCTCTATGGGTGGATTTTTTTTTTCTAGAAGGAGGGAAAAATACCTATGTCGAGTCAGTAGGTGCTGAAAACAAAATGTTGCCAGAGGTTTTATTTCAGGGGAAACTGAGTCCTGAGGGCTCTCCACTCACAGGTTCTCTAGTGCAGTCTGCAGCTCATTCCAGGAAGGGGAAAAGCATCAGGAGCCTTGCAAAGGGAACACCCTGCACTGAGCCTCCATTTGGCCAAAAGTCCCCTGCAGAGGCCCAGGTGGTACAGCTCCTCTCCCTCCCCACGATATACTGATGGCAGCAGGCCCAGCCCATCCCTTCCCTTCTGGCTGCTTCTGCAGTGTGCTGGCAAAAAACATGAGTTTGGGCGTCAGGCCAACCTTGCTTCAAACCCTGGCTTTGCCAATTACCAGTAGAGTGACTTTGGACCTCTTGTGGATTTGACGGATTTAACGAGACAGTTGGTGGGAAATGCTTAGCTCATAATGTTTCCACAAGACAGCGGTTTCTTCCACCTCTGATCTCAGTCCTCAGTCCCTGGTGGTCTCACAAGTTATTGGGAACACAACTGGAAAACCCAAATTTAAGGGACAGAGTTAGCAGATTGGATCTGCTTCTGAAACCATCCACCTCGTGGGTGAGGGAAAATCCTCTCGGCCACTAGGGGGCACCAATTACATGGAAAAGAAAGGGTTGGATTTAGCAGCCTCAGTCCTTTGCCCTACAATACGTATCATTTAACCAGTTTAGTTTCTTGGAGCAAAGTTCGGGAATGCTTGATGCAGAAAAGTGCTGAGTAGAGTATTTCTGCTGGGAAAGGTGGTTACACTTGCACGTCATTGGAAGAAAGTTTTCTTATAGGGCTCCTGTGTGACTCACTAGCAATTGTAAATGCACAATTAAAAAAAAAATCAGCCCCTTTTACTTTGTCCCTTTTTTCTATATGTATGCTACAACGGAGACAGAATTCTTAGTGTGTGGAAGAAAGAAGGCACTTTACCTTAAAATATTTCAGACTTTTTGAGCCAACCAAATTTATGTGAGACCTTGCAATCTGAAGCCATTTGTAACTAAATCCTGGGAAGCATGAGATGCAATGGGCATCCCAAATCCACGGTAGGCAGGAAGGAAATGGAGAACAGAGAAAAATATGGCAAATTCACTTGTTTAGCACAAGACACACATTGTGTCCAGGGCATGAAAGCTATTTTGCAGAGGGGAAGGAATTGGTGCTCTCCATCCTTGATAGGTAAAGGAGTCTGTAGGCTTTGTTGGGCATTGACCAAACCTCTCCAATAGGGCCAAACGTCTTCTGCCTTAGAATTCTCCAGGCTGCCTGTCAAGACCCCAGGTTCTGGGCCCTAGCTCAGAGTTAATGAATCAGACTCTCTTGATGTATAGAATGTGAAACAAACTCATAAGTGGTTTTGCATTCCTAAAATTGAAGAACCACCGGTTGAGAAGATAATAATTCTACCTCCACTGACATTAAGAATATATTTAAAGATGTCTCCCTGAGACCTTTGTCTCAATAAGCTGCCACCTTCTAGAAGAATCTTCAAAAGGTCTCATCCCACAGCAAAGCCCCAAACGATCAGAACTGTTTACCCTTGCGACTCTTTATGCCCCCAGAATCCTACACCATGTCTGGCACACTCTGCTAAAGCAGATTCCTTTGACTTGTGACCTTCCTGTTTGTGTGCGGAAGGGCTCAGAACTGCATTTTCATTTTACACTTGTCCCTCCCAACTCCACACTGCCAGTCCTTGTAGGCTGACTGCTTGGCGGGTGTGAAAACCTGAGGCAAAAACCAGGCATATCTGGATCCAATTCTGTTTCGTGACTGTGTTATCTTGGACAAGCGCTAATATCCTCTCAGCCTGAGTTCTTCCATCTAGAAAACAGAATTATTAAACTTTCCCGGGGAGCTTGTTGTAGAGACTGAGTGAATTCATCTAGCATATGCACCGGGCCTGGGTCCTGGTACCAGCTCGGTCGACACAAATAACTTGCACCAAAATTAATGTGAGTGTATTGCACCTAGTTCTTGCAATATATGGTATATGTAATTTAACAAAAGATAAAATATGTGGGTTTTTTTAAGATTTTATTTATTTATTTGACAGAGAGATCACAAGCAGGCAGAGAGGCAGGCAGAGAGAGAGGGGGAAGCAGGCTCCCCACTGAGCAGAAAGCCCGATGCAGGGCTCGATCCCGGACCCTGAGACCATGACCTGAGCTGAAGGCAGAGGCTTAACCTCCTGAGCCACCCGGGTGCCCCGAAAATGTTTCTTGAGTGACTACTACACGTGCTACCCAAAAGTCCATGTTTACAAACGTTATCTTTGCTCAGTAGTAATTCTGAGGAAGCCAATTAAGTAAGATTTTGAAAAAAGAATCAAAGTCAACTTATGACTGCTAGGCATTTCTCATTGAGAAACTGGCTCCCCTTTTATAGTGTCTGCAGGCTCAGAGCCTGGCCCTGTCTCCTAACATCCGAGAGCAATGTGTCTTGGATAAGTGAGCAGGAGAGCAGATGGACCCCTTGAGTACAGAGGCATTTCCAGCACTTTGTATTAACCTGGATGTGTTCTTCTATTTTTTTTACTTCTACTTTTATTTTACTTTATTTTATTTTTTATTATTTTATTTTATATTTTATTTTATTTTACTTTATTTTATCTTATTTTATTTTATTTCTTAAATAGGCGCTGTGCCTAATGTGGGGCTTGAATTCAGGACCCTAAGATCAAGAATTGTATGCTCTACCAACTGAGTCAGCTAGGTACTCCTGTATGTGTTATTCTAACAGCAAAAAGGGTTAGGAGACAGAGCCCTTTGCTGGCTTTCCTACTCACTGGTGATCTTGACAGGTTACTAAAGCACCTGAACTTTAGTTTCCTCCTTTGCAAAACAGGAGGTGTAGGGGTCATAAAGCATACGTTGTGGGATGAGACAGAAGTCTAAGTAAGCTTATAACAGGTGAAAACTTTTGTACCCTCTAAAGTGGTACACGAACACAATACTTTCTGCATTGTTGTTCAGGCAGTGATCCCCACGTGCAACCAGGGAATCCCAGTTCCTCCGGGGTCCTGAGGGGTTCCTTGGTATCTCTTTTAACCTTGGGACTTATCAGAGCCATTAACGGGCTAATAAACGTCGGAACTGTGAGAGGAGAACACAGTGTCCCGCATTTCCCAAACACAGCGGTCGGGAAGCTTTTCCCATAGAACCTCCTGAGGGATCCCAGTGTGTTGCAGGGCGTGCACGGGATGCGCTGGGTGCTTGCGTAGACCTGAACTGCTTCTTGGGCACAGTGCTTGTGCTCACCCATCTGCTCCCTCACACACACGGGCTCCCAGATGAGCAGCAGGGAGAAGATCTGAGGAAGCTGACCATCTGGTCCTTATCTGGCTCCACGGAATGGCCGCCCTCCCTTTGGGCATCTCTATACAGTTCTCTCCAGAGTTAATGAATCTGAAGGCCAAGTAACTGACCCCAGCTTGAGTGCTGTAGCTGTTTTTCTTCCTTTTATTCTTTCTTCTTCTTTGCCTTCATCTTCTCCCTCCTCGTCCTCCTTTTTTTTTCCTTCTCTCTCCTCCCTCTTTTCCTCTTCCTCCCCTCCCCCCCCAACTCTTTACTTAACGATTTGAAGATTTATCTTTTAAAGATTTTTTTTTTTAATTTATTTGACAGAGAGAGATCACAAGTAGGCAGAGAGGCAGGCAGAGAGTGTGTGTGTGGGGGGAAGCAGGCTCCCTGCTTGAGCAGAGACCCGGATGCGGGGCTGGATCCCAGGACCCTGAGATCATGACCTGAGCCGAAGGCAGAGGCTTTAACCCACTGAGCCACCCAGGTGCCCCTAAAGATTTATCTTTTCAGAACAATGCCATTGCTCACCTGGGCCACAATTTACAAACTGTAAGTGAAACACGCACCCAAAGCTGAAAATATTGCTCTTCGGTTTTGTTAAAGTAGATTGGCTTCCAAGCGCAAGGAGGTTATCAGCCAGTTAGCTAACATGAGCCAATTTTGATTTCTTTCCGCGCGGGGTTTAGGGACCAGTTCACACTGGTAATCATGACACAGCAGCCCCCGCTGAAGCTGGGAGCTGCAAGTTCGAGGGACTTTCATGACACGACGCTCCTCTTGCCCTGGGAATGCCTGGTGCCCAAACCTGGGGTTTAGGAGACTAAGAAACTCAGCAGAGAGCCCACAGTTAAGACAGAGCTGGTGTTTGAACAAAGGTTTGCAGAGTCTGAGGCCGCCCTGCAGATAAAAGGCATGGGAGGCAAGCCCCTGGGACACCATAGCCCCCTCTCGGGCCCCCGCTGTCCACCTTGCCCACCTGCCTCTTCCTTCTTTGATAGGCCGTGTCCCCTCTCCCTGGTCTCTTGTCCCTGCCCTACCCCCCGCCAACCGTCTCTCCCAGCCCGGAATCCTGCCATCCCTTGGTATCAGAAAACCTGAAAGCCCCTCTTGTTGGCCAGAATGAAGGAAATAACACGAAGGAAAGCTCTTACTGTGTGAGATGAGACGGTTTCTGAGCTGCCGCATGAGCGTCTGGCCCCTGAGTAGAGAGGGAAGAAACCCCGAACCGCAGGAGGAATTGAGCTTCAGTGTCGCAGCTCAGACATGTTTTTCCTGACACAACGGCCTGATTTCATGTCATCAGAGCCAATTCATCCTGATGGGGTATCGATACGTAATGACACCAAACCCAGGAGATTTTGCAAGGACCCATCGAGAGCGAGGCCAACCGCCCGATGCTACACCCCTGGGCTCTCCTTTGGAGGAGCCCCGTGGGGAGCTTCGGTGCCGAGAAATGCCAGGGACACCTGTGATCCTGGCTTTGCTATGGGTGTGTGGGCACCTCTCTACTCACCATCAAGGCATTTGGGGAGAAGGTGGGGATACAGAGGACCCCATTTCTCTTTCGACAATGGACCAAGGACAGCAGGTAGACAAATAGATGGGAAAGGAGTGCGCAGATTTCAAGGGCCTGAGAAGGACAGGTGTGTTCACCCTGACTCACCTCGAAGTTCTGCAGCAGCTGGAGGGCCTGCCCTTCCTCACGGCCCTCCCTTTCCATAAGCTCTGGCACACTTGTCCCTAGCTAGGGTGACATGTGGCCCGCCCTTGATAATGCGACAGGGACAAGTGCAGCTCCCACCAGCATAGGGACAGTCCTCGGCAGCCACCTGGGTCCTGGCACCTGAACCAGGCAGGCTCCTCGCCCACGGGCTTTCTGGTTTCTATCCCTCCCGGGCCGTCTGTTTCTCACCTGCCTGATAGCTGCGGCCTGCTTTCCATCTGCTCATCTTTCCAAAAACGTGGGAAGCCGAATATGACAAATGGTGATAAATGGAAAGAAAGGAGCCGCAGAAGTTTCAAAGTTGATCACCAGCAGATTTGCCAACAATTATAAATTTTGCATCCTTTTAATTAATTCCCATCTACATGCCAAAGTGATCGATGGTGTTAAAGACCAGAATTCTTTATGTTTTACTTGCCAAGTCAGTCAGAGACCAGATGGTGACATTGACCTTTGATGAGCTCCTCATTCTTCCTAGGAATTGTATAGTCTAGGAAAAGCCAAGCCTTTTACCTTTAATGGGGGAACTTGGGCATTTTTTAAAATCACGCGACGTAAACACACAGCCTGCTTGGTCTCATTTAATGATGGTAACGAGGGTGGTAATTTTGTATCCAGGGAAAAGTAAAACCTTTGTGCAGGAGGCAACCCTTTGGGCTTCTGCCACTCAGCCTCCCCAGAGGGAAGACCCGCATAGCGCCCTCTCTCCTCTTCGGGATCTGATGCGGGTGCCAAGCGCCGAGGGGACCTCCCAGCATCTCACAGAGGCCTGGATTCTGTGGCTTCCCAGCCACTTCGCAGCTTGGGGGTACCTGCCTTGCCACGCAGGGCCCACCAAATGCTGGCCCTTCCCTTGCAAAGTCACAAGTGTGCAACAGATAAAAAAGGATAGCTGTGACCTTGACATGGAAGCCACAGTCTTTACTTTATCAGACTTCTCCAATTTTCCAGTGAAAATGAAGCCGTGAAGCCCTCCCGAGTATGGTTCCTTTCAGGGTCTGACTCTGTTAACAGTTATCAGGGGAGGGCGGCGGAAGAAGGTCTGGGTAAAGACAGAGCCTGCAATGAATTCCATGCCAGTAATTATAAAAAAAGGATCAAAAGACTCAACATGATTGGAATCAGCTATTTGCCAAGCACTGCTCCTCTATTGTCTGTTAGACACTCTCTTGTTACTGAAATACTCGTGTTTTCATAAATCCTGTTCCAATTTAAGGAAGGTGTTGTTTCACATGGACTCCATCAGATTGCAGGCACAAGGGCTTTCTGGCTAAGAATCAAAGTACATGCCCGGATCTTCTTGTTCCCATGTTCCTTACTCTTGGTTGTTTCTGGATGCAGAACGCACTTAACTTTCCTCTCCATTCTGTTTCTTGGGGGACTTAGAATAACAAGACCTAGTTCTCACACTGCAGCAGAATCCATAGCATATGCTTTATACATTTTAACTCACCCCAGCACAGAAAGCAAGGGCGTGGTGTTGTAGCTGCTACCATCAGCCCCATTTTACAGATGCGGACCTCGAAGCACAGAAGGGGTTAATTTGCCCGAGGTGGCAAGCTGCCCTACAGGGTGTCCAGATTTGAAGGAGAGGCAGCTGGCTCTGGGATCGGTGCTTCTAAACGTGTTGTTGCTAAGCTCTCCCTGCGAAGGTGGAGTGGGCGTTCTCAACCGGTCACCATTTTGTATTTGACAAGGGACATTTGGCACTGTTTAGAGACCTTTTTTGTCTGTCTCAGCTGGAGGGGCACTATTGGCATCGAGGGGGTGGAGGTTAGAAATGCTGGTAACTCCCCTATAGGGCATAGGATGCCCCCACCGCAAGTCACCCGCCCCGAAATGTCAGTAATGCTGATGTTGAGAATCCTAATAAAGAGAAGTCACAGGACGCGCATAATAAAAATAAAGTATTCATTATTTTGAAAGCCTTGGAAAATAATTTTTTTTATCAGAGAGAGAAAAGTAAATGACAAGTCATTGTTCCTTGAAAATACAGTGGTATTTGTGGGTGCACGCATGTGTGTGTGATTGGCTCCCATATCCATGCCTGTGGACTTTCCCTTGACTATGGAAAATCCAGGTCTTTCCCTGAGACCCTGTAGCTGTGACTTCGTCCCCACCCAGCCTTTGAGAAAAGACCTGGGCCAGGACAGATCTTGTGGGATGTGCCCTGTGCTCGGTCATTCTAACTCCATCCAATAGACGTTACCCACCCTGTTAATGCATTTCACACCAATACACGTTTTGTATTATTACACTTTCCTTATTGCATTAGCATGTTACACATTCCAGTATTTACAGATTCTACATTACATTAATATGCATTGCATATTACATCAACACAATATTACATTGACACACAGTACACATTCTGTTAATACACGTGTTAATACACATGACATCTTACACTAACACAGTGCGTATAGCATTATTAATGCATTTTGTATTAGATTAATAGCACATTGCCCGTTTTATTAATACCCATTACATACCTCAATAATGCACAGTGCATGTTATACGAACACCCTCTACATTACGTGATTGGCACATTGCATTACATTTACACACACATATTGTGTTAATAAGTCATCACATGATTACGTGACGCGTTACATGGACACTATATCACATTAGCAGACATCACATATTACGTTAGTAGCACCATATATTATATGATGGTCACATTACACGTCACACTAATCCTGGAGGAAACCTCATCCTTTTCAGGGCCCACTGTTCCAATATGCCTGGTCATCTCCAGTGCTACTTGTTCACCTGCAGCTAGACAAATCTGGTGGCATCAGTTGGTCACAGTTCCCTGTAGGGCAGCCCCTACCCTGGCCTACACACAGGCCCCCGAGCCATCCTGGACTGGTGGTGCGGTCTCCCAGGACGTTCCTTCATGCTATGTACCCAGCAGGACCCTGGTCCTCTGAATCACTCCCCACGGCTGCTTCACTGGAGGCCACACGCTCTCCTGGAGGCCAGGGAGGCAGGTGAAAGGTGTGAGTCCTGCCCCCGTGCAGGGTGCACCCTGCCATCCCACTGTACTCTCACTACCTACCAGGTACCAGGCCCTTAACTAGGTGAGGGAGAGTGTGTGATATAGAAGACAGGGTCCCTGCCCCCCGTGGGGCTTGGGTCTGGTTAGGCAGAGGTAAGATTATAACCAAAATACCCACTAATAACTAATAACTGAGGACAGTGTCACATTATATCTAGCTGGGGGAAAAAATCATTTGTCTCCACTTCTCTTGGCTTCGCACTGGCTTTCGGGAAGCTTGCCTGCCTCCCTTCTCCTTCTTGGACCATTCTGTCTCAATCCCTGCCTTTCCTTGTATCTATCTCCCCTGCAACATGTGTTTGTGGGCAGTGCCCACACCCCTCAGACAGGTTGCAGTGAATCCGAAAGGTAAAGGGGGCTTAAAGCTTTTATTCCATGGAGCCTCGTCAGCCCTGTGAAAATACTTAACGGAAGTGGGCATTTGGGAGGAGACGCTTGGTTTACACACATGCAACTTGATGGCTCATTTGGGCAGAAACCACTCTCGTACCTATTTAAGCTCCTGTCCTGCTGGACCAGAGGGGCTGCTGCAGGGGCTGGTTTATACTGCTTCCATGTAGAGACCCCCGAAGCCCCACCAAAATCTCAAAGGCTGAGACCCCATTTTCAGCCATGCAAGGATATTAGTGGTGCAATGATATTAACCCAGGCTGTCTCACAGTAAATCCACGAAGGTGTCTGCAACTATCAGATGCAAGGCATGCTCTGAGCTATGAGATCTGCAAGCCATGATCTATGTCCCTCACCCTTTAGTCTTCCCCCAAACACTGCAGAGATCTACCAGGATTCCCCCTCACCACCACATCTGCCTGGAGGCAGCGATTCCATTCCTTTCTTTTTTTCATGGAATTTTGGTCATCATATTCTTTTTTTTTTTTAAGATTTTATTTATTTATTTGAGAGAGCGCGCACGCAAGCAGGGACAGTGGAAGGTAGAAGGAGAAGCAGGTTCCCTGCTGAGCAGGGAGCCCGATGTGGGGCTCGATCCAGGATCCTGGGACCATGACCTGAGTTGAAGGCAGACACTTAACTGACTGAGCCACTTGGGTGCCTCTTGGTTCACCATATTCTGAGCAACACCTAGTGCCCAGCCCTGCCTGCCATCCTTCCCTCACGGTAATGCCAGTCTGGGGAAAAGCCACTGTACCTGCCGTGTGGGGCCCACCTCTGGCCATTCCAGTGGACTAATGCTGGGCAGGGGGAAAGAAGGTAGGGGGGGTCAGGCGCTGTTCCACAGTCTGCTCCCATAAGGATCTCTGACCAGAGACTGGTACCATCTTATTTGGGTAGAGACATTCAGGGTTCAGCCCATCCCACTCATGACCACACCTGACACCCCCAAAATCCATACTCCAAGATGTTGAATATGCATCCCAGCTGCAGAATTTTAGGAGACACTAAGTGTATGAAGAACCCTATAACATCTTCCAAACTGGAACACTTTTGAGAGTAAAGGGTTGCTATTAATAACTGTGCCAGGGTGACAGGTGGAAACTGGATATATGTCACCTTCCCTGTTGGACAAACTCCTGTCACCTCCCACCAGCAGAGGAGGCTATGAGACCATAAGACATAGAAGAAAGGGGGATGGCACCTGGTTTATGAGGTTGGGAGAGTGGAAGCTGGCAGTCCTCAGTCCTGGCGGCACCCACCCTGCAGAATGAGCTGAGTGGGAAAGAAGTTGGGCTTTCTTCCCACTGCCCATAACATCCTCTGCAATTGTCATGGGGCCACTTTTCTTCTCATGAAGAAGGGATGGCTGGTCACCATCAACCTGTCATTTCTGTGTGGTCCTGAGTTTAATTGGCATGTGAGTGGAGGGCTTTGCTTGCACCACTCCAGGCTGGCCAGTCCTTGGATGCATGCCTCATGTCTCCAGGGCTAACTGGGGCTTTGGATATCACTATCTCCACACTCCTTCTAGAACCTTCTCCAGCACCAGCGTACCCCCAAATAAAACAAGAGCATTAACCTATACCCAAGAGAAATAATAGGAAGAAGCAGAAACACAAGTAAAAGAAGTGGCATGCTGTCTATTGGGAACCATGGAAGTCTTGAAGGGAAATCTCATCCAGAATGCTGCTGCTAGAGGGTTCTCCTTTCTCCACATCCTGGCCAGCACCTGTTGTTTCCTGTGCTGTTAATTTTAGCCATTCTGATAAGTGTGAGGTGGTATCTCATCATGGTTTTGATTTGTACTTCCTTGATGATGAGTGATGTTGAGTATCTTTTCACGTGTCTGCCGGCCATCTGGATGTCTTCTTTGGAAAAATGTCTATTCGTGTCTTCTGCTCATTCCTTAACTGGGTTGTTTTCGAGGTGTTGAGTTTGGTAAGTTCTTTATGTATTTGGATACTAGCTCTTTATCAGATACGTCATTTGCAATTATATTCTCCCAGTCTATAGATTGCCTTTTAGTTTTGTTGATTATTTCCTTCACTCTGCAGAAGCTTTTTATCTTGATGAAGTCTGGTGGACCAGAGTCCAGTGGATTGAATTTCTGGCAGAGCTCAGTCTAATCAAAGACCTCTGTGTTTCACCCTCGTTGATGAAAACTCTTATAGGTGTGGGCTGCTTAGAAAGCCCAGCAAAGGGGATATATCACACAATGTCTGCTGGTTCTGAATGAGCCACTGCCAACAGGGTCAGCATTAGGGGCCAGAATTTTTATGACATAATATTATAGGCAGCATGGAAAAGGATCATTGACACACAGGGTGTTACAGTGTTGGGGGTGCAGAAACAGACCTTTGACACAGCATTAGCTAGAGGCCAGGTTCTGTTCTAAGCACCTTATAAATATTTCTTTCCTTCGTTCCCTCAGTGACCCTGTGTATATGCACTATCATTATCTCCAATTGACAGACAAGGAAACAGACACACAGAAAGGTTAAGCAACATGTTCAAGGGCACACAGCTGATAAAGAATCATGCAAGCCACTAGAGCATGCCCAAGGTCATAGAGCTAGGAGCCTTGCCCCTACTCAGAGATGTGCATGAATGTGAACATTCAGGATCTATGCTTTTACTGTCCAAAATCTCCCCACATTCTCCTTGCCAAAGTTAAATATTATCTATGTCTTTTCCTTTTTTCCTGAAACTTGCCCAACACAAATGTACAGAATAGGGTTGTTTGTAAGGTGTGTTGGATTCGAGCTTAGGCCTCCTGCATTGACTCACCTCTGTCATAACCTAAAAGTACATTTTCTTTCCTTTTACAGAATTCTATCCATCAGTTCATTTGACTAATCTGTACCTTTTTCTCTTGAAAGTACACACGAGGAACATAGACTATATTTATTCAAGATTTAACAAGAGACAGGAAACACAGTCCTGAAAAAGATGATAATCAGCTCAACTTCTGGGCTGTTGCTTCCTTCCCACATGGTCTTAGAAGTCAGCTGACCCAGGGGTGAAAATAGCACTGGTGTCCCCTGCTCAGCCTTGTCTGGGTCCTGCCTGGAGCTTCTTTGGCAGGCTGAGTTCTATACTGAGGGTCTTGAGCTGTCTACCGGGCAGTCCCCCAGGCAGCCAACACTAGGGAGCAGGAAGCATTTGTACCTCCTTGGGGAAGGGGCATGAGGAGGGACAAAAGCACCCACAGATCTGGGAACTCAGCTTCCCTGTGTCCTTGCACACAGGATGTACTTTGCCTTGGTGGGAGTAACAATGCTGGGAAGGCTCATGGGTTTAGTTTAGCCCAAGGTTTCTCAACCTTGGCACTATTGGCATTTTGGACAAGATACTTCTTTGTCTCTGGGGCCATCTTGTGTGCTGTAGGATGTTAGCAGCTCCCTGACTTATGCCACCACTAATGCCAGGAGCACCTCTCTAGTGTGACACTCCAAAATGTCTCCAGACATTGCCAAATGTCCGTTTAGGGACAAAATTAGCCCCTGTTAAGAACCATTGGTTTAGTCTGATAACTCCAGAACCAATAAAAATTTCTGAAATTGAACTCAACTTTTCTAGACCTCTGGATTGGACCCAGCATTGACCTAATCTCTCCCAATTATGTAAGACCAGTTACAAAATGGCCTCTCTGACTGGCTCAAGGATGGAGGGAGGGGGACAATGCCATTCAGACATGCCCAGGAAGTGCATACAGCTTTTCTCTACCTCACCTGGTAGTCTTTATAGGAAGTTTCAGAAATAGCCCACAATAGCATCCCACGCTTTGAATGCAACAGTCAGAGCGAGGCCCTGGAATTCTGGAAAAAAGTTGAGAAAGAGTAAAATGTAAACCTTCTGCACAGCAAATGTGGACATGGACTACCACTGACCCCCATTCCTTCTGTATTTTTTTTCTTACCACCTTTAGAGTATTCCTAGCAGCAGTCACCCTAGTGACTGGCCATCGAGTTATTCCAGAATTTGGATTATTGAGGGCATCTGAGACTGCATGTCAGGGAGCCCCAGAGAGTGGGAGAAGAGCTGCCTTGCTCAGACCACACCATTCATGTGCCATCCAATGTCTGTCTCATTAAGTCCACCCTTCACACCTACCTCAGTCATTTAGGCTGCTATAGCAGAATACTTAGCTGGGATGGGGTGGGGGTGAGGGGTTAAACAACAAGAAGTACAAGATTAAGGTGCCAGCAGATCCAATGTCTGGTGAGTGTCTGCTTCTTGGTCTGTACTTTCTTATGGCAGAGAGGGATCTCGTGATCTAATCCAGGCCCGAAGGCCCTACCTCCTGATGCCATTGCACTGAGGGGCTTAGGCTTTAACATATGAATTTGGTGGAGACACAAACATTCCTCTGAGCAGAGGACCCAGCTACTGTGCACCTACAGTCCTCACCATGAATATGTGAAATGATGACTCTTGATGTTTTAAGTCATGGAGTCTACAGCCATATGTTATATAACAATAGAAAACAAATACACTTTCAGTTTATTTTGTTGCTAAAGTATGTGTTATGTGCTCTTATCTTGTGTATTCTTGATGTTCTGGCATCTGGCACTTTGTTGACTGAGAAAAGACTGCCCCTCCCAAGGCTAAGTAATTCTTACTGATGACATAGAGCTTGCCTGGGAGTGTGCCTTTCGTATGCAAACTAACCAATCCAGAGCAGAGCCCAGACTCCAAAAACCTGCTCTGTCTGACTTTTACAATTCAGAAGGAAATATTTCTCTACTGTAATCATCCCAGGGCCAGAGACCAGACAACTAGAGATAGTCCCGATACCCCAGAGCCCAATGAAGTTATCCAAACTAGCCAATCCTAAATCTGCTTTGTCTGTTTACCTTGACACAATAAAGTCTTCTGCCCATGTTTTCCTCTCATTCTTTCTCCTTTCAGACCCCAGAGCTTTCCCATGCACGGCACGGCACACCCTCCCTTCTTCGGAATAATAAATAACAAGCTCTTTTTGCAAAAGCTGTCATTTCCTGATATTTTGGCCCCTGAATAATAATAAAAAACCACATATTAAAACAAAATGGAGAAAATTTCATGTCTACACAAATACCTGCACAGAAATGTTTATGGCAGTTTTATTCATAATTGCCAAAGCTTAGAAGCAACCAAGATGTCTTTTGGTAGGTGAGTAGATAAGTAGGATATCACTCAGCACTTAAAAGAAATGAACTAGCAAGCTATGAAAAGACATGGAGGAAACTTATGTGCATATCACTAAGCGTAGAAAACTAATCTGGAAAGGCTACATCGTGTATGTTTCCAACCACATGACATTATGGAAAAAGCAAAACTGTGGAGACCAGAAAAAGATTAGTGGTTTTCAGGGGCCACAGTGGGAGAAAGGTTAAATAGGTGGTGGGTAGAGGACTTTCAGGGCAGTGAAACTACTCTGTATGATACTATAACGATGGCTACATATCATTATACATTTTGCCAAAGATCAAAGAACATACAACACCAAAAGTGCACTCAAATGTAAACTGCAGACTTTGGGTGATAAGGATGTCTCTGTAGATTCCTGAAGTGGAACGAGTGTATAATTCTGGTGGGGGACATTGATGATGGGAAAGATTACGTATGTGTTGTGGCAGCGGGTATTGGGAAATCTCTGCACCTTCCCCTCAAACTTGTTGTGAACCTTAAACTACTCTAAAAATAGCAACAGTGGGGGGACAAAAGATGGCAGAGGAGTAAAGGACCCTATTTCAACCAGTCTCCTCAATTGAGCTGGATGTCTACCAGACCATTCTGAACACCTATGAAATCAGGATGTGATGCAAGAAGATATATCTGGATCTCTACAAACAGAGTATCTCGGGTGGTCAGTCTGGGCGTATGAAGCGAGGAGCCGTGAGTCTACAGGCAGTTATTGGAAAATAAACAGAAAGGGAGGGAGCCTCTGGGATCCTGTGCTGCTGGAGCACAAAAGCCTCCTGCACTAGGGACTCTGCACAGACTTGCAGACTAGTAGCAGCAGGGAAAGGACTTTAGGACAGGCCCCTAGACTAAACCTGGAGCTGCGGCTTGTGAACTGGGGGCAGCTGGCAGTTTCAGAAGCACAAAGGACAGAGATGTGTCTGGACCTGGAAGCAAGGGCTGGGAGAGCTGCTGGGGGGCACACAACCGAAGATGCTGTGGTTTTTAGCAGCACGAACAGAAACAAAGAGATTGTCACTTCTACTCTGACTCTCGGAAGAGATGCGGAAAGCCACCAGGGAAAGCTGCCAGAGAACAAAAGCCCCCAAAACCTGGTTTTCACTGAGCCCATCCCCCCTGCAGGGGGCAGGGCAACTTTGCCCAAACAGGGTAAGTTGCCTGAGTAACAACATGGCAAGCAGGCCCCTCCCCCAGAAGACAAGCTGGAAGAACAAAAAGCCAGCAACTCTAATGTACTTATAAAATAGGTGCATCTTGCTTGGGTTGTGGTCAATAGTCTGGACTCTGTACATTCCCTCAACCACCCCTCTACAGAATGACTAAGAGGAGGAACCCCCAACACAAGAAAGATTCAGAGACTGTGACCTCTGCCACAGAACTAATGGATATGGACATAAGCCAGATGTCAGAAATAGACCTCAGGGTAATATTTATACAGACAATAGCAAGGTTGGAGAAAACCATTAATGGCAACATAGATTCTCTAAGGGCAGAAGTGAGAGCTGATCCAGCTGAACTTAAATATGCTATCAGTGAGATCGTATCTGATCTAGATACTCTAACAGTTAGGGTAAACGAGGCAGAAGAATGAATTAGTGACCTGGAAAACAAACTGATAGAAAAGAAGGAACAAGAGGAAGCCTGAAACAAACAGCTTAGAATCCATGAAAAGAGAATTAGAGAAATAAACGATGCCATGAAATGTTCCAATGTCAGAATTATTGGGATCCCTGAGGGGGTGGAGAGAGAAATAGAAGATATATTTGAGCAAATCATAGTTGAGAACTTCCCTAATCTGGGGAATGAAACAAGCATTCGTGTCGTAGAGGCAGAGAGGACACCGCCCGAGATGGAGAAGAACAGACTGATTCCTTGGCATGTGGTAGTAAAACTCAGGAATCTTAGAACCAAGGAAACTATCTTAAGGGCAGATTGGAGAAGAAATTCTTTATGTACAGAGGGAGGAACATCAGAAAAATGTCAAACTTGTCCACAGAGACTTGGCAAGCCAGAAAGGGCTGGCAAGACATATTCAAGGTACTAAATGAGAAAAACATGCAGCCAAGAATACTTTATCTGGCAAGGCTGTCATTTAGAATGGAGATGAGATAAGGAGCTTCCAGAACACGCAGAAACTGAAACAATATGTGACCACTAAGCTGGCTCTGCAAGAAATATTAAGGGGGGTTCTATAAAAAGAGAAAGACCCCAAGAGTGATATAGAATAGGAATTTACAGAGACAATCTATAGAAACAAGGACTTCACAGGTAACATGATGACAATAAAAACTTATCTTCAATAATCTCTCTCAATGTGAATGGCCTAAATGCTCCCATAAAATGGCATAGGGTTGCAGTTGGATAAAAAGATAGGACCCGTCTATATGCTGTTTACAAGGAACTCATTTTGAATCCAAAGATACTTCCAGACCAAAAGGGAAGAGATGGAGAACCATCTTTCATGTCAACGGACTGCAAAAGAAAGCTGGGATAGCAATTCTTGTACCACACAAATTTGATTTTAAGCTAAAGACTGTAGTCAAAGATGCAGAAGGACACTATATCATTTTTAAAGAGTCTATCCAACAAGAGGATCTAACAACTGTAAATATATAAGACCCCAACATGAGAGCAGCCAACTATATAAGCCACCTGTTAACCAAAATAAAGAGACATATTTATAATCATACATTAATAGTAGGACACTTCAATACAGCACTCTCAGCAATAGACAGATCATCTAAGCAGAAAATCAACAAAGAAACAAGAACTTTGAATGACACATTGGACCAGATGGACCTCATAGATATATACAGAATGTTCCACCCTAAAACAACAGAATACTGATTCTTCTTGAATGCACATGGAACTTTCTCCAGAATAGACCACATACTGGGTCACAAATCAGGTCTCAAACATCACCAAAAGACTGAGATCATTCCCTGCATATTCTCAGACCACAATGCTTTGAAACTGGAACTCAATCACAAGAAAAGTTTGGGAGAAATTCAAACACTTGGAAGCTAAAAACCATCCTGTTCAAGAATGTTTGGGTGAACCAGGAAATCAAAGAGGGACTTAAACAATTAATGGAAACCAATGAGAATGAAAATACATTGGTCCAAAACCTATGGGATATGACAAAGGTGGTCCTAAGGGGGAAATACATAGCCATCCAAGCCTCACTCAAAAAAATAGAAAAATCCAGAATACACAAATTATCTTTACACCTTAAAGAACTGGAGAATCAACAACAAATTAAGCCTAACCCACATACGAGAAGGGAAATAGTTAAGATTAGAGCAGAGATCAATGAATTAGAAACCAGACATACAATAGAACCTATCAACGTAACTAGAAGCTCGTTCTTTGAAAGAATTAAGATCGATAAACCACTGGTCAGACTTATCCAAAAGGAAAGAGGAAGGACCCAAATTAATGAAATAATGAACGAAAGGCAGAGGTCATGACTAACACCAAGAAAATAGAAACAATTGTCAGAAATTGTTATCGACAACTACATGCTAATAAATCAAGCAAACTGGAAGAAGCAGACGCCCTCCTGGAAACCCATAATCTTCCAAGACTGAAACAAGAAGAAATTGATAACCTGAGTAGACAAATAACCAGTAATGAGATTGAAGCAGTAATCAAAAACCTCCCAAAAAACAAGAGGCCAGGACCTGATGGATTCCCTGGGGAGTTCTACCAAACATTCAAAGAGGAAATAATACCTATTTTCCTGAAGCTGTTGCAAAAAATAGAGAGAGAAGGAAAGCTTCCAGACTCATTTTATGAGGCCAGCGTTACCTTGATCCCAAAACCAGGCAAAGACCCCATCAAAAAGGAGAATTTCAGAGACCAATATTCCTGATGAATATGGATGCCAAGATTCTCAACAAGATCCTAGTCAATAGGATCCAACAGCACATTAAAATGATCATCCACCACAACCAGGTGGGATTTATCCCTGGAATGCAAATGTGGTTCAACATTTGCAAATCAATCAACGTGATAGAACACATTAATAACAGGACAAAGAAGAACCATATGGTCCTCTCAATTGATGCAGAAAAAGCATTTGACAAGATACAGCATCCGTTCCTGATTAAAACTCTTCAAGTATAAGGATACAGGGAACATTTCTCAATTTCATAAAATCCGTCTATGAAAAACCCACAATGAATATCATTCTCAATGAGGAAAAGCTGAGAGCCTTTCCCTTAGGATCAGGAACACGACAAGGATGCCCACTCTCACCCTATTGTTCAACATAGTGCTGGAAGTCCTAGCGACAGCAATCAGACAACAAAAAGAAATAAAAGGTATTCAAATTGACAAAGAAGAAGTCAAACTCTCTCTCTTTGCAGATGATATGATGCTTTATGTGAAAAATGCAAACGATTCCACCCCTAAATTACTAGAACTCATATAGCAATTTAGTAATGTGGCAGGATACAAAACCAATGCACAGAAATCAGTTGCTTTCCTATACACTAACAATGTAACCATAGAAGGAGAAACTAGGGAATTGATTCCATTTACAATAGCACCAAAACTCTTAAGATACCTTGGAATAAACCTAACAAAAGAGGTAAAGGATCTGTACTCTGGAAACTACAGAATACTTATGAAGGAAATTGAAGAAGATACAAAAAGATGGAAAAATATTCCATGCTCATGGATCAGAAGAATAAACATTGTTAAAATGTCTATACTGCCTAAAGCAATCTATACTATCAATGCCATAATATCATCCCAATCAAAATACCAATAGCATTTTTCAAAGTGCTGGAACAAACAATCCTAAAATTTGTATGGAACCAGAAAAGACCCTAAATTGCCAAGGAAATGTTGAAAAAGAAAAACAAAGCTAGGGGCATCACATTGCCTAATTTCAAGCTATATTACAAAGCTGTGATCACCAAGACAGCATGGTACTAGCACAAAAACAGACACATAGACCAGTGGAACAGAGTAGAGAGCCCAGATATGGATTCTCAACTCTATGGTCAAATAATCTTTGACAAAGCAGGAAAAAAATATCCAATGGAAAAAAGGCTCTTCAATAAATGGTGCTGAGAAAATTGGACAACTATATACAGAAGAATGAAACCTGACCATTCTCTTACCCCATAGGCAAAGACAAACTCAAAATGGATGAAAGACCTCCATGTGAGACAGGAATCCATCAAAATCCTAGAGGATAACATAGGCAGTAACCTCTTCGACATCAGCCACAGCAACTTCTTTCAAGACACTTCTTGGAAGGCAAGGGAAACAAAGCAAAAATGAACTTTTGGGACTTCATCAAGATAAAAAGCTTCTGCACAGCAAAGGAAACAGTCAACAAAACAAAGGGGCAGCCCAAGGGAGGGAGAAGATATTTGCAAATGACACTACAAACAAAGGGCTGATATCTATGATCTATAAAGAACTTCTCAACACCTGAAAAACAAATAACCAAGTCAAAAAATGAGAAGACATGAACAGACACTTCTCCAAAGAAGACATACAAATGGCTAACAGACACATGAAAAAATGTCCACCATCATTAGCTGTCAGGGAGATTCAAATCATAACCACATTGAGATATCACCTTACACCAGTTAGAATGACAAAAATTGACAAGGCAAGAAATAACAAATGTTGGAGAGGTTGTGAAGAAAGGGGAACCCTCTTACACTGTTGGTGGGAATGCAGGTTGGTGCCACCACTTTGGAAAACAGTGTGGAGGTTTCTCAAAAAATTAAATATAGAGCTACCCTATGATTATTGCACTACTGGGTATTTACCCCAAAGATACAGATGTAGTGAAAAGAAGGGTCATATTCACCCCAATGTTCATAGCAGCAATGTCCACAATAGTCAAACTGTGGAAAGAGTTGAGATGCCCTTCAACAGATGAATGGATAAAGAAGACATGGTCCATATATACAATGGAATATTACATAGCCATCAGAAAGGATGAATACCCAACTTTTGTATCAACATGGATGGGACTGGAAGAGATTATGCGGAGTGAAATAAGTCAAGCAGAGAAAGTCAATTATCATATGGTTTCACTTATTTGTGGAACATAAGGAATAGGATAGAGGACATTAGAAGGAAGGGAAAAATGAAGGAGGAGATATCGGAGTGGGAGATGAACCGTGAGACTATGGACTCCAGGAAACAAACTGAGGGTTTTAGAGAAGAGGTGGTTGGGGGGGTTGGGTGAGCCTGGTGATGGGACAGTGCTCGGATTACATGGAGCACTGGGTGTTAATGCAAACAATGAATCATGGAACACAACATCAAAAACTAATGATGTACTGTATGATGACTAACAGAACATATAAAAAACATCAATAAAAATAAATAAAAGCAGTAATAGCAACAACAGACTGGTAGGGTCATTTTGTTATATTTCTTTTTATATAGGCACTACTCTGATTCCCCCCAAACTTTAGAAGTATAAATGCTGAATGAAGATGATCTATCTTTTATTTTAAAGATTTTATTTATTTATTTGAGTGAGAGAGAGAAAGAGGCAGAGGGAGAGGGAGAAGCAGACGCCCCACTGAGCAGGGAGCCTATATGGGGCTCAATCCTAAGACCCTGGGATCATGACCTGAGCCGAAGGCAGACACCTACCCAACTGAGTCACCTTGGTGACCCAGATGATGTATCTTGACCCAGATTGGATTTTGGGAAAAAAATTAGAGAACTAAAGCATTCTTCACAAAGGACAACCAGCACATCTTGGCTTTTTTCCTTCTTACAGATGTTCAGTATAAGCTGAGAGCAAAAGAGAAAGATGGAAAAGATTTTTCCAGACCAAACAGAACAATGGGCAGAGTTCCATGTCAAATGCCTGGTTGTGGCAGGCCACCAATACCCACTTGTGAAAAAACTGAAATAAGTGATGCTTTGTACAATGCTTGTCAATGCCTTTGCAATGACTGAGTCCTGGAAGGGACATGCACAGTGCTCTTGATTGCTTAATTTTATACCATATACCTTCAGACCAACCTTCCTTACATTCCTGAACTCCAGGAACATACCAATGGTCTGTTGCTTTGCTTTTCTCAAAGAAAAGTGAAATCTTCCTTTTCTAGCTAATGCTTTAGGCATTTCCTCTTTAGAACCAAATATTCAAGCACATGACTGAGCACTACACTCATTTTTGCTTGTAATATAAAAGATTTACAAAGAAGGTCAAGACAGGTATTTGTAAATAAATTCTTTTTTTTTTTTTAATTTTGTTTATTTATTTGAGAGAGAGAATGAGCAGAAGGAGAGAGAGAGAAGCAGACTCGCTGCCAAGCAGGAAGCCTGATGTGGGGCTTCATCCCAGGACCTGGAAATCATGACCCGAGCTGAAAGCAGACACTTAACCAACTGAGCCACCCAGGCATCCCTGTAAATAAATTCTTTTATTGCAAACTTGCTCCTGTGCAAGTCCTTTTATTAATAGCTCCAGTCATGTTGGCATCTTTTGCTTTATCTACGCATGCTTTTTTCTCTTAAAGGCAGTCAAGCACTGAATATATGCAAGGTAAAGAATGTTCACAAGTTTTACAAATATTCTTAGCACAGAATTAAGCATCTGTTACCTTCTACAGATAAAACTAAACACCTGTGCCCACGCATGCACAATTGTATCTGTGTCTCAGCCCTTTCTGTGCCTACTTCATTTGTGTAGTGTGTAGAGTGTGTGTGTGTGTGTGTGTGTGTGTGTGTGTGTGAGTGTGATATCCTCAAGTCAATGAAATAGGCAGTAGTCTTGTGTTATGGCAAAAACAACACTTTGAAATTACACGCGTCTGTGATTAATGTCAATGCTGCAATATATTGGTTTCATGATTATAATTTTGGATATCTTAATATATTTGAGTGTCCATTTTTCTTTTTGATGGGAATAATAATCCTTATCTCATAGGGTTACTAAGGGACTTAAACATCTCTCTGAAATTCTTTTCCCTCCTGCCTGTCTTGTAGTGGTTTCAATCTTTCAACTGTCATTATTTTAGAAAGCCTAACCTCAATGGATGAGCATAAAGTAGCCACTAATGAATGTTATATTGCTTTATTTACAGCATTTGTTACTATCTTCTTTGTTCATATCCATTTAATGAAACATACATCTGATACCTTCTGCAAAGCAAACAAATGCCATGAGAGCAAAGGCCTTATCTATCTTGTGCATCACTGTAACACTGAGTGCGTGAAAACATGCCCCGCACCTAACAGTAACTCAGTACATATTTGTGAGAAGGAAGGACAGAAGGAAGGAAGGATGAGGTATGAGATAGGAAGACATGGAGGGAGGGAGGCAGGAGGAAGTTTAAATGCCCAACACTATAATATGACATTATATAGGTATTCAGTACACTTCATTTATTTTACCTGTAATTTTTTTTTAAGCCATGTGTTAGCCACTTTGATATAAAATGTGATCAAAACTCAATTACAAGAGTTCAAAAAGGCATAGAAAAACCAATGGGTTTCAGTTTTATTGCAAGTTTTAAAACCTGGGAGTAGTTTGGAAAAAAAAAAAAAAACTTCTATGCTAATTTCCGCCTAGGGTTAGTATTTTTACAACCAAAGTAAAAATCACTACAGGTGAAGAAGCAACAAACAAGTACAATTTGGAAATCTTGGTCATAAACTTACTAACAAAGTTAATGAGGGACAGCGCCAGAAACCAACTGATGCCTCAGTTACATTGGAAAGAAACCTCTCCTTGCCCTAGGGCAGAGAAACATGCAAACAATTCTGTTTCAAGAAATTTGCAAATTGAGGGTTTTGGTGGGGAGGGGGGTGGGGGTTTGGTGGGGAGGGGGGTGGGGAGGGGGGTGGGGGGGTTGGGCGAGCCTGGTGGTGGGTATTGAGGAGGGAGCATTGGGTGTGGTGCGTGAACAATGAATCTTGGAACACCAAAAAAATAAAATAAAGTTAATTGAAAAAAAAAAGAAATTTGCATAGAAATAGAAAATGCTAGAGCCATTTTACCTGTAAGTTTTGTTAAGTTCCTTATACGTTTTACCTCTCACTTCTCTTATCTATAAAATATGATGTCTTAAAAAAATATGATGTCTTATCTATAAAACAAATGTGTTTACTACCCATCTAATAGAGTTACTATGAGGAATAAATAAAAAATGAACAAATAAATCAAATTATATAGCACTGCATGAAAGTATGGCATATGTTCATAAATATTAACTACTAACACTGTTATTACCCTCACATGACATAATCTGGCAAGGACTGCTGTGTTTTCATTCAATTAGAATTTACAGATTAATGGCAGGAATTCGTTCAAATAATGTTATGTTTTCTTTTTTAAACGTAACCATTTATTACTTATATACAATGGAATATTATGCCTCCATTAGAAAGGACGAATATCCAACTTTTGTATAAACATGGACGGGACTGGAAGAGATTATGCGGAGTGAAATAAGTCAAGCAGAGAGAGTCAATTACCTTATGGTCTCACTTACTTGCTGAGCATAAAGAAAAACATGGAGGGCATTGTGAGAAGGAAGGGAAAGGTGAATGGGGGGAAATCAGAGGGGGAGATGAACCATGAGAGACTGTGGACTATGAGCAACAAACTGAGGGTTTTGGAGGGGAGGGGTTGGGGGATGGGCAAGCCTGGTGGTGGATATTGAGGAGGGCACGTACTGCATGGAGCACTGGGTGTGGTGCATGAACAGTAAATCTTGTAACACTGAAAAACTAAAATAAACATATTTGGGGGGAAAATTTTTTAAAAAATAAATAAATAATAAAAATTAAAAAATAAATAAAATAAAGTAGAAACTCCAGGGTGCCTGGGTGGCTCAGTCGGTTAAGCAACTGCTTTTGGCTCAGGTTATGATCCTAGGGTCCTGGGATCCTGGAGGATCCTGCATCGGGCTCCCTGCTCAGTGGACAGCCTGCTTCTCCCTCTTCCTCTGCCTGCCTCTCTGCCTATTTGTGCTCTCAATCTCTCTGTCAAATAAATAAATAAAATCTTAAAAATTAAAAAAGTAACCATTTATAATTAATAAATAAACCAGGAAATATTAATCAAAATTTATATTTATTAAGTTAATATGACCAAATAAAATGACCAAACAATTATGACCAAACTTAAACTTTAACATAAGGACTGCATGGCCCCTTAATTAAAAATTTTAATCTCCTTTGACAGATGGCTGAATCAAACAAAACATTACGAAACTATCTAAGTTGCTTTAAATCCATCCTTGGATTTCTGTTTAGAAGTTGTCTTAAGTTTTAAGTAAGGGCATTTTTTTTTCCTGATCTCAAACAACAATGAAATAGTAAAGCAAAGTGTCATTAGAAAATGAAAATGTGGGTAATAATTTTCTTTCCATTGTCTGAAGGGTATATAGTATTCTTTGTCCCTCTATAGCATAACTTTAAGAATTTTCTTATTTTTTCTTTTTTTTAAAAGACTTTATTTATTTATTTGACAGAGAGAGAGAGAGATCACAAGTAGGCAGAGAGGCAGGGAGAAGCAGGCTCCCCGCTGAGCAGAAAGCCTGATGCAAGGCTCCATCCCAGGACCCTGAGATCATGACCTGAACCGAAGGCAGAGGCTTTAATCCCCTGAGCCACCCAGGTGCCCCTATTTAAGAATTTTCTTAGAATGAAATTCCTCAAGTTACTTTAAGGAAGACTTTCTCTGAAATAGATCAAAATTTGAAAAGCAATAGACAAGAATGACATTTTAAGCCAGGAATTGCCTTGTAATTGACTCATACAGTGACAGGAATGTTGATGGGGAAGTGGAAATGCCATTTTTGGCATTTCTATGGCACAGTTTCTTGTTCTCAGAGCTTACTAAGCGTTCACCTTCAGACTGAGAGCTTCATGTATAATCCCTAATAGTAGAGATGGAGAGTTGTGTCTTCTGACAGCAGAAATAGCAGCAACCACTACCTTCCCCCAAAGACTGTCATGAAGAGATCAGTGGGGGTTGGATTTTGTACTGACCTGGATAAAAGGACCCTTTATCACAGTAGCAGCCTCCTGGAAAGAGAAAAGATGTTGCTATGACTGCTGCGGGAGACCGCAAAGGATCTTTCCTTGGTGTGGTCTTGGCGTTCCTTTCTCCACAGTTACACCAAGTGTCTGGGCATATCTGTGCACATACATTAACCACCTGCTTCCACTGTTGTGTAACAAATTATGAGTCTCATCATGCGAGCATGAATGCCTCTGGTTCCTCAAAGTGAGATAATAATAATAAAAAGAACAGTAATGTTGTTTAATGAGGGCTTACTATGTTCTAGGCTCTATGCCGGTCACTCCATGCTGGTCAAGAAAATGGAACTTGGAGAGGTTGTGCATCCTGACTGTGCTGGAACCAACGGTGTGTGCCTGTGTGTGTGGGCATGTGGTGTGTGTGTGTGGACCACAATGACCCAGCAGGAAAACCTTTATCCTCAGAGAACCTGGGAGTCATGCAGCTCTTTTCCATCTCATGGCTTTCCTTCCAGTGCCGTCCCCCACCACCACACTCCTCCTAGCCTCTTATCTGAGATTTCTGGAAAGTGAAGGTGACCAGTTCAGCAAATAATAGCATAAAACAGCTTGGAAGCTGGAAACTCTCCCGCAGTTTGAGTTTTCTCCCAGGAGACTCTTTGATCTGTCCCCTTGGCTGCCTTCCCGCCCACTCAACAATTTTTCTGACATGGAGAGCATGTCTTCATTCTACACAGCTAATTCCCAAACTGAGGTTCCCCCACCTACTGACATACATTTAAGAAAAGTTGTGTTCACTGACAGTGGGATGCCAAGTCTAGGGCTGCAGTGAGCGGTAGTGCACGAGAAGTTTGCCCTCTGATAAGGCAGTTGGCCAGCTAGGTAAGGGCTTGTCGGTCTTAGAATATGGGACCATGAGAGGGGCACTTAAGCCTGTTGGGGCCCCAAGAAGGGCCTCCTGAAAGCAGGAGACCTTGAGTTGAGATAATAACATATGTGTTATGTGGGTCAGGATGAGAGGCAAAAATAAACTAGGTGCAGGGACAGTGACAAGGGAAGGCCAAGAGGCAGGGTGTAGCTGAGCGCATAAGGAGGGTCCATTTAGTTTAGTTTGGGAAAAGCCTGAAATTCCATGAGGGATGGCGAGGGGTGGAGCTGGAACATCAGCAGGGGTGGGGCACGGCACCAAGGGCCTGAAAAACATACCACAAAGCTTAGATTTTTGGACTGAAAGGAAAAGGGAGCCCTTCGTAGACTTGTCAAGTTTCTCTCTCAGAATAATGACCCCCACAATGATTTCCAAACGGTAGAAATGGAGAATGGTATCTTATGAGAGCAGAAGCTATCAGGATCACACTTTACACAGACTTTTGGAAGATTGCTCAAGTGGCAGTGTAACATGGGATTAGAAACTGGGGAGGACTTGGCGGTGTGGCCACCAGCTGAGACGTGATTGCAATAGACCGAGTGGATAATAATTTGGGCCTGGTCTCAGCCACACAAGTAAGGGAGTCTGGACAGAAGAGAGAGTACTTGCAGAGCTGGATGGTGGCCCGAGTGGAGCAGCAAAACAGAGCTCACACAGAGTGAATGATTGCCCCTAGTGGGACTCACTGAGCTGCCCCTCCAGCAAGAAGAGCATAAGAAGGGTTAAAATGACAGGTCTCAGGGTTATTTGTCTATGTCCCCAGGAGGCAGGGATGTGACTTAGGAAACTTCAGGCTTTATCAGCTAAGACTGGGATCTTGCCAATTTTAGAGAGCCCCTGGGGGAGGGGAGACGCTTCAAGAAGGAGCCCCCCCACCCCACCCCGAGCTGAGTAGTCAGTGACAGTCTGTCATCCAGGTCATGAACAACATCTCTCACCCTTGGGTCATGCCTGGGTCATGCTCCATCAACCAAGCACATCAGTGTACTCAGGGCTTGATATATTTCATTTCGATTAATCTTCCCCAAACCTTGGGTAAATGTGGTTACACCATGTTAAAAATAAGGAAAAGGCTTCAAGAGAAGCCAAGACATTTTTGTGTAGCTGGCTCTTAGTTTAGGCTGCCATAGTTGGTGGTGTAAACAACAAACATTTATTTGTCGTCATTCTGGAGGTTGAAAGTCTGAGACCAGGGTGCCAGGATAGTAGGATTCTTGGGGATAATTCTCTTCCTGATTTATCGATGGTAGCCTCCTTGCTGGGTCCTCACATGATGGAGAGAGAGAAGCAGCAAGGTCTCTCCTGCTTCTTCTAACAAGAGCATTAATTCCATCGCAAGGGTTCCAGTCTCTCCACCTAATTGCCTCCCAAAGGCCCCATCTCCAAATACCACCACAATGAGGACCAGGGTTGCTGCAGATCCTGGGTGCGTAAGCTGAGACCAGAATTGGTGCATAGATGGCTTTGGATAAATTATCTGACCTGTCTGAGGGCATTTGGAGTAAGTACCTGTAAGCAGAATTCTAGAGGTAATGTCCTATGACTTAAAAAAATTAGAAAGTTTTTCATTTATATATTAAAAGAAATTTTTTTCTTGGCATAATGATGAATGAGCAAGTGCACAACTGGATGTCTACATACAAAAGAGTAAAAGTGAACCTTTTCCTTATACTACACACAAATTAGCACAAAATTAGAACTAAATGTAAATTAAATTATAAGACTCTTAGGAAGAAATGTAAGACAGTTTTGTAACTTTGAATTAGGCAACAATTTTTTAGACACAGTACCAAAAAACACAAAGGACTAAAGAATAAAACAGATATAGTGGACCTAAACAAAACTAAAAAAAAAAATTGTACTTTGGAGGACAAAATCAAGAAAGTGGAAAGATAACCCACAGAATGAAAGGAAATATTACTCACATCATGTATCTGATAAAAGACTTGCATCCAGAATATACAAAGAACACTTGCAAATCAACAGTAGTGCAGCACATACTTCAATTTAAAAAAAAGATGTGAATAGACATTTATTTATTTGAGAGAGAGAGAGCACAGAGGGTGAGTGAGGGGGAGAAGCAGAATCCCCGCTAAGCAGAAAGCCCAATTTGGGGCTTGATGCCAAGACCCTGAGATCATGACCTGAGCCAAAGGGAGACAATCGACAGAGCCAAAGAATTCTATATTATTTATAGAATAGGTATTTCTATAAAAAGATACACAAATGGGGAATAAGCACATGAAAACACACTAAGCCTCATTAGTCTTTCAGGAGATACAAATCAAAACCACCATGAGGTTGCACTTCACTTGCGCTAGAATGGCTAACATAAAAGGAGGAAAGATAGACAATGACAAGTGTTGAACAAGAATATGGTGAAATAGTTAAAAACAACTCCTGAACATTTGAGAGTTAAACAACATACTTCTAGAGAACCCTGGGTCAGAGAAGAAATCACAAGGGTACTAAGAATATTTATAACAAAGTAAAAAATAAACTTAGGATACAGTTTTTAAAACTCTGAACTTTTACCTTAAGATGTTAGAAATGACAAAAAAAAAAATAAGCCTCCCCAAAAAAGATGGAATAATAAACACAAAATGAGAAATCAATGAAATGCAAAATTTAAAAAAGAAAGACTCCTACAGCAGTTTCTTTGAGAAAAAAAAAATCCATGAAATTGATTGACCTAAGTAGACTTACTCAGAAAAAGAAAGAGAAGATAACAACTTACCACCTCAAGAATGAAATAGAGGCATCACTACAGATCCTATAGACTTTAAAAGGTTAAGAAGGAAACATTATGAGCAATTTTACTCCAAATAATTCAATAACTTAAAAGAAATAGATAAATTCTTTGTGATAATATTACTTTAGTTATATTAAAGAACATACTCATTCTTAGGAAATCATGCAAAAATATTTAAGGTGTAAGTCACTTTCAAATAGTGCAGCAAAATTTGGACAATTGGTGAATTTAAGGGCGGTTTATACAAATATTCATTGTGTTCTTCTTTTGCTTTTTGTGTATATTTGAACATTTTCATAATACAAAGTTGGGAAAGATAAACCAGGCACAAACTTGTCAGTAGAGAAGCTCTCACTCCAGGTTCATCATTTGAAACAGGCTGATCATGGGAAGAACAATGTCTTTCACCCAGAGAGCAGTGTTGTGACCTTGTCTCAGGTCGGGATGAAGCTTCTTGGTGATGCTGGAAACTCCTACAAGATGGACACAGAGAGGAAGGACCTGGGTCACTGGGGGCCAGTCTTGATCTTCCACTGGCAGACTGGGCCAATAAAAATACTGAGTAGCTTTCTGTAGACGTCCAGCCACTAACAGCAGCTAGTAAAACGGCTGGGCAGTCAGCATGGGCCTCGCTTTGTAAACAGAGGCCTGACCTACTTAATTCTTCCCAGAGGTTGGAGAAAGAGGCCTTGACTCCCACAGACGTGAAACTTTGGCCTAACTGGATATTAATTACTCATAAGAGCTTTGTTGACCCAAACTTCCCATAACCCCAGTTTGGTATGAAAGGAGGCCATGCCCAGAGAAGCAGGATTGCTGCTAGGAAAATTACAGGGATTTATTCAATCCTGAAAGTCCTTTTCCAGAAATGATGTCCCTAATTGTGCAAGAATAAACAATGCATGACTGATAAATCCCATATTTAGGGGCTGAGAACAGCTTTTCTATGTTCTTAAGGCACTGTGTATTTGGAATCAGGTAAAACTGAAAGTAAAAGTAGTTGGCCATCTGAGACCAGGTTGGATGAGACAAGTTCCCATATTTTGATGTATCTCTTTGTGATTGGAGCACCTGTGAAGGACACAAAGTGTGGTACCTCCACGATGTTAGTAACATACAAGGGAAAGAGGCCTGATATCGCCAGTGCCCTCTTGGCCTCGGGTCCTGACTGACGCTGGGCATCGAGCCATCCTGTCCATCTTGAGGGGACACTTGAG
>CM053603.1:179670304-179701048 GCA_028646535.1 Procyon lotor
GAGAGAGGAAAATTTCAGTTTTTTTGAGTCATCTAGTTTGTGGTAATTAGTTATAATAAACAAAAATATACATTTTTAATTATTTAACTAAATTATTTATTTATTTAATTGTTAAATATTTAATTATTAAACTAAATAAGGCCCCTATGCCAAGTGCATCCATCCTTGGCACTCGGGTGTATGCACCCAGATACCGGCATTCCCAGGAGGTTAGCTTCAAGGAAACAGGAACAGGGGCACAGTTCTACCTTTGAGGCACAGTGACCCTGCCCACTAGTGAATATGGCTCTAAGAACTTCATATTTCCACTCCAGCTCCCTGAGGGAGGGAAGAGTAGGAAGGTAATAAGGGACTGAATTTGTTTCTTACAAAACGACACATCCTTGCCCCGCCTCCTCCCATGTACCCATTGATGGGGGAAGGAACTTGGGTCACAGACAGTGCTCCTTCTCCACCGTCAACCCCTTTGTCCCCTACAGATCTGATCTCCCCTTTTCCCTCTCCACCCCTTCAACTTACTCAGCCTTCCATGCCCCATTTCTGTGCATGGTGTCATGCCGTGCCTTATGCACACCAGGAAAAGGGGACCACCCTTGATTCCCCTTCTTCCATCATACTCCCGTATCTAACTGGAAATTTAGGTCTTTTCATCCTCCACTAAAAATACTTGTGAAAGAATCTCCCTTTTCCATTCTTTTGTCCTCTTTTTCATGAGACTCACAATACCCAAATCTGATCCATTGTTGTCCTGATGGAACCCCTTTAGTGGCTTCCTGTTATGTTTAGCGTTAACTTTTGGCTTGTTATGGTTTAAACTTGCTTTCTTTTGAGCTTCAGCACCCTTATTACCTTTACTCTGCCCTTCACTCTAAACTGTAGACTATGGCCACACAGATGCTGTATGTCCTGACCACAGAAGTGGTTTCATGGCTCTGAGTCTATTGTTCTTTCCGCTGTGTGATTTTCCACGGCTCCCCACCAGAACTGGGAAAACAAAGCCCAGCCCTTTGACAGTGCCTCTCTCTGACACTGGAGGAGGAAACCTGACCAGAAGGCTTCTGGGAGGACAAGTCATCCTGGACATTGCTAATCAGCATCCTTGTCATTTCCAGCAAGAGTCTCAGAATCAATATACTTGTTCCAAGAATTTCCAGATCACCGCCTAAACTAAGTAGATTCCCATCCTTGGTATTCGTCTATACACGACAAATGTCGTGTACACATGATTCGTGTACATGAATGGACGTGTACACATCCATTTCTTGTTTAAGGAAACTTGGTTTACTTTTTTCTTTAGTAAGTTTATAAGATGCCAATCTTTGCCCTTAATTTTTGTGGTAAATTAGGGGAAAAAATTCCAATTCTACTCCATATTCTAGACTACCACCTCCTTTTGCTCCTTCTGCTCCCTTCTTCCACTGCATGAGCTTCTGCAGGGCAGCCTTCCCAGCCCCTCCTGAGCACGTCACTCAGCACTTCCTTCCTTGCTGGAGTATGTACAGTTGGGCAAAGATTGCCTAATGGTGTTGTAGATCTCTTGGAAAACATTATATTCTCATCAAAACAGTCTGATGATGTGCAGCTGTTGATTAAGTACTTGCAACTTTGAATTGTTTGAGCATTTGCCCAGAAGTGACTAAACAGCCTGGAAAAGTCAAGATTATTTTTTCTCCACGACCAAAAGAAATGAGGACTGATGAACATGTTGCTTTCAGCTATGGAGGAATATATCTCTGCATAGGTAAGTTTTAACCTTGGGCAGAAAAAAAAACCTGTACTCTTGGGAGAAATTGACTCCCCACCTAAACGGACCACATTTTTGCTTCAGGTTGAGCTCCTGGCCTGGCTCTAAACTACTGCTTCATGGAAAGCAAGTTTAGTTTTACCCAAAGTACTCTTCATGAGCTATAGCAACTTCTGTGGGAAAAGTCTCTTTTGTGTGGTGGGATCTATAGTCCATCCAGGTATGCCCCATAGAAGAAAGTCCTCTGTATCCTGCTTTTCCTGCTGTTGGTTGGTTGGCATTTATCACCCTCTATCTCTAAGTCAGGGGTGCCCTCTAGTCACAGCAGCTCCTGTTAATGGATAATACAGGAACTTTTGCACACTACATGCCAATATGGCAGCCATTTGAATGGATAAACCAATAGAGCTAAAAATTTAAGTCTTCTCTGCACTTTGTACTGGACTTACCACTTTATGGGTGCTCTGTAAAAGTAAGAGAAGAGATGATGATAATGAAAAAGACCTAGAAAATCATACTTATAAACTCTGAACAGGTCAGCTCCAGCGAAAGGGTCTGCTCAAGCTTTCTTAGCCTGTCTTTTATTTAGGATCATGCTGTGCAAACAGACACCTATTCAGATGGAAGAGAAGACTGCTTGCCCTCTTTACAAGGTGGGGGGGGTGGCTGCAGCAACAATAAATGACATGCTGTCTGCAGTGACCTCACTCCTTATAGAGTAGTCCTGGAGATCTTTCTGGCCAGTCTCATGAAAGTGAGATAGCTAGCTTGGTAACTCTGAGCAAAACCACCATGTGTCCTGGGGGCACCTTTGGGCTCTGTCACCCCTGAGTCCTGCCTGAGGGAATGAATGAAACAATCTTCCTCTGCCCAACCAGAACTCTCAAATGGTACCTTGATTTGCTTATGTGGAAATTCACTGGAATTATATTCACATGCCCTGTCCATTCCAACATCTTCCTCCAGCTAAGACCAATAACTATGGGAAGGAATAGCAGCTGAGGGCCACTCCCTTTTGGAACATTTTCCATCCACTTGCAAATCCACTTACATCTGTGCCTTGGTCACACTCCTAGAACCTGGTCTTCCTTGTGGCAATTGGGCCCATTGATCTCCTGATTCTATTTTCAATGTCCTCCTCTGCCCCCAAACCTATAGTTATCTTCCAAAGTTCTGGACATCAAGAGAATACTTGACAAACAAAGTCTTGTTTCCTACTCATAATGCTCAGAAGTATGTCTCATGGAAGGAGCACAAAACTAATTGAAAAAAATGGAAAAATCAAATTAGGCATGAGAAAATAAAGGAGTGAAGCCATGTAAGCTAATGAGAGAAAGAAACAGCTATGATGATGAAACTGAATTCATAGCATAAGAGTGGGGGCGACACACCCAGGATGTGATCAAAAAAGGTAAGAAACTTAGGTGGAGATTAACATGAACGTGAGTCATCAACAAATGGAGTGACAGGTTTTCTTTTGTGAGATGAAAGTTCCAACCAGTTTAGTCCACCAATTGATTTTATTGTTTTGTTTTGGTTCTCCCCCATAGAATCAACTGGTTGTCAGATTCCTCTTTCTTCATTAAATTGTCTAGTTTACTTTAAAGATATAATGATACCCTCCTAAAGACAGATGGAGCAGAGGAGAGAATTATCCTGAAAACATGATAGAATCTTAACAGGTTGGGTGGCAGGTGGATGGTCATCAGCATAAACAGAGAGGAAAAGGTAACAAAGAGAATTGATAACATCTGTAAACTGGTGAACCAGATCAAAAGACTGGTTCAAAAGACTCCTTGCCCTGGGATTACATCTTTCTGTGAGAGTTAGGCTACCCATTGAGTCTGATTCCATAGGAAACAGAAAATAAAGGAACAGAGAGTAGATAGAGAAGGAAAATCCAGGGAACCAAGTCTTCCCGGTGGTCATTCTGCATCCTGGGCCCAGCCATGTGTGGGCAGATGTGTGGACTTGCAAATATGTGATCCTCCAAACCTCCAGCACAATCTTCGCACCAGCTCACCAGGAAGAGTTGAGTAGCTGTTAATCACATGATACTCTCTGACTTTCATCTGCTATTGTTCTTGGTGAATAGCTTATTTGGGAAGCCCATTGGAGGAAGGGTGTCTGGCAGGGTAGGATCCAGGTGTGCTTGGGTTCCTGGTCATAATCTCAATCATGATACTGTCAAATGTCATGAATACTCTCAGCAGAGGCCACGAAATCTTTTCCCCACTTGTATTCAGATAGGACTTAAGTTCTCTAAGAGCTTTTGTCAACAACCTCAATGGTTATTTGCAGGGCCATGTCATTGGTTTTCTCTTCCATTAAACTGTTAATGAACTGTGGCTACAAAACCTGAAAAAGTATGAAATGGAAACACCCAAGCCACTGTCTCCCATGATGTTTGTATACAACCAATTATTTGCAATCATAATAAAGGACTTTAACTTGAAATAAAACACACTTTCCATTACATCTTAAGAAGTATGGTGACAGATGGTAGCTACACTTGTGAACACAGCATAACACATAGAAAAGTTGAATCACTAAGTTGTACACCTGAAACTAATGTAACATTGTGTCAACTCTACTCAAATTAAAAAAAAAATTTTAAGTACAGATGCCAGGATGTCTAGGTGGCTCAGTCAGTTGAGTGTCTGACTCTTGGTTTTGGCTCAGGTCATGATCTCAGGTTTGTGAGATTGAGCCCCGTGGTGGGAAATCTGTGCTCAGCAGGGAGTCTGCTTGAGATTTTCTTTCCCTCTTCCTCTGTCCTTCACCCTGCTCATGCTCTCTCTCTCTCTCTCAAATAAGTAAATACATCTTAAAAAAAAAAAAAATAAAGTACAGTTACCACAGTCAGACTTTTCTACTAATATAAAGTGCTATTTGACCACCACACAACTATTAAAATGGCTAAATAAAACTCAAACTAACAGTAACATATCTGGCAAGAATGTGGAGCAACAGGAATCTCAGTCATTGCTGGTGGTAATGCAAAATGGTACAGACACTTTGGCAGCTGGTTTGGCACTTCGCTTTGGCAATCAGAAATCAACTTTTACTTATTTCACTATGCATGAAAAAAGTCAAGTGGAGAGAGTCAATTATCTATGGTCTCACTTATGTGTAGAGCATAAGGAAAAACATGGAGGGCATTGTGAGAAGGAAGGAAAGGGGGAATGGGGGGAATCAGAGGGGGAGATGAACCATGAGAGACTGTGGACTCTGAGCAACAAATGGAGGGTTTTGGAGGGGAGGGGGTGGGGGGTTGGGTGAGCCTGGTGGTGGGTATTGAGGAGAGCACATATTGCATGGAGCACTGGGTGTGGTGCACGAACAATTAATCTTGTAACACTGAAAAAATAAAATAAACATATTTGGAAAAAAAAGAAATTAACTTTGAATATTAAAAAGAACAAAAATGTTATGGAACAGCTAACATTTTAGCATTTGAAAATCTGTATATACATGGCAAAAAAAATCAATGCACACTTTGATAAACACATATTTTTTAAATAAAAAATAAAATAAAACAAAGCATTAGTTAAGGAAATAAGCTTATTAACTCTCCACCCCATTCACTGCATACAAAATATTAAACATTGTACAAAAGAAATTTAAACATCCCTCTAAAAGTTCAAACCACAGGTTATGCATTGGTGCTACTGGTTGCAAAATGTCATTTTAAATGAAAATGACAATACATATGAAAATATATTTCTAGTAAGATTTTTCATCTGTGATGGTATAAATCCTCCTGCTATAAATTATACCACACTTTATCTGCAGTCTTACAGAAATCACTGCCCTGGAAATGACTCCAGATTTAATTTTTATATTTCTATGTGAACTCCTGAGGGGGACTTATATTTCTTCAAGAACAAGAACATTCCCCTGTGAAAGCTCTCCCTTTCCCAAGCTCTGTGCAATATTCTGTGCCCTGTGGCAGGAATAATGCTTAACCGTTAGCATCATAAATCGCTTAAAGGACAAGGTGTGGGTGATTTGAAAGATATATGGAGTGGAACCGAGCAAATTAGGCTTGTCCCTGTTGTTTCATCTTTATTTATTAATGGCAATAATTCTGTCCTAATCTTTTGTACAGCACTTTATCCATTATGTGGCTTGTAAAGCTCTTCAGATGATTTTCACTGATGTCTTCCTTCTTCACCTGCACAGGCAAATGGTGCAGATGGCTCTCATTCCTTAGCATGAGGCCACGAGATCAACAGATTCTTGTGGTTCCTGCTGTTAAGGGGTTCTGTACAGACTCATCCTCTCCTCCCCCAAACAAGAACTTACAATTGATGAAGTAAGCAATACACAGATCAAAGCAGACAAAAGTAATGCCATTTTAAAGAGACAACAGTTTTCAGGCATTGGGTGTGTTAACCTTAATTTTGTTGAAAGTATGAGCATGATTCAAGAAAGAACATGTCAGAAGAAATGGGGACTCAACCCTGTAAGTCATGAAAAGTGAGTCATAGAGGAATACGGGCACTGCTCATCTAAGCTCTGCAGCCTGGGGAGGAGCCAGTTGGGTTTCCAGTTGTCTGGTCCCACTACCCTAGTCCTAGCTTTTGAGGGGATGGATAAAGGGGAAGAGAGCTGATGGACCCATTGGTAAGACTGTTTCTACTAAACATTTCTCTCTTCGAGGCACTTGAGTGGCTCAGTCATTAAGCGTCTGCCTTCCACTCAGGTCATGATCCCAGAGTCCTGAGATCGAGCCCCGCGTTGGGCTCCCTGCTCAGTGGGAAGCCTGCTTCTCCCTCTCCCACTCCTCCTGCTTGTGTTCCCTCTCTCGCTGTGTCTCTCTCTGTCAAATAAATAAATAAAATCTTAAAAAAAACAAAACGGGCACCTGAGTGGCTCAGTGGGTTAAGCCTCTGCCTTCAGCTCAGGTCATGATCCCAGAGTCCTGGGATCGAGCCCCGCATCGGGCTCTCTGCTCAGCGGGGAGCCTGCTTCCCCCTCTCTCTGCCTGCCTCTCTGCGGACTTGTGATCTCTTGCTCTGTCAAATAAATAAATAAAATCTTTAAAACAAAACAAAACAAAACAAAACATTTCTCTCCTCCCCTCTCTGGTCCACTGCCATGGTCACCTAGCAACCTTCTGATTATGAGGTGGCTTTTCATGTACATGTTCTAACTTCAGGAAGAAATGGTTTGACCATATACATTTTGAATTTTAGTGTTTTTCCGATATAATTTCTTACTTTTAAGACAAATTTTATTGTGGTAAATAGACACATAACATATTATGTACAATTTTAACCATTTCTAAGTGTAATAGTTCAGTGGCATTAGGCATAGTCAGTGTTGAGTTACTATCACTACCATCCATTTCTAGAACTTTCTCATCAGCTCAAACAGAAACTCTGTCTACATTAAATACTAACTTCCCATTTCCTCTCCTCTTAGCCCCTGACAAGGACTATTCTTTGCTTTTCTGAATTTATCTTTTTTAAATACCCCAAATAAGTGGAAAATGCAGTGTTTGTCCCTTTATCTGTCCTTTCATTTGGCATAATGTTTCCAAAGTTCATCCATGTTGTAGAGTACATCAGAGTTTTATTCCTTTTTATAAAAAGATTTTTAAAATTAATTTCTAAAAAAAAGATTGTATTTATTTATTTGACACAGAGAGTGAGAAAACAAGCAGGAGTGGCAGGAAGAAGGAGAGGGAGAAGCAGGCTTCCCACTAAGCAGGGAACCCCACCTAGGGCTTGATCCCAGGACCCCGGGAACATGACCTGAGCTAAAAGCAGACACTTAACCAACTGAGGCACCGAAGTGCCCCTAAATTAATCTATTTGAGAGAGAGAGAGAAGAGCAGAGGGAGAGGGAGAAGCAGATTCCCCACAGAACAGGGAACCCAATGTAGGGCTTGATCCCAGGACACCAGGATCATGACTTGAGCCAAAGGCAGATGCTTAACCAGCTGAGCCATCCAGGCACCTCTAAAGTTTTATTCTTTTTTTTTTTTTTTTAAAGATTTTATTTATTTGACAGAGAGAAATACAGTGAGAGAGGGAACACAAGCAGAGGGAATGGTAGTGGGAGAAGCAGGCTTCCTGCCGAGCAAGGAGCCCGATACGGGGCTCGATCCCAGGACTTTGGGATCATGACCTGAGCCAAAGGCAGATGCTTAACGACTGAGCTACCCAGGCGCCCCTAAAGTTTTATTCTTTTTTAAGGGTGAATTATATTCTATTGTATCTATACTACATTTTGTTTACTCATTAATCTGTTGATGGACATTTGGATTGTTTCCACCTTGTGAATAATGCTGCTGCGAGATGGGTGAACATGTATTTGAGTCCCTGCTTTTGATTTGTTTGACTATATACTTAGAAGTGGAATTGCTGGAGCACATGGTAATTCCATATTTAACTTTTGAGAAACTGCCAAAATGTCTTCCACAGTGGCTGTGCCATTTTGCATACCTACCAGTAATGCAGAAGTACACCAATTTTTACACATCCTCACCAACACTTGTTCTTTCTTTTTCTTTTTTTGGGGGGTAATAGCCATTCTAATGCATGTGACATGGCATCTGATTCTGGTTTTGACTTGTATTTCATGAATAATTCCTGATTGTGAGCATCTTATTGGTCAGTTGTGTATCCTCTTTGGGGAAATGTCTACTCAAGCCATTTGTCCACTTTTTAAAATTGGGTAGAATGATGTAATTTCATAATGTAAACTTGTGTAAGTTCTTCTTTGGTTATCTAATTCCTGGGCAACCTGGTCGGGAAAGACTGTGTTGGTCTTGTCAACTCCAGAAGCTTGGCATAGTAGTTATTTCTATTATGAATTAAAGTTTCCCTGTGTTCTATACTTCAGTCTTCTGAGTCTGGCTAATGTGACTTCATTCCCAGGACATGGCTTTGCCCTTGAGGTGCTGGCAAATAAGATCTAAATGTGTGAGGCAGAGGTCTAAACCCAGATCACTGTTTATTCCCCCTTGTGATGCAAATAATCCCTGAGGTTTTGGGGAGAGAACTATTAACTCTCCATGTTTTCTTGGTTTATCTAAAAGCTGCACCATCTAGTACAGTATCCACTAGACACATGTGGCTTTAAAACTAGCCTTTAAAGTTAAATTGAAATTAATTAAAATGAGATAAAATTAAAAAGTCATTTCTATAGTTTCACTAGCCACCTTTTAACTACTTGGTAGCCACATGTGTCCAATGTCTACTGTATTGAACAATACTGATAGGGAATTTTCCCCGTCATCTCAGAAAGTTCTATTGCAAAATGATTATTTAGAAAGTATGTATTTTAAAATGAACATTGGAAACAGATAAATAAAACAATAATAATCAAAAAATGACTGCAGCAGTAAGGAAAATGTTAGAAGACAATTGAAACAGATACTATAACTACTAGGAAAGAGTTCACTAGTATTCTGTGTTATAGAATCATTTGTAAAAATGAGCTTAATACTAGTGTCTGTGGCATAGGGTTGATGTGAGCACTGAATGAAGATTAGCCGCCTAGCACATAGTAAGCATCGTATAAGCATGTGATGAGCACAGAAAGGCACTGTTGAGATCTCTTGCTCACGGGAGTGCAGTTGAATGTGCTGTGTACACTGAGGCCAAGATTCTTGTGGACCATCACTAGCCAATAGCAGAGTGTGGCAGCATGTTAGTGCCCCAAGGGGCTTTGACTTGAGGGCTCCCCAGTGGTCTGGTTCAAACCTTTTGGAATGGCACTACAATCCAAAATTCTTCCTTATCCAATCCATCTTCTTTCCTTCTCTCTTTCCACAAGTGTCAAACCTACAGGATGATCTAAAGGCTGTCCCATCTCCATCTCCTCTTACTCTTTGCCCCAAGACACTTTTTGGATGTCTAATTTTGTCTTAGCATTGGCTATGTGGCAGACTCAAACTGAAGCAAGTGTTTGCTTCTGTGAGCTTTACTTCCAAGGAGATGTATCTTCATTTTTTGCTACATGAAGCTTCTCAGCGTCCTTCTTACATTAAAATGACCACATCAGCTGAGCAAGCACTGTTTCTTCCACTTCTTCTGAGACCTTCACAGTGGGAAGCTCTTCTGATAGCACAGGCTGATAGCACATCTTTCTGGTGTCCTCCAGAGGCGATTGTAATTTGGAGCTCTTGGAAGGGATGATGTCTTCTCTGTTACATTCAGGTCTCTGAAACACATTCAAAATCCAGATATTGCCTATCAGTTTTGTTGTTGGGTATAGGTTACCTACTTCTAATTGCTTTATGCAAGAACATCCTATACATTTAAGCCATTAGTTTCATGGGAAAAGCTGGAGATACTACTTTTATTCTAGTTTCAGAACCTTCCATCAACCTTATTACCTTCTTTCCCAGCTTGGTCAAAACCCAAAATGAAACCCTTGTAAGCACTGGACCTGAGCTCCAGTTTTCAATCTGTCACCCAATCAGTCTCAGGCCTTTCTTTCTGTAGAATTTTACCTCTTTGGGTGTTCCCTTTCATCTTCCAGGGCCATATCTATCCGGATTGTCACCATTATTTACCTGTGCAATACCTGACATAAATACCAGTGTTTCCCATGACCTGAAACAACCTGCATGTTCTGCAAGATCAAAAGACATTTGTTGCAGATCTGGGTGCCCAGCCAATAGCCCCTTGGGTCCTAACACTGTAGCAGCCTGGCTTCCAGCTGCCAACATCTGCATCTTTGCCAGAGGGCTTCTTCTTGTCCCTAAGCTCTTTGTTTATGTGTGCTGTAGGCCAGACAGCCCAAGGAGGAGCTCATATTTCAGTTTCTTCACTGCAAGAACCCTGCTGATGACCTGCTCAATGACACCTTGTTGGCCACATTCCCTTCCCTGTCTTACTGCTCATTTTCTCATTGGTGTTTCCTCCAATCATTTCTCAATAAACGTCTTGCAGTAGAATATCAGGGGAACCTAAGCTAAGATAGTGTTCTATTAAAAGAAGATGTCCTATGGCCAAATAGATTTAGAAACTGCTAGGCTCAACAAAAGTAAATAGGTTTTCTAACTGTATGACTTCAAAACTCATCTGATCTATTAATTTACTTAGTGAATCTCCAAGGATGGGAAGTAGACAGACTGTTCAGAATTATTTGGTAATGTATTAGTGTGGAATACAGTGCATGTGTGCACCAGCATCCATGATCTAGTTTAAGAATAGCTAAGATGTAGTAACTGAATCAAATGTTTGGGAAGAACATAGTTTTGGGGATTTTTTGGTTCTCTTTTCTAATACAATTTAAAAAAATTGTTTTTAAATTAAAATTTTTTTCCAATTAATTTTATTTTTTCAGTAATTTTACACGAAATGTATAAGACTCATTAATTTGAAGACACACAAATACTAAAAACATGAACATATTTTCAAGGAGCAGTGGACAAATTATTGAGCACTGCTTACTGTGCATTGTGGATCAGCATGAAACCAAAGCATGAAAGCATGAAAACCAAATTCCAGAGAATGGGCCGGAAGGCAAGCCAGCCAGGACTGGCATTCTTACAGAGCAGTCGATAACAGAGTCTTGCTCAATGCTTAATTAAGCAGTTCTGATTGTTCTCCAAATATGAGAAAATGCATTTGCAGATTCATGCTGGTGGTTCTGCCCTCCCAATTAATCTAGTTACAAATAGGTCCTTAGCCAATTCACTTTCTCATTATTAAGGGGACACATCATAACGGAGCGTGAACTAGAACTAATTTAGCATGGTAAATACTTCAAAACTGAAGTGGAGAAGAAATTAGATTCATTTAAACCCCCAAAGCAAATGTATTCCCTGTTTCAAGACCTTTGCCTTTCCTCCGGGCTTAATGGGGACAACTTATTTAGTGTCCAAGGTGAGCCTCAGCATAGGTCTGATGCTCCATCACCTCTGGCTGTGTTTCAGGATGGTCTCACTTCTGTGAGAAGTGAAAACCTGCCTCCACCCCTGATGCCTCCACCAAAAGAGCAAACCGTTGGATTTACAGGTAAAATTTAATCTTCAACTATTATTTATTGGGAGACTAGTGTATGTGTTTCTGTGTGTGTCTCTCTCCTTTCCAGGCTCCCTCCGTCCATCCTTCCCTCTCTCCTTCTCCCCCCGCTCCACCCAGCTGACATCTCTTAGTTTCCCTTCTGAGAGAGCAGCCTCCCCCAAATCATACCTAAGAGCCAAAGTAAATAATCATATACATTTAAACTTAAAAAGTGGATTTAAATCTCACCGAACTTCTTCATGTAAAATATTTTAAAAAAATCTTTTCAATTTTATTTTTTCTGCAGATATTAGAATTTTAAACAACATTTGTTAACATCCATTTTTAAAATGCGTTTGCTATAAGTAGTCCTTCTTTCCTTCCTCCCTCCCTCCTTTTCCTCCTTCCTTCCTCCCTCCCTCCCTCCCTCCCTTCCTTCCTTGTCCTTTCCTTCCTTCCTTCCTTTTCTCCTTCCTTCCCTTTGTTTCTTTTACTTTTTTTTTTTTTTATCTCTACCACAAAAGTAGATTTGGGAAGAAATTTTCCATTTTCATCCCTCTCAAAATATAAGGAAATGCAGATTCAGAATAACAACAGTTCTTTTCATAGTTTACCCTTTGAACATGGTCATATGTTACTGCGTGGGTTGTGCTGGTGGTAGCGAGAATGGAGAGCTTTTTCTTTTCTCTCTTCTTTTTTCAGTTTACTTTCAGTTTTGTCTTTTATTTTCCCCTTCTCATTCTTATGGGTTTAATTTTATTTTTAAAAACATATTGACTATTAACTATTAACATGTTACTAAAAGTCAAAAGTATACTGCAAGTTAATTTAGAGAAGTTCTATTCCCTTCTAAATGCCTTCCTCTTATGTCCCCTATACCTTGTGAACAATCAGCCTTCCGGTTTTCCAGTTGACCCTCCTGGGTTTCCTTCTGAATTGTCATTAAAGCAACACCTACATTTTCAAAGGGAGTATTAACTTTTTCTTTTCAAACCATAGGCTAAGTAGTGTACTATTGTCAGTTATTTTTCTGGAACACTTGTCACTTTGATGTGGAATCATGAAGCCCAATGATCAAGAAAGAATTCTTGAGATATTTTACTGTGCAAAACAATGTTTTTATTATTGCACAGGGACAGGACCTATGGACAGAGAGAGCTGCACAGGGTTTGTGAGGTGTGACTGATTATATATTTTTAAGTTTGTGGAGGGAGGGGAAAGGAGGGATAAAGTAAATTTCCAAGGAATTTTGAAGCAAGGCTTTTAGGACCTTGAGGGGCTAGCTGCTGTTAAGATGAGGTTACTTTTGGTCTCAGAATTAAGGCAGCCATTAGTTCCTTGAGGAAGGTCAGGCTATGCATGTCTCAGGGATCTATCAATGGGTTGCAAGCTGTAAGTAGATTTTAATTAAGCTACATTTCTCTTGCCCTTGTTTTCTCATCATTCTCCCCACCCCCAAACAGTTTTGACCCTTAAATCTTTAAGGTTGTTAAATGTGGAAGGTCTCATCTTCTGTAGCTTCTTCCTGCTGAATAGGGGCGTAGAGATATCCCTACCTAGGGATCAACATTGTTTAGTTAGGGAACATACAGAGAAGTTAGGAATGGCAGAGGCATCAGAGTCCAATGTGGACAGCAAAGATGTATCTCTGTGGGTGGTAAGGACCAGCTGTTGACGTGAGGTTATTGTAGTGATGGAGTCTAAGCACCAAAAGGAGAAATATTTGAAAAAGCAACCCATTAGGATTAGGATGGTTATAACAATGAGAAGTCCAACAGAGATTCTTAATAGTTGATCATAGTCCTCCCAGAACCAGGAACTTAATCAGTCCTTGAAAAAGAAGGAATGATTTTGTAAAGCCTCAATTTGGGTATTCATATTTTTTAATAGCCCCGTGACATTTTTGTGGTAATCTGGAGTATATACATAACACTCTGTTTAAATAAAGTGTAGGTTTCTCCCTGAGCTACAGTTAGGCTATCAAGGGCCATTCAGTTTTGGAAGGCCACTTTTTGAGTTTGTGGGTGACTACAAGTTGGGTCTGGCTAAAGGTAGCTGCTGTATGCTTAGCTAAACCTCTGTTTGCAATTTTATATCAATAGAGATGACTCCTGGCACAAATATGGCTAAGGAATGAAACCATCAAGAAACCCTTTGTTTGATATCTAAGTTCAATAGTACTCTAATTATCAGAAATCACTGGAAAGTGGGGGAAGACCTGTCTAGGGATATGGGGATCCCAAACTGCATCATTCAATCCAATCCTAAGGAAAGCAGAGCCATCCATTACCTCCACAAGTCCGTAGTCAGCCCCACAGAGTGGAGTATGCTCTGGCTTTTAAGGAGCAATTTTGTCATCCCAGCCATTGACCAATTGGTCAAGGTGATAGCTGAGTTATACAATTGCTGGAATATCCACCCCATGTTCCAGCTGTTAGAATAATCTTATGCTCAAGGGGTCTTATTATTCCTAAGAATAACAAGCAAGAAGACTGTTAATACATGAGCTATTGTGGCAATTTCTCTGAAATTTACCTCAAGTTGTCTAGTTTAGGCAAAAAAACCCAAACATTTAAAGACAATCAGAACTAGAATTTAACATCCTCAAAGATGTGATATTGAAATAAAATTTTTTCTCTCCAAAATCACCCTTATTTTCAGAGACAGCCAAGCCAAAACTAATTCATTTGAAAAGCAAGTTTAATTTTAACAGACTTGGGCTAATTATTTACATAAGCTCAGCAAGAATAGTGATTGATCATACAGATCTTCTAAAACCTGCTTTGCTGGAACTCTTTATAAGGAATCTAGATTGAACTGTTAGTACCCTTTCCAGGCCAGAAGCTGAGCCAAATATCTGACATCAGACATGCCTGCAACACCTGTAGATTTGTTTTCTTCATCAACTTCATAAAGAAAACACAGTTGATTGGTTTTTAATATTGAATACCCTCTGAAATATTTTGTCATAAAATAGCTATTGGAAATCTATCAGAAAGAATGATTTTCCTGGTCATTCCAGACTCATTACAACGTGTTCTACAAATTCTATTACATTTGACAGGTTGGGACAGACGGACTGAAAGATAGGGATTCTGGCTTCCTAGTGCACACTCCCCTGTATGTTCCCTCCCCTGGAGTGTGTGCAGGACCTGTGACTCGCTTCTAACCAAGAGGATGGCAAAGGCTGTTTAGTCCATGATGATATTACATAAGACCATAACTTCTGTCCAGCTGGGGCCCATCTCTGCTGACTCTGCCTTGCTGGTCTGGGGTTGAGCTGGTGTGTGGAGACACCCTTGCTACCAGGACCTGAGGGCTGCCTCCAGCTGGCAGCCAGCAAGGAGCTGAGACCCTCAGTCTCAAGGCCAGTGAAGAATTGAACCCTGCCAACAACAGACCCTTCCCTGGCTGGGCCTCAGGGGAGAGTTGGCCCCCACCTTCCCCTTGACTGCAGCCTTGAGAGAGACACAGATGCATCAGACCCAGCTAAGCTGTGCCTGGATGCTCGACTCCAGAAACTATGAGATAATGCCTGTTTTAAGGCATTATTTAAATGCCAAATTATTTAAGGCATTATTAATGCCTGTTTTAAGTGCTGTTTTAAGACCATAAATTTGTGGCAACTTGTTATGCAGCAATCAAATGACAAATGCACAGGTTCTGCCTTTATAAATGCAGCCAACTCTTTCAGCCGTAGCTCAGTTTTGAAGACTGCATGGCTGAATTTCATGGGTGAATTTTACAGCCACCTCTGTAATCCTCACCCACAAATTGTTATTGTAATTTTGGTAAAGGCAACCTCTCTGCCAGGGGCTCCACTATACTGTTTCTCCATCAGACATTTTTATTTTAAAAATTGTTCTTATGAAAATATCTTCTCCAATAAATTTTTCAGGTGGTGACTCATTAAAAAAATGTCATTTATCATACATCTCCTTACTGGAATGGAATCTAGCAGATACATAAGCTGAGGTATTGAAAACCTCTGTGCTCTCACCCAACTATATAACTGATATTCCTCATCACATAATTTATTCCAACACTTTTATCTTACAATTTAGTGATGTTTCCTAAGTCCCTCCCAGGTCTGCTGGCAAAGGAAAGTGGTTTAGTTTGTCGCTATATGTTGGTTCTTGTGTATCAGGGGAGCTATTTTTCCTCAAGGGGATGAATGAGTATTTCCTTAATGAGGATTTTGCTACTGAGTGAGAGACTTTAAAGGAACTTCTAAACAATTATCATTAATCTTGGTGGGATTTTTGAGGTATGTAGTATCCAGTAACTTTAAACACAATGAAGAAAACATTAGGCAGCAGCCTTTAAATTCCAGTTTTTAACAGTCTAGATTTTTATTTTTTAAGTGTTTTGCTAATCATGATGGCATTAATAATTACCAGCTCGAGGTTCAATTACACACTTAGATGCGTGGCACTATTAAAGAAAAGTGGATTTATATCCATATTGCAAATCCAGTGACTCCTGTCTGGTCTTCATGCTTCCATTCCCAGTCCCCTTTGTCAATTTTTAGCCGGAGGATCATTTATTTTCTAAAAATGTTTTGGGATTTATTTATTTATTTATTTATTTATTTATTTATTTATTTATTTGAGGTGGGGGGTGGAAATAGGGGCAGAGGGAGAGAGAATCCTGAAGTAGACTCCCTGCTGAGTGCAGAGCCAGACATGGGGCTCCATCCAAAAACCATGATCATGACCTGAGTGCAAATCAGGAGTTAGCCGCTTAACCAACTGAGACACCCAGGCACCCCAGTCAGCCAGAGGATCATTTAAAAACACACCCTGTCACATCTCTGTGCAGACAGCCTGGTGCCTCTCATCCTGTTCATAGTAAAAAGCACAATTCCTTACAGACTTCATATGACCTTCACCCTTATCTACCCCAATGCTTGGACCTCATCACCACTCCCCCTTTCCCTTTTCACTTACTTCTTCCCAACTGACAGGTCTCCCAGATTGAGTGAGGCAAACTGCTACTGCTGGCCTTTTTAATTGCTCTTTCCCTTCATAAGATAATTTCCTCACTTCCTTTAGGGACTGCTCACTTGTCTCCTTGGCAAAGAGGCACCCCCAGCACCATGCTTACACACACAACCATTCCCCAGACTCTCCCATCTCCTTGCTCCATTTTCCCTACAGTGCGTCTCTCACTCAATGCTTTATACACATACTTGTCTCTATGTAAGAGTAGAACTGTTTCATACCTGTTTTATCCCCAGGGCCTAGACTGTGTATGGCTTAGAAAGGGCACTCAATAAATATTTACTATATGCAAGAATACATTCAAGTAGTCTTCTTGATAACATTGATTTTTTTCCCTATGGTTTTCAACTCAATTTGGATTAGGCTGTCATTGTTTTTATCTTATAATAGGGTGACAAGGAGGTTACACCAGAAATAGACACGTTAACTGTTGTCATGTGGTTCTCTTGTGATTGCGTTTTTGGTATTTTCTTTTTTTTCTCTAAGATTAGTTTTGAAGACAGTCATTCATTTTGTCAGGGAGAGTTTAGTTTAAATGAGATAATATAGTCCCTGTTGTCAACCAGCTGGTTATGTATAAATGCAGTATGGTGTGATATATGGGATTAAAGTAATGAAAAGGGGGTGCCTGGGTGGCTCAGTTGGCTAAGCGTCCTACTCTTGGTGTCAGCTCAGGTCTTGATCTCAAGGTCGTGAGTTCAAGGCCTGCATGGTGCTCCATGCTGGGCATGGAGCCTACTTAAAACAAACAAACAAACAAATACATAAATAAATGTAACTAAAGAAGGAAGGCCTTCAGTATTTTAGTACAGCACACTTGCTCCTCAGGGTATCTGCATAGTGCTTGTGACAGGTGAGAATCTGGCTTTCGCTAACAAGCAGGGTGTACTAGTCAGGGAGGTAGGCTATGCCATGGTAACAAGTAGCTCCCAGGTCTCAGTGGCTTCACATAATGAGTGTTTGCTTTTCACTTTCCGGAAAGACTACTGTGGGTCAGGCAGACCTTCTCTATGCTACTGCTCTGCCTTTAGGGTGACTGTAGTAGTCAAGAGAAGGCTGTGATCAGGTCTCTGTGGCCAGTCCCATCGACCAGATGCTGGTCATATGACTCCAGTGTGACTGCAAGGGAGGCTGGGAATTACAGAGGAGCCCAGGAGTATTTGGTGAGATTTAAAAAAGCTGCCACATTTTCAACCCATATATATGAAATATTAATAAAGTATAAATTTTTCCAGTACAAAAATATAAATATTTCCACTGCCAACTTTAATAAATGATATTTTGTGTGTCTACCATACTCTGGAGCCCACAGCTAAAACAGTAATGGCAGAAAACTCATATTTAACCAAAAAGTGATGTATCATCTTGTTTTGTCATATCTTTCTTGGTCCCAAGATGGAAGAGAAAAACATCTAGTTAATAACGGTATCTTTTAAGAGATTTTCTGGCTAATCAAAATCTGTTGCAACATCCACATGGATGTGCTTATCACCTGTGTCTCCATCAGTAGTCTAGCCAATAATGTTATCTAGGAGGTTAACAAATAAAAGAATAAAGTGAAAGATATGCCCTTGGTTATGTTTTGATTAAGCTCTGTTTCAAGATCAGTTCTACAAATTATAGATAGGAATGATTACTACAAGATTCTATTTGGGATGATTCTGCCTACTAGCGGCAAAGAAGAGGGATTAAAAACATTCATTTTTCTCAAGGAAACAGAAAACAGCAGACCAGAGCTATTTGCTGAGCATGTGTTGCGTAGGTGCTAAGTGGATGTTCTGGGTCCATTATAGGCAGTCCCAGTCAAAAGAGAAGATGATCAGTGGTGGACTGGGTAGGAAAGAGGCAGAGCTGTAAGCAGCAGGTCATGAAAATGGGAACATCTTCCAGTGAAAAGGATCAAGGAAGGTGACTTTCACAGTGTGGGCCTCTTGGATCTGGAAAAGCAGACCACCTCGCCCCCTCAGTGCCAACTTCACCCATGGGTGCTTTCTCTCTCTCCTTCACCTAGCTTCCCAGGGTCACAGCTTTTGTGATGTAATCACCTCCACATACCACCTCCCCAAATGTGCCTGCAGCCTAATATGGGAACTGGCCTCCAGCCCTCAAGGGGGTCCACCTCCCCAGTTTTGGACAATTTCTCCCATGAGCCATGTTTCCCTGAGGAAGATTTGGTGGCTTCCAAGGCTTGGAAAAACTCCCTTCTAGGAAAGGGAGCATGGCCATTGTGTCTGGGTGCTGATTTACCCTCCCAGAGAGGGTCCAGGTAACTTGATCTTGATGGTGTTCAGAGATGCACTTCTCTACATAAGCTTCTGGAAGACTGTGCTTCCTTGAGCTGGGCATGTCCTGTTAACCTTTTCCTAGGATGTACAGTGAGGTCAATAGAACCACCTGTGATCCCACAAGCCAGATTTTCTGCATTGGATATGTGGTTGGTCCAATAGCAACAGCCATCACAAAATCCTCATCTCACCCCAATAAAATGTGAGACCCAACCACAGCATTTCAACCTTTGTCATCACCTAACAATCACTACTCTGGTTATTGGTGGACTGCCCTCTCTAGCCCCTCATATCATATGGCCATGCTGGTAGTCTTTGCATTTGTTTCCTACCTACTGACTCCTCTGATTTCTGATCACTTTGAATATCTCCCAGTCTGTTCATTCTCAGTCCAGGTGGGCTGCTACCTCCCACCTTCTGCTGATGGCATTTCCTCTTCCTACTGGCCGGGTTGGCCTTTTTAAACACTGCTTGGCGTTAATGAGCTGTAACTGAGCAAAGCTATAGTTAGCAGGGAGAAGGGAAAAAATAATTCCTCCAAGGCTGGCTATCTCAGACTCCTACCTAAAGGAAAACATCAGGGCTTAAGGGCTCATGCACAATGGCTTACTAACATTATGACCACAGACATAATTTAATATATCTGAAACCCAAGATTCTTCTTCTATGTTTGTGGATAATAAAGCCCTTCCTGTCCCCATATGGTTGTTGTAAGAGAGAGTGAGTCCCCCATGAATGCAAAGGACTGAAAATGTTAAGCTAATGTCATCACTGTATTATTGAGAAGATCCTAGTGCTGGCTTTTAGTCCCTTCATTTTAAAATGTACCTATTATATGATTTACACACAACTTTCATTTATTATTTAAAAACGTTCCTCTTCCTTTTCTGTGTCCCCTGAAAGCACAGAAGTCAATGAACCTTCTAGTTACACTTCGTTGTTGTAACCAAAGAATGGTACATCAGCTACTTGTCTTCCAGCAATTAAGCTAGCACAAAACTATTTGCCTGGCACTCTTGAGCATTTCCAGGCATTCTTCTACTTTGTTCATCTGTAGCATTAAAGGCCCTTCTAGCGAGCACACTGGAATGGAGAGGCATCTGCAGATTTCAAGGTTATGGGAGAGGTTAGATGCAGCTGTTGGGATGAGTTTATGCATGAACATGCCAGCTTTTTGCTGAAGCATGTTCTTCATACTGAAAATAAATGCCACTGGGTACAGAATAGCATGTGTTTATGAGAAATTAATATTGATCTTTGCATATCAAATAAAAATAGCAGAACAGGCATTTTAATATAGTAGAATGACTATTGATTCTTACCACTCAGGGAAGTACATTTGTTTTGTCTTTGGGATTCATTCTTGTAAACTGATGTACATGTAGAAGAGGGAAATGTGAATTTAGCATTTAGCATAAGAGAAAATCTTGAGCATTTATTAAGCTACTACTTCTGGTGAGCTAAGGGAATCTATCTTTATTCAACATCTCTGTAAAATACCAGTGTTTACCCCTACACAAATGTCTTGGAGCTCTACTCTAAATGACAAAAATCAGTGAAGAAAATGTGTTGCTAGATTTCTCCTCAATTACCATGTCAGGCACTTGATTCTTCACTAGGCAGAAGAAGGGGGGTGATCTCAGGGGAAATTGTAGGGAGGGGAGGGCATGAAATTTAAAATAAATGCCAACTTAACTGTCACTCCCAACAACCATTTTGAAACTTACAAAAACGACTCATTTTGCGTATGTACTGCAGTAGGAAAAGTCAGTCAAATTGGCCATAGTGTTCAGTAAGTCTTCATAGATTAATGAATTGCAGTTAGCATCAGAAGGGAGAGAATGTAGTAAGAGTTTCAGATACAATAGTTTCAGGTACCCATCTGATGATTGCTCATGGTAATATTCCCTTTCCTATCAGCTCAGAGAACAATGAAGCACTTGATCTGCTGCAAAAGTAAGTTTAACGGTGATTTGAAGTCCTGGGTAGGGTCCTCAGGCCCAGAAATCAGCCATCCAGGCCAGTTTAGACTTATTTGCATGTTTTGTCCAATATTAAACATTGTAAGGCCTTGATTTAAGACATTTCTGATTTAGAAAACATGTTTTGGATGTAGAGAAAGTACTTTTTTTTAACAAAGATCATTTGATTATTATTTGTTAATCAAATGCATATTCTGTTCAAGATGGTGGGCCACAATAGCTGAGAAATATGGTAGCTTATACTTTTTGTTCAATAAGTTTCGATTTGCCTGATAACTCAGGATGTGGTTATAGGAATACAAATCATAGACGGAAAGTAGTTAACAATAGTCAGTACTTAGCACTGAATCTCTTTCTTAAATTAACACCTGAATTTTTCATTCTTTAATTTATTCTTAACTTAGTTATACCCTTATTTTATTTTAAATTCAAACTTAGTTATACCATTTTTTAAATTTTAAAAAAATTTTAATTTTTAAATTTTAATTTTTAATTATTTAAAAATAATTATTTAAAATTATTTAAAAAATTAATTATTTAAAAAATTTTAAATTTTTAAAATTTAAATTCAATTAACATATAATGTATTATTAGTTTCAGGGGTAGAGTTCATTAGTCTTTTTTTTTTTAAAGATTTTATTTATTTATTTCATTAGTCTTTTTTTTCTTTTTTTTTTAAAGATTTTATTTATTTATTTGACAGAGAGAGAAATCACAAGTAGGCAGAGAGGCAGGCAGAGAGAGAGGGAGAAGCAGGCTACCTGCTGAGCAGAGAGCCCGATGCGGGGCTCGATCCCAGGAGCCTGAGATCATGACCTGAGCTGAAGGCAGAGGCTTTAACCCACTGAGTCACCCAGCTGCCCCTTTATGACTTTTTTTTTAAATTCAATTTTATTTTTTCAGTGTTCCAAGATTCATTGTTCATGCACCACACCCAGTGCTCCATGCAATAAATGACCTCCTCAATACCCACCATCAGGCTCACCCAACCCCCCACCCCCTCCCATCCAAATCCTCTGTTTCTCAGAGTCCGCAGTCTCTCATGGTTCATCTCCCCCTCTGATTTCCTGCAATTCACTCTTCCTTTCCTTCTCCCAATGTCCTCCATGTTTTTCCTTATGTTCCACATGTAAGTGAAACCATATGATAACTGACTCTCTCTGCTTGACTTATTTCACTCTGCATAATCTCTTCCAGTCCCATCCATGTTGATACAAAAGTTGGGTATTCATCCTTTCTGATAGAGGCATAATATTCCATTATATATTTAAACTATATCTTTTTTATCTATTCCTCTGTTGAAGGGCATCTTGGCTCTTTCCACAGTTTGGCGATTGTGGCCATTGCTGCTATGAACATTTCAGCAACTTCTTTCAGGACATGTCTCCAAAGACAAAGGATACAAAAGCAAAAATGAACTTTTGGGACTTCATCAAGATTAAAAGCTTCTGCACAGCAAAGGAAACAGTCAACAAAACAAACAGGCAACCCACGGAATGGGAGAAGATATTTGCAAATGACACTGCAGACCAAGGTCTGATATCTAAGATCTATAAAGAACTCTTCAAACTCAACACTCACAAAACAGATAATCACATCACAAAAAGGGGCAGAAGACATGAACAGACACTACTCTAAAGAAGATATACAAGTAGCTAACAGACACGTGAAAAAATGTTCATCATCATTAGCCATCAGGGAGAGTCAAATTAAAACCACATTGAGATACCACCTTACACCAGTTAGAATGGCCAAAATCAAGACAGTGAACACCAAATGTTGGAGAGGATGTGGAGAAAGGGGAACCCTCTTGCATTGTTGGTGGGATTGCAAGTTGGTGCAGTCACTTTGGAAAACAGTGTGGAGATTCTTTAAGAAATTAAAAATAGAGATATCCTATAACCCTGCAATTGCACTACTGGGTATTTACCCCAAAGATACAGATATAGTACAAAGGAGGGCCACATGTACACCAATGATTCATTAGTCTTATATAATATCTAGTGATCATTACATTACGTGCCCTTCTTAATGCTCATCACACAGTTCCCCCACCCCACCCCTTCCCCTCCAGCAATTCTGTTTGTTTCCTATAGTTAAGAGTCTCTTATGATTTATCTCCCTTTCTAATTATATCTTCTTTTATTTTTCCTCTTTTCCCTTACAGTCCTCTGTTTTGTTTTCTTAAATTCCACATATGAGTGATATCATATAATAATTGTTTTTCTCTGACTGACTTATGTGACTTAGCGTAATACCCTCTAGTTCCATCCTTATCATTGTAAATGGCAAGATTTATTTATTTATTTATTTATTTATTTATTTATTTATTTGATGGCTGACTAGTCTTCCATGGTATATATATATATACCATATCTTCTTTACCTATTCAACTGTTGATGGAAATCTGGGCTCTTTCCAGTTTGGCTATTGTGGATATTACTGCTATAAACATTAGGATGCATGTATCCCTTTAGATCACTGTTTTTGTATCTTTTGGGGTACATACCTAATAGTGCAATTGCTGGGTAGCTCTATTTTCATCTTTTTGAGGAAGCTCCATACTGTTTTACAGAGTGGCTGCACTTTCTTGGATTCCCACCAACAGTGTAAGAGGGTTCCCCTTTCTCTGTATCCTTGCCAACATTTTTTGTTTCCTGAGTTGTTAATTTTATCCATTCTGACTGGTGTGAGTTGGTATCTCATCATGATTTTGATTTGTATTTCCCTGATGTCGAGTGATGTGGAGAATTTTTTCATGCATCTGGTTGCCATTTGGATGTCTTCTTTGCAGAAATGTCTGTTCATGTCTTCTGCCCATTTTTTGACAGGATTATTTGTTCTTTGGGTGTGGGGTTCAGTAAATTCATTATAGATTTTGGATGCTAGCCCTACATCTGTAAGACAATAAGGAATAACTTCTTCTATTCTGTCCATTGTCTTCTGGTTTTATCGCCTATTTCCTTTCCTGTTAAAAGCTTTCTATTTTGGGGGCGCCTGAGTGGCTCAGTGGGTTAAAGCCTCTGCCTTCAGCTCAGGTCAAGATTTCAGGGTCCTGAGATCAAGCCCCGCATCGGGCTCTCTGCTCAGTAGGGAGCCTGCTTCCCCTTCTCTCTCTGCCTGCCTCTCTGTCTACTTGTGATCTCTCTCTGTGTCAAATAAATAAATAAAATATTAAAAAAAAAAAGCTTTCTATTTTGATGAAGTCCCAATAGTTCATTTTCGTTTTTGTTTCCCTGCCTTCGGAGATGTGTCTAGCAAGAAGTTGCTATGGTTGAGGTCAAAGAAGTTGCTACTGTGTTCTCCACTAGGATTTTGATGGATTCCTTTCTCACATTTAGGTATTTCATCCATTTTGAGTCTACTTTGGTATGGTGTAAGGAAATGGTCCAATGTCATTCTTTTGCGTGGCTATCCAATTTTCCCAACACCACTTGAAAAGATTGTCTTTTTTCCATTAGACATTCTTTCCTGCTTTGTTGAAGATTAGTTGACCATAGAATTGAGGGTTCATTTCTGGATTCTCTATTTTGTTCCATTAATCTATGTGTCTGTTTTTATACTAGTACCATACTGTCTTGAAATTATAGCCTTGTAATAGAACCTGAAGTCCAGAATTGTGATGAGCCCAGCTTTGGTTTTCTTTTTCAATATTCCTTTGGCTACTCAGGGTCTTTTCTGGTTCCATATAAATTTTAGGATTATTTGTTCCAGATTTGTGAAAAATGTTGATGGCATTTTGATAGGGATTGCATTGAATGTGTAGATTGCTCTGGGTAATTTAATTATATCTCTTCTTCCAATCCAAGAACATATTCTTTGTGTCTTTCTCAATTTCTTTCAAAAATGTTCTGTAGTTTTTCATGTATAGATTCTTTTCCTCTTTGGTCAGGTTTATTCCTAGGTATCTTATGTGTTTTGGTGCAATTGTAAATTTGACTGATTCCTTAATTTCTCTTTCTTCTATCTCATTGTTAGTGTATAGAAATGTAACTGATTTCTGTGCATTGATTTTATATCTTGACACATTGCTGAATTCCAGAATGAGTTCTAGCAATTTGTGAGTGGAGTCTTTTGGGTTTTCCACCTAGAATATTATGACGTTTGTGAAGAATGAGAGTTTGACTTCTTTGCCAATTTGGATGTCTTTTATGTTTTTGTTGTTGTTGTCTGATTGCTGAGGCTAGGAGTTCTGGTACTATGTTGAACAGCAGTGGTGAGAGTGGACATCCCTCTCATTTTCCTGGCCTTAGGGGAAATGTTCTTAGTTTTTCCCCATTGAGAATATTCACTGTGGGCTTTTGGTAGATGGCTTTTATGATACTGAGGTATGTTCCCTCTCTCCCCACACTGTGAAGAGATTATGCAGAGTGAAATAAGTCAACTGGAAAGAGCCAATTATCTTATGGTCTTACATGTCACTTACATATTGAGCATAAGGAAAAACATGGAGAGCATTGTGAGAAGGAAGGGAAGGGGGAATGTGGGGAAATCAGAGGGGGAGATGAACCATGAGAGACTATGGACTCTGAGCAACAAACTGAGGGTTTTGGAAGGGAGGGGGGTGGGGAGTTGGGCGAACCTGGTGGTGAGTATTGAGGAGGGCACACATATTGCGTGGAGCACTGGGTGTGGTGCATGAACAATTAATCCTGTAACACTGAAAAAATAAAATAAACATATTTGGGGAAAATAAATAAATAAAAATAATAACAAACTATTCATTGTTAAAAAAAGTTTTAATCAAGAAAGGATGTTATTTTTTTGTCAAATATTTTTTCTGTACCTATTGAGAGGATCATATGGTTCTTGCCCTTTCTTTTTTTTTTTTTTGAAGTTATTTTTTTATTATGTTGTTAGTCGCCATACAGTAAGTCATTAGTTTTTGATGTAGTGTTCCAAGATTCATCGTTTAAGTACAACACCCAGTGCTTCATGCAATATATTCCCTCCTTAATACCCATCACCAGGCTCACCCATCTCCTCACCCCTCTCCCATCTAAAACCCTCAGTTTCTTTCTCAGAGTCCCCAGTCTTTCATGGTTCACCTCCTCCTCCACTTTCCCCCTCTTCATTTTCCCCTCCCTTTTCCTAATGTCCTCCATGCTATTCCTTATGTTCCACAAGTAAGTGAAACCATATGATAATTGACTTTCACTGCTTGACTTATTTAACTCAGCATAATCTCTTCCAGTCCTACCCGTGTTGATGCAAAAGTTGGGCATTCATCTTTTCTGATGACTGTATAACCATTTTTCTTAATGTGATGTATCAGGTTAATTGATCCTATTGGTCATAGTGAATAAACCTTTTAATGTACTATTGGATCCTACTGGCTAGTATTTTGGTCAGAATTTTTGCATCCATCTTCATCAGGGATATTGGTCTGAAATTCTTTTTGTTGGGGTCTTTGTCTAATTATGAGATCAAGGTAATGCTGACCTTATAGAATGAGTTTGGAAGTTTTCTTTCCATTTCTATTTTTTGAAACTGCTTCAGAAAAATTGGTATAATTATTCTTTAAATGTTTGGTAGAATTCCCCTATAAGCCAATCAGAACTGGACTCCAGAAAGCTAACTGCCCAAACTTGCCTTGCTCACTGAGACTAGGGTGTTTTCTGCCTTGTGTTTGGCCTCTGCTGTGCCTTCTGCCAGAAATGCCCCTGCACAAAACAACTTCCCCCACTCTTATCCCATCATCGTTTAAGGATCCTTGTTATTCCCCATCTGGTCCCCAAAGAGACAGCACATTGGGGCCATGCAGGGTCTCAGCTCCACAACCTGAGGAATCCAAATCTTTCTGTGACAAGGTCTCCAAGAGATTCATATGCTCATTGAAGTGTGAAATCACCACTGGTAACTCCTTATCCATCTAGTATTCATTCAACTCAGAGGCCACCTCCGCCAGAGAGCCCTCCTTCTCTGCCACCCCATTTTAGTCTGCAGCAGGGAAACTTAGAGAGTCGGGGTGGCCCTCATGTGCGATGAGGGCACATGCCACATTTACAAACACTTCCAGCCCTGAGCCTCTCTCTCCTGCTGTCTGTCACTCTGTAGGGGGACATATTTTATTTGTCATGGTTCCCACTGGTAGCAACATCGATTCAATGAAGTAGGACTCTGTCTCCTTGAGAGCCCTCACCCTGCACTCCATCACCTCCTGAAGCTGCCCTTGAGGTCTCTGTTGTGGAAGCAGCTGGGAGATGAGACCACCTGCTCACGAGGGCCTTCACGATGGCAGAATCCTGGTGGGAGCCTAAATGCACAGGTCTCCTCCACACCCCACTCCTCAGAAAGCAGGCTTCCCACTGGGTGGAATGGGTCTATGCTTTGCTGACCTTCCTCCAAGGCCCCACACAGAGATTTTTCTAAGGATTACTTGAGGAAACCCAGACAATACACAGCAATCTTATAAAAGGTGAGAGTCTTTCTTCCTGCCTATCCTCTGACCCCCAACTGCCCAAACCCAGCACAGTCTGTCCTCCTCCTCCATCTCCATGATGACCAGCCCAGTGCCAGCCCCCAGTGCTCCATGCTGACCCTGTGAGCCCCCTCTCAGAATAATCCAGTCCCAGCTCCCCCACCCCTTGTTCCCTGTCCCCACACTCATGCAGATCTGTGCAGAACACACATTATGTCCCAGCCCAGCCAGCGGCCTCTGTGTCCAGGTCTGCCCCTGCTCCTGGTGTCTCTACCCTGCATTAGAAAAAGTCTGTGCAGTGGCCCTGCCCCCTGCCCTTCCAGACTACCTCCTGTTACGCTCACCCAGCCTGCATGTCACCTCTGAGTGAGGCCCCTGACCCCGTTTGCTGTCACACTATTGGAATTCTCTGCAGAGCAGAGATTGCTATTCCTTGTCCCCTTGTTCTGGCCTTGGCTTTCACCAGGACAGAAGCTCTGGGGGTTCTCCAGCCACATGGGTTGTTTTTTCCATCATTGCACCCCACACACCAGAACAGCACCAAAGACATCAGAGAAACTGCAGAGATATTCTATGTGTGGGTCAAATGAAGGCAGTGACACACAGGCACACCATGGATCACCTAGAATCATAGGTATGGGTCTTTCTCCAAACCCCTTCTTGACTCTGTACTGCCTATCTGTGCCCGAGGCTGTCCCCCCTGCCTGCACTCCCAGGCCCTTTGGGGGGCTGCCCTGCACCAGTAGTCCATGGAGGCCCAGATGGCAGAGGGGGGGTACTTTGCACCTTTCCTGGGACAGCCCTCCACTGAGGCTCAGCAGAGAACACTTCCTTGTCCTACCTCCAGGGCCAGGGGTGGGACCGCCTCTCCCTGTGGCTGGAGCCCGGGAGCCCCCTCTCTGTTCTTGCCCTCCTCCCTGCTGCACCTGGGGACTGTCCCCTGGCCTCCTCCTCCTCTGCACCTTGTGGGACAAGTGCTCCTGCCCGGGATCTTCCCTGGTACCTCAGGCACTCTGCTCTCTTCAAGAAGATCAGGGAGGCTTTCCTCTCCTTACACATTGTACACACACATTTTTTCTTTTCAGTAATTTATTTAACTGTAAGCAATTTTTAAAATTTTCAACTATATTTATACATTTTTCGGGTACTCATGAAACAACTACAATAGTATAGATTTGGCAACAGGGGGTGTGTGCATGTGCTGGCGCCCACCTGCATGGGCAAGTGTGTCTGTCATCCAGAGAATACTTGGTATTATGACTGCTTAAAATTCATAAATGGTAAACAGCAAACAGTATCTTAAACAAAGCAACCAGATTAAGAGAAAAATTATAGAACAAGGAAGAAATGGTTGCAGTTTCTTAAGTTTTCCTATCTATAAATTTAAGACTAAGCTAATCTTATGAATTTAGGACTAAAATAAGAATTCAGGAATAAAATATGAATTAATGACTAAAATTTGAATTTAAGACGAAAATATGAGTTTAGGACTAAAATTTGCATTTAGGACTAAAATTTGAATTTAGTACTATACTACCTATTTTATACAGTTTTAGTGGGATGTTGCTTTAAGTTTTTTTTCTCTCTTTGTTTTTAAAATCCATCAAAATTTACTCACATAAATATTGTTATTTCTGCAGATTTGTAACATGAGTCCTAGCACACAAAAATGTTCTTGTTTTGAATGCCTCTATCCATGTCAACAATAGAGGATGTCTTAAGTCCTAGTGACAATTTAAATCCAAATATAATCCTACAGGACCCAGTTCTAAGGCGTTGGATGGGGAAACTACGTATTCAAGACAATGTTAATGAGGCTGCATCTCTCTCTGCAGTGCTAGGGTGAGGAGGCTACACTGCTGAGCGTAACCCGGGCATCCGTGTAGAAATCGCAGCTTCCCGAGAGAGAGAGCCATCAGACGTCACTCACAGACCTCCCCGCACAGGCTGAGCCGGGCTGGGGCTCTTCAGAGCCCAGCTGCCCTGAGCCCAGTCACCTCTGCAGGGGACCCCGGAGCCCGGTGCCCTCACAGGGCACCTCCCTCCTTCCAGGGAGTCTGAGGACCCCAGGAACCTCCTGACATGTCCCCAGCTCCCCGGGGCTGTGGGCGGAGCAGCAGGAGCAAGAGGGTCACTCAGGAAAGGCAGGCAGTTGGACTCCACGCCGGCCAGTGCCTGCCTCAGCCGATCATTCTCTCCCCTCAGCTCCTGGAACTTTCTCTCTCTGCACACAGCTGCCTCCCAGCCTTTGGCCGCTCTGTCCTGATGGAAGAGGACCACCTTGCGATAGTGGGAGCTGTCTCTCTCCTGCTCTCAGACCAGGTCTTGGGCCATCTTCTTGTACAGGTTGTGAAACTGGTACGTGAAGTTCATTTCTCTGTACAGACCGGCCAGTCTCTCCTTCATTTCCAAGTGCTGAGCCTCCCCTCAAAAGAGTCTTCTGTGAAGTCCCAGGATGACTTAGTCCTGTTCATCCAGTGGGTTCTGAAGTCTCAGCTTCAGCTGCTGAATCTCACGGTCCAGCTGTGCATTTTCGCACCGCAAAGAGGCTTCCTGGGTCCGCAGACTGTGTATCTGTCGTGTCAGCTCTGCCATCTCTTGCCTTTGTGCCCCCAGTTGTCTGGCTGGGTCTTGCTGAGGCCCTGGGGGACGTGGAGGGGACACAGGGAAGCCAGCATCCTCGGGGACACCGTCCAGATCCAGGGCTGCCCGATGGGCGGGGTGATGGCTGTGTCCCTCTCCCCTGTTTTGCTGGACTCCCCAGGTCCCGGCACCGGGGTCACATGCAGGGAGGTCAGGCGGGGGGACGGCCTGCGACCCGGGTCCTGCCCTGGAGAGTGACTGGCTGGCTTGGTCTTTGGGGACCGGCTCCGTGCGTGCCTTCCACGTCTCCAGCCTCTCTTCCCCCTCCTTTTCCTGGCCTCTCTGCCTCCATCTGGAATCTTCTTGTTGGAACAGTTCCAGTCCTTCTGAAAAAGGAGTGTTTTCACTGGAGTCATTTGCCCTTTTCATCACAAGTTGTTTTCCATCCTTCTGTCCTGTTCTCAGGATGGGCTTTTCACCAGCGACCTGGGGCAGTTGGGGAGGCTGGCTCTTCTGGGCCTTTGTCAGAGTGTCGACAGTGTTCCAAAGTCCCAGGCCACTCAGCGCTGTCTGCATGGCTCACAAGCACCAGGTCTGTAACCTGGGAGGACTGGCCCCCTCCCCGGGCGACCTGCAGGCGTCCTCGGCTCATGTGCCTGGGCCACTGTCCTCACGTCCCGCTCCACAGACTTCAGGGCAGACAGAGCCCCTTTGTCCCAGCACCTTGGCCCTTCTCCGAGGGAGTCGTCTCCTCA
>CM053603.1:179701148-179741982 GCA_028646535.1 Procyon lotor
CACATGCAGGGAGGTCAGGCGGGGGGACGGCCTGCGGCCTGGGTCCTGCCCTGGACGGTGACTGGCTGGCTTGGTCTTTCGGGACCGGCTCCGTGCGTGCTTCCACGTCTCCAGCCTCTCTTCCCCCTCCTTTTCCTGGCCTCTCTGCCTCCATCTGGAATCTTCTTGGTGGGACAGCTCTGGTCCTTCTGAAAAAGGAGTGTTTTCACTGGAGTCATTTGCCCTTTTCATCACAAGTTGTTCTCCATCCTTCTGTCCTGTTTTCAGGATGGGCTTTTCACCATCGACCTGGGGCAGTTGGGGAAGCTGGCTCTTCTGGGGCTTTTTCAGAAAGTCGACAGTGTCCCCAAGTCCCGGGCCGCTCAGCAGTGTCTGCATGGCTCACAAGCACCAGGTCTGTAACGTGGGAGGACTGGCTCCCCTTCCCGGGCGGCCTGCGGGCATCCTTAGCTCATGTGGCTGGGCCACTGTCCTTGCGGCCACTCCACAGACTTCAGGGCGGGCAGAGCCCCTCTGTCCCAGCGCCTTGGCCCTTCTCCGAGGGAGTCGTCTCCTCACCAGGAGAACCAGCAGCACCGTCCACAGCAGCATCGCCCAGGGCAGCCCAGGGACACTTGGGCTGGGTCTCCAGCTCCCAGGAATCACCAGCAGTGCCCCCCACAGGTGCTGCAGGACCAGCTGGCAAGTGGATCCGCTGGCCCAAGCCGGGCCCTCCATGGCTGCGAGGGGCTCCCCAGCTCTGCCTCCGAGGGCCAGCAAGCTGTGGCCTCAACTGACCACTCGGAACCCTGTGGGGAGTTCCGTCTCTGAGGGACACCTGTGCCTGGCAACCAGGGCAGAGCAGTTAGGCCGGGGGAGGGGAGGCCAGCCAGGTTCTAGAAAACAGTTGTCCCTGACTTGGCTGTGAACTAGGAAGTTGTCTCAATCACACAGGCCCTCGGGGGTGAGGGGGAAGGGCTCATCCCAGCCTGGAGCTCAGCCCCTTCAGCTCCAACCTAGGGGTCAAGCAGGGCCAGTCCCTTTGCTCTGTGTGCACAAGAGATGTCAGGGCCTCCTTTCTGGGTGAGGCCCATTCTCCTGATCAGAAGTTTCCCTCTGGTGCAGGATTTTATTTTATTTTTTCAGTGTTCCAAAATTCATTGTTCATGCACCACACCCAGTGTTCCATGCAATACGTGCCCTCCTCAATACCCACTACCAGGCTCACCCAACCCCTTACCCCATTCCCCTACAAAACTCTCAGTTTGTTCCTCAGAGTCCACAGTCTCTCTAGGTTCATCTCCCACTCTGATTTCCCCCCATTCACCCTTCTTTTCCTTCTCACAATGCCCTCCATGGTTTTCCTTACGGTCTATACGTGAGACTATAAGATAATTGACGTTCTCTGCTTGACTTATTTCATTCTGCATAATCTATTCCAGTCCCGTCCATGTTGATACAAAGTTGGATATTCATCCTTTCTGATGGAGGCATAATATTCCATTGAATATATGGACCATATCTTCTTTATCCATTCATCTTTTAAAGGGCATCTTGGTTCTTTCCACAGTTTAGCGCTTGTGGCCATTGCTACTATGAACATTGGTGTACATATGGTCCTTCTTTGCACTACATCCCTATCTTTGAGGTAAATACCCAGTAGTGCAATTGGAGGATCATAGGGTGGCTCTATTTTTAATTTCTTGAGGAATCTCCACACTGTTTTCCAAAGTCACTGCACCAACTTGCATTCCCACCAACAGTGGAAGAGTGTTCCCCTTTCTCCACACCCTCTCCAACATTTGTTGTTCACTGTCTTATTGATTTTGGCCATTCTAACTGGTATAAGGTGTTATCTTTGTGTGCTTTTGATTTGAATCTCCCTGATGGCTAAAGATAATGAACTTCTTTTCATGTGTCTGTTAGCCATTTGCATGTCTTCTTTGGAAAAGTGTCTGTTCATGTCTTCTGCCCATTTTTGATGTGATTATCTGTTTTTTGAGTGTTGAGTTTGAGGAGTTTTATAGATCTTAGGTATCAGACCTTTGTCTGTAGTGTCATTTGCGAATATCTTCCTCGATTCTATGGGTTGCCTGTTCGTTTTGTTGACTGTTTCCTTTGCTGTGCAGAAGCTTTTATCTTGATGAAGTCCCAAAAGTTCATTTTCGCTTTTGTTTCCTTTGTCTTTGGAGACACATCTTTAAAGAAGTTGCTGAGGCCGATGTCGAAGATATTATTGCCTATGTTCTCCTCTAGGGTTTTGATAGATTCCTGCCTCACATTGAGGTCTTATCCATTTTGAGTTTATCTTTGTGTATGGTGTAAGAGAATAATCAAGTTTCATTCTTCTACATTTAGCTGTCCAATTTTCCCAGCACCATTTATTGAAGAGACTGTCTTCTTTCCACTGGATATTTTTTCCTGCTTTGTCGAAGATTTATTTGACCATAGAGTTGCAGGTCCATATCTGGCATCTCTACTCTTTTCCACTGGTCTATGTGTCTGTTTTTGTGTCAGAACCATGCTGTCTTGTTGATCACAGCTTGTAGTAAAGCTAGAAATCGGGCAACATAAAGAATAAATAATATTTTATACAAAACAACAGAAGTTTAACAATTTCAAAATAAGGGGTGCCTGTGTAGCTCAGTCATTAAGCGTCTGCTTTTGGCTCAGGTCATGATCCCAGAGTCCTGAGATAGGGCCCCATATGAAGCTCCCTGCTTGGCAGGAAGCTTGCTTCTCCCTTTCCCACTCTAACTGTTATGGTCCCTCTCTGGCTGTGTCTGTCTGTGTCAAATAAATAAATAAAACCTTTCAAAAAAATTACAAAATAAGAAACAGTAGTTAGGGAATATGAATCCCCTCAAATAATCAAAGAATGTGGAATTTAATAAAAATTTCTAAACAAATCAAAATTCCAAAAAGAAATGAAATTCCTTCTGGCAAATATTAAATTACTTATAATGATTTCTTTTTTTTCCAAAGATTTTATTTATTTGTTTGTTTGTTTGAGAGAGAGACAGAGAAAGAGAGATCAGAGAATGAGAGAGAATATAAGCACAGGAGAGGGACAGATGGAGAGGAAGAAACAGACTCCCTGCTGAGCTGGGAGCCCAATGTGGGGCTTGATCCCAGGACCCTGAGATCATGACCTGAACCAAAGGCAGATACCCAACCAACTGAGACACCAAGGTACCCCTACTTGTACTGATTTCTAATGACATCTTCCAAGACGTAGAAGTGGACTTCATTGTTTAGATGTCTCTCTCATGTCAAACTCTGAGGATGGCATGTCTTTGTGGACCTTTTATTTAAGCTGAAACACAGTACTTATATTATCTAATTCTACAGGGTCCAATGAAAGGAAATCTGTATTCATGAGAATTATATCACTGAATGTATATTTTAAAAATACTAATTTAAGTTATGCAACAAATTTCAATAAGAGCAATTGTGGCATCAGTTAAATAATAGTAACTAAACTAAAAAGAAAAATCAAATTTACTTTAATAACAGAAAATCCATGTGAATGGTGTGGCTGTTCAGAGTCCAGCTGAGTGGGGCTGCAGGAGACCCTAATACCCACACCTTCACAATGGGATTTCCCTCCTTCCCAGGGGCCTGAGGACCCCAGGGAACCCCTGACATGTCCCTACCTCCTCGGGGAAGCAGGCAGAGAAGCAGGAGCAAGAGGGTCACTCAGGAAAGGCAGGCGGTTGGACTCCATGCCGGCCAGCGTCTGCCTCAGGTGATCATTTTCTCTCCTCAGCTCCTCCCAGCCTTTGGCCCCTCTGTCCTGGTGGAAGAGGACTACCTTGCAATAGTGAGAGCTGTTTCTCTCCTGCTCTTAGCCCAGGTCTTGGGCCATCTTCTTGTAGAATTTGTGAATCTCACATATTGAGCTCATATTTCTGCACACAGTGGGGAATTTCTTCCTGATTTCTAAGCAAAGAGAAACACAGTAATTTCATGAGGATGTACAGAGTGCACACCTTCCTAATCAAATTATAAAAGTTAATAGAACTAATATTGGCACAGGCCAACATGGTGTGCCTCCCGACACAAAGCACTGAAGAGAACACAACATTGCCTCTGTGGTTCTCTTGCCAAGAGTGCATAATTGGAATCTGATTATGAAGAGATTCCAGACAAAGCTTAAGAGGGGAACGTTCTGCAGAATGACTGGCCCATGTGCTTCAAGTATCTAATGGTCACTAAAGTCCAAGAAAGCCTAAGAAATTATTTCAGATTCAAGGAAACTCAGGGGATAGGACAACTAAATGCAAGGCATGATCCTGGATTAGATCCTGAGCCAAAGGAAAGAAACAGTTAGAGGGGATAGTATTTGATAAATTGAAAAAAAATGTGACTATGGACAGTGGATTAGATAAACATTGTGTCCATGCTAAATTCCAATTTTGGTCATCGTACTATAGTGGGAATGCACTAGACTGTCAAAGGGGTCAGGGGGCTTTATGGCTTCTATGTCATGAAGATAGTCAGTCTTGTCTCTTCTTGATTCTAGATTTTACCTTCACATAGGGCTCCTTCCCTTCTCCTACCTCTCCCCTGCCCCAGGAAACTCCCCATTCCTCTTTTGGCTTCTCTTTTCTGTACTCCACAGGCCCCAGTGATAGATATGCCCTTCCCACACTGGTTCCCACAGCCTGGACATTTTAAACATAGCGTGTGTTCCATGTGTTGTTTCTAAACAGGATCCTGAAAAATGAAAGATGTGTGTGGCCCTGTTTGTGGAGGTTACAGTATGACCATGGTGGGCATGTTGGGGTGCTCATTCCCAAACCTCTGCTTCTCACAGAGGATTAGGCCTTGCTGAGTTGTTCAGAATCCCCGCATTTTTCTGTTCAACCTCATTCTAGTTATTTTGGCTTTGCGATAAAGAAAAGTTAATTACTTGCATATTTGATTAACTGAAAAAAATCCAGACTGTATATTTTGAGTCTTGATCAATGAGGACTACTTGTCCAGAGGAACCAAATGAATGGTTTTCACATTCAAGATGCGTGGAAGAAATTCTGGCTGCCTTTCTTGTTGTATCTTCACAAAGGCCAGAGTTTGTGAAAACAATAGTGATCATAGCAGTAACTCTGCTGCTTAGTAATCAACAAATCTGTCCCAGGCTTGGTCTCGGGGGCACTTTGCACCATGAGATAGGGAGGATCCAGCTTTGTGTACAGATGAGGAAATGGGCCTGCTCCTTTGCTTCTTGCACGGGTCCTATACGTACGTAGTTTGGGCACAGGTATGAAAAATTTGCTCATACCCTTGTTTAAGGCTCTCCAAAGGACAAAGAAGAAATCTTCAGAATTCCATCTTTCTGTAAAAGAAAACCAACTGTCTTGCCCAGTTAACTCCTCTCTTGTCTTGGTCTTTCCCTGATTTCCTTTTATTTCTATCAAAGGACAAATTAAAAACAACAAGATAAAGAGTAGCTCAGGCTCCAGAACAAGTCTCGCTTCAATCCATTCATGTCACCTACAAACAGGACGTCAAGCTCTTCTCTTAGTGTCCTGAGCCTCAGTTTACTCAACTATAATGTCAACCTCAAAGTCAAGTTGAGAGGATTGAAGAAATGATGTGCGTCAGGCAGCGGGCTAAAAGCTTCTCACAGAACAGATATACCCGGAGGTAGCAGGCTTTCTCTCCCCTCTTGGGAGACTCTGATCTGGAAACAGGGTTGGCGCCAGCTCTCAGGCCAGTGTACAAGCACTCTGCTCAGCCGTGCTGGGTGCGGTGGGTATGCAGCCCTACAAATCAGTGCCTGGGGAGAGATAGGGTGGGCTGCTTTCTAAGCTGTCAAGCCTGAACATGCTCTGCCTCCCAGAAACTCCCCTCTCTTTTTGTGCATGGTTTCATGTCCTCCAAATGGAAGGAAATCATCTCTCTCACCATACCACTATAAAGAATTGTTGAAAACAGTCGTTCCAAAAAAAAAAAAAAAATTAAGACAAAAAAAGTTAAGTAGTGACTACTAAAACATTAGTCATAATTTCAATAAGGAAGTCTGTTTTCAGTTAGCAAGACCCCTAACTAGGAGCGATTGAGCAGCTCTTACAAAAGTGTGCATTATATAATTTCATCACAAGCTGAAGGCCAGCTTCTTTACATCCAGTCCCGCACCAACATCTGAAATACCTTTTCCCTTAATCCCCTTCATCCAAGAATAAACACTCTTAATGAAAGTCTTAAGAGGAGGTAGAAAGGAATTTGCTTTTCCAGTTGATTTTAACCATCTTTTCCAACGTAGGAGGCTGTCTCTTGGGTTACCTTCCTTGTAATGCTCAGTCTAGTATGGTCACTGCCACTATTTCCAGCAAGTTCCTGGGTTCAGAGAATCAGGACATGGCAGCTGGCATGACTAATGGGCACCAGAATTTTGGGGGTTCCAACTAACTCGCTTTTCTTCACTCTTTGAGTGAACTCACATTTTACACCTTGCCAAAGAGAGACATGCCCTTGAACCATGCAGTCCATCCACAGTGTGGACAGCTTAAAAGAGATCAAACACCTTATTTTGAAACTTGGTAGAGCAAATATTTCCAAGACCACCTCACAAAGTTCCTTGGAATTAACATCAATTACTTACTATATGATGAAAAAGCGATGCATACGTGAATGTTATAGCTAAAGGAGTGTTTGCTGGGAACAGTGCAAACAGAACAGGAGCATAAAAGCGGCTCTGGAGATAGGTAGTGGTGTTCCCTGGTGGTCAGCGTGGCTGAACCCTGATGAGCTCTGCTCATGGTTTTCCCAGGAGCTTGCAACGTCATGTAGAAAAGAGACAAATATAATTAAGGAAATACAAAACTGCATGGGCAATTGGGCAGGGAATTATATATTTTTCTGATTATGTAAGTAATATGCATGTTCTTAGTGCAAAATATGAAAAATAAAAAATGGCATGTAGAAGAAAATAAAAATCACCCAAATTACCAAATTCTACCATGAAAGATGACCATTTTCTGAAATATATACTTTTTTTTCTTTTTCTACAACATTGCGCTTGTGCACTATACATATTTGTCTTGTGCCTTTTCACTTAATTATATTTTTATGTTCTGGGGTCTGTGTGGCTGAATCCCTAGGATGCCCACTGGAAACGTAATATCTCTTTGAAATCTAGAGTTTTTTCTAAAACACTTATTTGAACTTTGTAGTCTACCCTCAAACATACCCACGCTTGTTTTAATATAAGATATGCACTATATAAATATGAAATGTAAAATTTATTATAGGAAAATAAAAACATAATATACATAATATAACATGTAAAATACTTTGTAAAATATATAATATATAAAAGATATAAGAATAAAATATGGTTTGCTCTATGTAAATGAAAGCTGCTGTTTTCCTGTACTTTGACACTTTAGATATGCCATTTTAACACTAAAATAATAAGTTAATAAACAAACGAATAAATAAATACTTATACTTACCACAAAACTAAGACTTTTTTTTTTTTTTTTTGCTTAATTTTAGATAGCATCTTTAAAATACTCATTGGTCTCTGGAGAAAACCCACTGGTAATTTTAATACGTAACTCTGCCCACCCCACCAATATACACACACGGGAGAACTAACATCCATTTAGGGACTCCTTGCCCATAATTTCAAGGCTTGGCGGAAGTGGATTTCCTCAAGAAAAATGAATCTCTAACCCAACTCTCGAGTTGGTCTGAGGTGCCCCTTCACTACACATAAATTTATCAATTTACAGGAAAAAATAAAATAAAACCAATGGGTCACTTTTTACTTAACAATTCTCTCCACTAAATGTCAAGCAGTTTGGGCTTCTTTGGTTACCTTCTTGCCTATGAGGAAATGAATCACCATATGACAAAAGATGAGCCATGAACGTGTCACTTGCGCTTGACCCGGCAGCTTGCTGTCCTCCTATCCCGCAGGTTGTTATGTCATATTGCATATGATAAAGTCACATTCTCACCAGACACAGCCATGGAGCTTCAAAGATGGAATTAAATGTGTCAATATCTAGTGACTCACTTCACAGAAAGTCATAACTCCCCATTGTACCACCTGGTCTAGACTGATAGTCACCATTGTAGGGACCACCCATACATTTGGGCGACAGAAAAACGTATGGAGAAACAACTCCCTACCCAGGGACTTACAAAAGAGCCCAGCCCAGCTGAGGAGCTATTGGAGGAGATGTCCCCACTATCCAACTCGCCCAAGCCTGACATTCCACAGTTAGACCTTCATACCTTTGGCTTAGACTGCCATTTTGTGTTGCTTACAAACATGCAGATGTCACAGAGTTAAAGGCATACACATAAATCAGTCCTTTGCCACAGTGTTTCTCAAGAAACACGAATTACATAGAGCGAATTTATATTTACATAGAGCAAATTGCCTGTACCAGTAACCGAGGGGAGGGGAGGGTGAGAAGAGAGCATGGTTAATGAGAGATTTCTAAGCCACCCCCAGAGATTCTTAAAATCTACAGAAGTAGCTCTGTGGAGGGCCCTTGGAATCTGAACTCTAGCCCGGGAGATTTCTATGAACATTAGTATTTGTGGACCAATAATTATGACTGCAAATGTAATCCTTTTTGAGAGTATTGATCTCTGGGGCTGATTCAGTGATCATAACCAAGGGACAAAGGGGGTCCGGACAGGGCACTGAACAAGCCCGTTTTTTCCTGACGTGGTCATCTCTTAAGTGCTTTCTCAGAGAGGGTATAATAATTGTGTACTTTGCTTTTTTTCTTTTTTAAAAGATTTTATTCATTTATTTGACGGAGAGAGAGATCACAAGCAGGCAGAGGGGCAGGCAGAGAGAGAAGGGGAAGCAGGCTCCCCGCTGAGCAGAGAGCCCGATGTGGGGCTCGATCCCAGCACCCTGAGATCATGACCTGAGCTGAAGGCAGAGGCTTAACCCACTGAGCCACCCAGGCACCCCTGTACTTTGAATAAATGCACTGTGAAAGACAAAAACAAATATTTGGGCCTTTGTGTCCCCTTCTGTTCATCTAGGAAGGCATTTAAATGGCACAAATTAAGCCTTGCCACCCACCCTGAAGTTCCATCTTTCCCTCAGGCATGAGCCCCAGCAGAGTGGCCTGGGGCCAGTTGTTTTTAAGCTGATTCTGAGGGCGCTGCCGCTGATGTCATCTAGCAGGTCAGAAACCAATCATGGGAGGAGCTACTTGGCTCCTGGGTTAATATTCTGGTGCTGCCATAACAAAATACCCCGAAACTAGTTCACTTGATCAACAGGTTTATAATCTCACAGTTCTGGAAGTTAGTCAGAGATGGAGGGGGTCAGCAGGGTTGGTTCCTTCTAAGGAGCCTGAGGAATGATCTGTCCCAGGCCTCTCCCCCTGGTGACCTTGGTCATTCCTTGGCTTGATGGCTAGCTTCTCCTTGTGTCTTCACACTGTCTTCCCTCTGTGTATCCCTTTCTCTGTGTCCAAATTTGCCCTTTTTATAAGGACATCAGTCCTGTTGGATTAGGGCCACTCTAATGACCTCATCTTAACTAGATCAACTGCGACCAAAGGACTCTATGTCCAAAGAAGTTCACATTCACAGGTACTAGGAACTTCAACATCTTTGGGGGCCACAAGTCAGCCTATAACCTTTTCCCCCTGGGTCTGTCTCAGCCATGCTTCTCTGTGCCCTTGGTGGCTGGCAATAGCACCTGGTCCTGCACCTGGTTCTCTACTTTGTTCTGAGCAGCTGAGCAAACATGTCTCATCGGTACTCCCACGGCCCCGCAAAGGATCCTGGTAACTCCTCAGTGACTTATGGGGATTCAGTAAAGGCAGCTAATTGTATCAGGGACACAAAAAAATTAGAGCTCAACCTGGATGTTTGCAACAAGCTAGGAAATTGACACGTGAGCCCCAGATGGTCTTTCAGAGTCTAATTTCACCAGATTTCTCCTTAGTGTGACTTAATAATAATAGTAATAATAATAGATATTTATTTTATATATATAATATATAATAAATATATAAATATATTATAATCATAATATATAATTATATATTATAATAATAAATAATAATTTATTTAATTATTAATTTAATTATTAGTTTATTAATTAATTAATTTAAATAATTCTAAATTATAAATTAATTATAATTAATAATTTAATTTTTAATATAGTTATTTTTATTAATAATTATAATAATATAATTATATTACATTATAATAAATTAAAAATTATTATTAATAATAAATGATATAATTATTTAATAATTATAAATTAATTAATTTGAATAATTAATTTAATTATTAATAATATAAATAATAATATATAATTATATAATAATATATATTATATTATATGCTCATATAATATATTATATAATTATATTATAATATAGTATATTATAATAATATACTATATTATAAATAATTATTATTATTATTAATTATTATTATTATTATTATTATTATTATGTCTGATCTTAGAAACAAATTATACTCATACCTCTGGAGGGATATTTAGATCTTGCTTCCAGGTCTTGCCCAATAAAAGGTTAAAATTCAGATACCCAATGATCGAAGAGTTCACTTTCCCCATAGAACCATCTTTTTCTAAGATGATAATAGTGATAGTAGCAATCATCCTTAAGATGCCATGATTTAATTTTTAAAAAATTTATTTATACTGAAAAAAAAAGAAGCATTATCCACTTGTCACCTCAGAGGAAACCAAAAGGAATATGATTCTTAGCCCTCACTAGGAGGTGAAATTTTCCACTTATCTGATCTACCTCCCATGAGTATTACTCTTCACGTCCAGGAATACTGAGCATCCTTCCTTTGAAGTCTTTCCCAGGGGGACCAGTTGGTGAAGTCGTCAGCTCCTTTAGCATCAGGTAAGTGCTGGCGCCATGATGGACCTCCTCTGGCACTGCATGGCCACAGCTCAACTCCCAGTAGCGTGGGGAAGGGTGGTGTGTTCTCACTGTTCCAGGCCACAGCTGGAACAGATTTGGAAGCAAGGCATTAAAGCAACAGACATTAAACTAAGGATACTAATACGGGACTATGTGTTTACTATTGCCTAAATATTAGGAAACACAGCTCAGAATCAGTGGCATTCGATAGGTTCTCCAGGGCACAAGTTGAAATGTGATGGTCTTCACTCTGAGTGAGCTCTTTTCACTTGAAACACTCAGGTTTACTGGAAAAACTTACTACCAAGATGTCACATCCATTTACTTCACCTGCCCAGTAACGTGAGGCTTATCCTTCTCTGTGTGTGTGTGCGTGCATGAATGTGCAGGTGCACTGATGGGAGGAGACAGCCCTGTGTACAACCTGAATGTATCAAGAACAAAGCTTTATTATTGTTCCTCCAGACCGTCCAAGTCTTGGAAACAATCCAGACCTCAGGGAGAATTAGAAACTAAGCTGTGAGCCCCTTTGTGTGATGGCTCAGAGTGAGGGACCAGAGGTGGGCAGGCAGCCCAAAGGGATCAGGGTGTGAAGAGTCACTGTGTGCTGGCTCTGCCCAAAGACGTGCTCAGAGTCAAGACAGGGAGACAAAATATGTTCTACAGGCACCTGAGTGGCTCAATTAGTTAAGCTTCCAAATCTTGATTTCAGCTCAGGTCATGATCTCAGGGTCATGGGATTGAGCCCCACATCAGGCTCTGCACTCACTGTGGAGTCTGCTTAAGACTTGCTCGCCCTCTCCCTTTATCCCTTTCCACCTGTACATGCACTTGCTCTCTCTCTCAAAAAATAAATAAAATAAAATTTAAATTAAAAAAATATATGTTCAGGATTTTTTCATGTGTCTCTAGGCCATTTGTATGTCTTCTTTGGAGAAATGTCTGCTCATGTCTTACTCAACCATCAAAAAGAGTGAAATCTTTGCAACAACGTGGATGGAACTAGAAGGTATTATGCTAAGCGAAATAAGTCAGGCAGAGAAAGACAAATACCATATGATTTCAGTCATATGTGGAATTTAAGAAACAAAACAGATGAACATAGGGGAAGGGAAGGGAAAATAAAATAGGACGAAACCAGAGAAGGAGGCAAACCATAAGAGACTCTTAACTCCAGGAAACAAACTGAGGGTTGCTGGAGTGGGGGTGGATGGGGGAAGGGGTAACTGCAAGATGGACCTTACGGAGGGTGCTTGGTGGAATGAGCACTGGGTATTAATGCAACTGATGAATCACTGAACTCCACTTCGGGAACTAATAATACAGTATCTGTTAACTTAAATTGAATTTCAATAAAAAATTAAAAATATATATGTACAAATCTGGGCAACAAGTCTGGGGTCAGGAATGGGAGTCTGCACTAAACAGCAGCAGAAGCCCTTGATGTTGGAGCATAAAGTTGAATGATGGTAAAGCAGGAGTCACCTGGCAGTTGCCATGAACGGGCCTCAGGCCCGATTAGTTCGAGCTTTTCCCTTGCCCTGCAGCAAAATGTCTAGCTTGTGGCCACCAGTGGTTATGAATGGAGGCCATTCCTGCAGGATTTAGGGCCCGGGTGGGTCTGTGGGTCTTGAAAAGAGCTCTACCCTTGTATGTAGGGAGTCCAAGGTCAGTCCCTGCTCTGCGGCTCGAAGTCTACCTAATCTTGAGATGATCACATGACTGTTGATCTCTGCTTTCCTAATCTGAAACTTGGGAAAATAAAATCTCCCCCGTGGAAGGTGAGTGGCGGGTATGTGTGAAGCACATAATTCAGCTTCCCTTCGGTAAATTTAACTTTTATTTGCTGAGACTCGAGGTGACCCAGGAAGACATACCTTTAAAAGGGGACACTGGATTTGTGCATGTCTTGACTATTTCTTGACTTCATAACACCCCAACAATTTCACATTTCATGCTAATATGCAGACAGCTTTCTGTTTGCCCTGAAAATTAATACTTGTTTATTTTTCTGTTTATAAAATAATATTAGAGAAAAACTGTGGGAAAATACAGAAACTTCTAAAGAAACACCCCCAAAACCCCCTTGTGATAATCACCATTTATGTTGAGATGTATTCCTTTCAGCGTATAGTTTATTAATTATTAATCAATTAATCAATTGATTGACTTATTTAATAATATCCTAAGGGGGTTTCCTGTAGATATTCAAGAGTGGTTGTCAGTCTTTGGGCTATAGTTCACTTTATCTTTAGAAATATTGTGCTGATTCATAGCCCAATGATCACTGAGGGAGAGTTCAAGTTTTATCATTTTTCCTCCACATCAAATATATTATTTAAATCTTTGCTAATTCAATAGGTAAAAATTGTAACATAGTTTATCTTATTTACACTTCTTTGAGTTTTTAGGAAAGTTGAATGTATATGCATTTCGGTCACTGACATTTCTTTTCCTAAATTATTTTTTCGTATATGCGTCTTAATTTTCTATTCAAGTTTTAGTGCTTTTCTTAGCATTTCTAAAGCTCTCGATGATATTATAACTGCATTTTCATATACAATATAAGTACTTTGGTTATTTAACAATTATATGATTTAATACTAGTTATCTATTGTTTCATATCTATTGTTTCACAAATTACCCCAAAACATGGGGACATAAAACAAGAAACATTTATTATTTCACAAGCTCTGTGGGTCGGAAATTCCAGAGCAGCTTGGCTGTTGGGTTGTGGATTGGATCTCCGCAGAGCTGTAGGCAGGGTGCTGGCTGGCCCGGCAGGCAGCTGAAGGCTTGACCTCGGCTGGAGGCTCTGTTCCCAAGACAGCTCACTGGCTCGGCTGTTGGCCTGAGGTCTCAGTTCACCACGTGGACCTCTTCAGACGTAAGTGTACTTGCGTGTCCTCATGATACTCAAGGTGGCTTCTCCCAGGACAAGGGACCCAAGAGTAAAGGGGAAGCCACCATGGTGTTTTGTTGTTTTTTTTAAAAAAGATTTTATTTGACAGAGAGAGAGAGAAATCACGAGTAGGCAGAGAGGCAGGCAGCAGGGGAAGGGGGCATGGGAAGCAGGCTCCCTGCTGAACAGAGAGCCCGATGTGGGGCTTGATCCCAGGACCCTGAAATCGTGACTTGAGCTGAAGGCAGAAGCTTTAACCCACTGAGCCACCCAGGTGCCCCCATGGTTATTTTTTATGACTGATCATAAGGAAGTCACATGGTAGCAATTTTGTAGATAAATTATCAAAATTGACTAAAAAGAAAATGTCAATAGATCTAGAAAAATTAAATAAATGAAATCGATAGTGAGATTGTCTCCATACGAAAAAGGCACATTATCACATGGTTCAACCCGAATCAACTTTTCAGGAAATAAATATTCCTGTTCCACATCACATTTCCAGACAAGTGAAGGACAGAGGGAGTTCGACAACATACTCTAGGACACCAAAAAATAAAACAAAACACCTGGATAACAAAGCCAGACAGGCATAATACATAGAAGGAAATTATCAGACCCATATCACTAATAGAAACAAACAACATTACATACGAAAATCTAAATAAGATATTAGCAAACCAAAGCACCTGGGTGGCTCAGTCGTTAAGCATCTGCCTTGGGCTCAGGTCATGATGCTGGGGTCCTGGGATTGAGCCCCACATCAGGCTCCCTGCTCAATGGGAAGCCTGCTTCTCCCTCTCCCACTCGCCCTGCTTGTGTTCCCTCTCTCACCGTCCCTTTCTCTGTCAAGTAAATAAATAAAATATTTTTTAAAAAAGATATTAGCAAACCAAATAGAACTCATGTATAAATACATCATAATGAAATGGAATTTATCACAGGAGTTTATTAATGGTTTAACTTCAGACAACAATCTATTATCTGATGCACCACATTATCAAATTTAAGGGAGATAAACGCAATCATCTTAACATAGGTAGAAAATTAATTCAACAAACAATCTAGGACTCAAAAGTAAAAAAATCTATTAATGAAGTTGAAATGATAGAATGTCTCTAACAGAAATCTGATATTGATCATAAGCAAATATGATACTTAATAGTGAAACTTTATAAGAATTTCCTATAAAACCAGAAAGAGTGCCCACTCTTTTCTGTTTAATATTACATGGAAGATTTTAGAGAAAACACATTTTAGCAACCTTGCCAGGGAGAAGAATAGTACAAAAAAGTAAATTGCATTCCTTTACATTGGACACAAACACGATATGAAATGTTAAAATATTTCATTTAAATTTATCAAAATATTTCTTTAGCAAAACTATAAGATTCCCATAAATGTTTTTATTACATATATTTATAGTTATACATATGTATGTATTTAAGCATATTTTTACACACAGTTGATGCTAGTTATTCACAGTACTTACGTTCCATGAAGTCACCATAAACACTGAATTAGTCCATCCTGAGCCATTGCTCCTAGAGAAATACAAGTTAGGTCCCTGCAAACCTCTGGTCACAATGTTCTCATCAATAGATAGATGCATAAACTTACTATGTGTGTGTTTCTGTTTAAAAGTACATAATTTGGAGCTTATTTAATAGATATTATTTCACTAACATTGAACTCATGGGGGGCACCTGGATGGCTCAGTCAGTTAAGCATCTTACACTTGGTTTTGGCTCAGGTCCTGATCTCATGGGTTATGGGATCCAGCCCCAAATCTGACTCCACACTCTGCAGGAGTCTGCTTGGATAGTCTCTCTCTCTGCCCCTTTACCCACTCATGATCTCTCTCTCAAATAAATAAACTTTAAAAAAAAAAATTGAACTCATGACCAGAAGCTCTGTAACTCTTATTTGAATGAAGTTTATCTAATTCACATATTCTCTCTATAAGATACTTTATAGCCTTATTGCATGTAGGAACTCCAACCAGCCAGCATTTCAGCACCATGCTGGGCGTGGGAGGCATTTTAAACAGTGAAATCACCCACAGAAAGAACAAAAATGTGGAAAATGTCACACTAAATAGACTGCAAGAGGGACACTTGTTTACTGGGCAAGTCTGAAGCAAAAAGGCAGGGTGTTACCTCACTTAGCCTCTGCTGAAAAGATCAAAACTAGACATCTCCGAATTGTCACTGACCTGTGCATACATATCTGTAAATTACAGTGAGGGCACCGTGAATATAGATTTGGGAGTTACAGATACATTTTAGAAGGGAGGCAAATTTACAAATACGGAATCTGTGAACCATGAGGATCAATTCTGCATATATACATATATATGTATGTATATACACATACATATACAAACACACATTATGTTTATAATATACACAGAAATAGTACCTCCATGTAATAGAAGACACTGAGGCACAGAGATGGAAAAGTAAAAACAAAATAAAACAAAGCAAAAACCCACCAAGATACATACAGAGGAATTCAAGGCGGAGAAACAGGTCATGTTCACAAATGAATACACTTCACTTCTCAAAGCTGAGAATTCCCCGTTGATTTCTGTATTTAATCTAATTTCAGACAAAATCCAACCAGGAGTTTTTTGTGGAAAATGACAAGCTGATTTCTATGTCTCTCTGGGAGAGTTTGGGAATTATCAAGACAAGTTTTGAAAAGGAAGGAAGTCAAAAGAAGAAGGGGAGTTGATGATACCCACTCCACCAGATGTTAAGTAAACACCTAAAATCAAATAAAAGCAGACAAATGGCTGATAAAACCTGGCAAATACAGGTAAATCACAGGTGAGCAACTTGAAAGGCTGAAAGACATAGGGAAATATTGTCCACCCTTCTAGACTATTTAAAATGATAGCTTTTTTTTTCTCTTTTAAATTTTTATTTTTTTCTCCCCAAAATGTTTATTTTATTTTTTCAGTGTTACAAGATTTATTGTTCATGCACCACACCCAGGGCTCCATGCAATAGGTGCCCTCCTCAGTACCCACCACCAGGCTCGCCCAACCCCCACCCCCACCCCTCCAAAACCCTCAGTTTGTTGCTCAGAGTCCACAGTCTCTCAGGGTCCAACTCCCCCTCTGGTTTCCCCCCATTCACCCTTCCCTTCCTTCTCACAATGCCCTCCATGTTTTTCTTTATGCTCAGCACGTAAGTGGGACCGTAAGGTAATTGGTTCTCTCCGCTTGACTTATTTCACTCCGCATAATCTCTTCCAGTGCCATCCATGTTGATACAAAAGTTGGATTATTGAACTTTATTCACATACCATCAAATTTACCCTTTTAAAGATTTCATTTTTATTTATTTGACAGAGGAGAGGGCTCACAAGTAGGCAGAGAGGCAGGCAGAGAGAGGGTTCCCTGCTGAGCAGAGAGTCCGATGTGGGGCTTGATCCCGGGATCCTGAGATCATGACCTGAGCCGAAGGCTTTGAGCCACCCAGGTGTCCCCAAATTCACCCTTTTAAAGCATACGGTTTAGTGGATTCTGTTACATTCATCTGTTGCACTATTTAATTGTAGGATATTTTCGTCTCTCCCCCCAAAAAGTCTGTCCCCACTAGCCGTCACCCCCTATTCCCTCCTGCCTTCACCCCCTAGAAAGAGATGAATCTGCTTTCTGTTCCTATGGATTTGCCTATTCTGGACATTTCACATAAATGGAACCATACAGTACAGAGTTTTCTGTGATTGGCTTCTTCCACTTAGGGTCGTGTTTTCAAATTTCATCCATGCTGTGCCATGTTATTGGTACCTCATTCGTTTCTAAGCCTGAGTAATATTCCATTGTGTGGATGGACCACATTTTATGGATCCTTTCATCTGTTGATGGACATTCAGGTTGTTTCCACTTTTTGACTATTATGAATAATGCTGCTGTGAACACTTAGGTACACATTTTTGGGTGAACATATATTTTTGTTTCTCAAGGGTATCTACCTAGAACTGGAATTGCTGGGTTATATGGTAACTATATGTTAACATTTTCAAGAACTGCCAGAGTGTTTTCCAAAGCAGCTACACTGTTTTGTAATCACACCAGCAATGCACTTGGGGGGGTTCCAATTTCTTCAAAACCCCACCAGCCCGTGTCATCGCTTGCCTTTGGAAAATGAAGTATCCTAGAGGGCAAGTGACATTTTGTCACGGTTTCTACTTGACTTCCCCAGTAATTAATGAAGCTGTGCATGTCTTCATGTGCTTATTGGCCATTTCCACGCCTTCTTGGGAGAAATGTCTATTGACATCTTTTCTCCATTTCTCAATCGAATTATTTATCTTTTCGGCGTTGATTTGGAAAATTCTTTATAGAGGCTGGATACAAGTCAATCTTTTCAAAATTTCTTGAAACAGTTGAAATAATAATAAGCTATTTATACCCACCCAATGGACAAAATTTAAAACACATGAGAAGCAAGTGAGACACCAGTCCTAAATCCTGCTGGGCATGTAAATTGTTTCACGTACATTGCAGAGTAGTTTTGTGATATCTGGTAAAAGCTATAAGTCAATGGACCATGGGCCCAGCCATTCTCCTTGTTTGTATATATAATAGGGGACTTTCCTATATGGCCAAGGAGACCAGTTCAGATGCATTCTTTGCAGCATTCTTAGCAATAACCCCAAATTGGAAGCCACCCAGAGGCCTGTCAACAGTAGAACACACACATAAATTGTGGGAAAGCCACACAACAGTGAAAATGAACAAACTCCACCTACACCCATCAGCATGGATAAAATGTGGAAGGAGTAATAAATAGTCAGGGAAAAAAGAAGTTGTTAGAATCGTCCTTTAGGAGAAACTGGCCCATTGTATGCTAATCTCATTTCCCTTTCCTGAGATGCTGCATCTCTTAGCATCTTTTGCATAAATAAGGCCGTATTTCTGAGTTATAGCCAAGGAGATGGAAGCAACGGATGAAGACATGGATGGAAGCAATTCATGCAGCTTCTGGGCCTGGCCCCAAGACACCCCCTGTGCAGCCCTCCACTCTCCCTTTGCCTTGGATGTTGAGCTTCAGGGGGGCCTCGCAACTGTGGCAGCTGTAACCCTGGAATGACTGCAAAGAGTAGAGTCCTTCCTTCCGATCCCTGGCCAGCTCCCCACTACCAACCATCTGTGGGCTATCTGTGAGATACCCCTCTATCACTGTAAGTCACAAGATTCCAAAGTTCACTTGCGACAGAGGCTGTCAATAGTGGGAATGTAACAGTTAGAAACTAGGAGAAAGGCAATGCATTAGTTATCTCATAAAACCAAGGCCAGGAAGAAGCCTTTCAATTTGAAGGTCCTATTCAGCTCTAGAGACTGACATCTTAGTGGGAACTTGGACAGTTACCTAACTCAGGAGCCCACGTAATTTTTCTGTAAAGGATCAACCAGAACATAGGTGTTTAGGCTTGGCGGGCCATATGCACCCCCATGGCAAGTACTCAGCTCTGCCTGCATAGCATGAAAGCGGCCATATATAAGCAAATGGGTGTGGCCTGATCTGCCTGCGTTTTGCCCACCTCTTATTTAACCTCTAGAGTCCCCAGTTTCTTCATCTGTAAAATGGGCATGATAATAAGAATACCGACCCAAAGTGGCTGTTCGAAGGCTGAGTTAATGCATAGGAACTGTTGAGCATAGTACTTGCCATATAATATTCCATAAATATAATAATAACTATTGTTGTTGCTGTTATTATTTTTATTTTTAACTTTTAATAATTTTTAATAATAATATATGTTATTTTTATTATTATAAATCTTTGTTACTTTTACCGATACTGCTATGACATCTATGGAAGTAAAGGAGTGCATATAATATGTAAAGAGCACCAACAGCGAACTAAGAATATTGTGTCCCATAATTTCACCTCCAGCAATCCTCAGGGAAAGGTGTCATTATTATTTTACTTTCACAGAGGAGAAAACTGACTTGTAGAGTAACTCATTAACTGGTAAGAAATAGAACTATGAACACAGGTCATTTTGGCATCTCTTCCAACTAACCTGTGTGTCCAGAAGATTCCGCATGAGCGTAATTTGAGTTGAGGATTTTGTTCATGCCTTTCATTTACTAATTCAGAATATGTGGTGATATAAGTACTTTTCTGGTTTTGTGAGTTTACTTTCAAATGAAATTATTGATAATATTGTAAAGGGAATCTAGAACAGTAACAAGAGAAAAGATTGACCATAAAAGTGCCTTGTTGGGGGGCACCTGGGTGGCTCAGTGGGTTAAAGCCTCTGCCTTCAGCTCAGGTCATGATCCCAGGGTTCTGGGATCAAGCCCCACATCGGGATCCCTGCTCAGCGGGGAGCCTGCTTCCCCCCTCTCCCTCTTCCCCTGCTTGTGTTCCCTCTCTCGCTGTGTCTTTCTCTGTCAAACAAATAAAATCTTTAAAAAAAAAAAAAGTGCCCTGTTGGTGTAAGAATAAAATACTCTTTTCCTATTGTGGTCTCCTCAACTGTGCCACAAAAACCATAGAATAAGAGAGGTTCTTTAATGTGCTGCTGGGGGCTTATGTCAGATGGTGGTCAGAGTAGAGAAAGCAGGATTTAATTCTAGTTGGGCCCCATGTGAGGGGTCACTAAACACATCAGAGTCCTTTCCAAATACTTGGTGTGTTAATCTAAATAGTTTCTCCTGTTAATTTTTAAATTCATGGATATTTCAAAGATAAATGAAACACAACTTCTAACTCGTTTATGTGCATGTCATAAAAATGTTATTCTATATAAAAATCTCTTGGCTTTTGGAAGTATATTGAGCATATGCTATCAAAATAGGAAACTTCAGGGTGTGATGCAATCATTTCCAAAAAACAGCTCAAAACTTCAGGTCAGTCTATAAAGAAATGTTTAAGGGTCGAGGGCAAAATGTGAGCTATAAGAGAATTGTAAATAATCATTTTCATAAAGACATTTCTTCGATTTATGTCACTTATCTTTTATTCTGACATAATGTCCTCTCTCTATGAGAGGTGTTTTTTGGTGTTAAAAATATGTATCTTTTGGTGTTAAAAATATTCTTTTAACATGGTTGATATCACCTACTTTTTCTTCATCTTTCATTGCATTATTTGGGGGCTTTTTTTGTTTTCTTGAGCTACTTCCTTTATGGTTGGGTCTGTCCTTTTTCTAACTTCTCAAGCTGACTACATAGCCCATTAATTTTAAGACTTGCTCCTTTTTTCCCTAATGACTGTGACACATATTCCTACTGAGTTTAATATATTTCCTTCGAAATGCTGCTCCATTTTGGGGGGTGTAGTGTTGTATCTTCATGCATCTCTTTTTTTAATTTAATTTAATTTTTTAATTTCAATTCAATTAGCCAAGGTGTAGTACATCAGTAGTTTCTGATATGATGTTCAATGATTCATTAAGTTCAGTATAACACCCGGGTAATGCATTTTTAACCATCATCTGCTTTGATCTGTCCTATGAGCCAGGTTTATTTAGAAGTGTGCTTTTAAGCTTCCGAATGCTTAAAACATATGTTTTAAGTTAATTCCAATAATTATTTCCTATGTTTAAAAATATTGTGCCAAAAGAACATGGACCCATTATAGAAGTTCTTTGGTATTTTAAAGATTTGCTTTGTGACTTAATTAAGAGGTCAACTTTTGCATGTTCACAGATGCATAAAAGCATTATGTTCTCGCATTATGAGATAGGGGTTCCATGGACGCTAACTACGTCAAGTTGTTAATTTTCTCACTTAAAAATGCTTTTTATAATTAAAAATTTCTTTTATGTAATCTGTTTTTCTGAGATGTGTTAAAATTTTCAGTTCTTGCTGATGTTTCAGTTTTAACCTGATAATTTCCTCACTTTAACTTTTTATTTGCAGGTTACATAGTCTGATAAATATAATTTCAGAATTTTTACATATTTTTTTTCTTGTGTGGTGACCCTCTTGATTTCAAATAACATTATTTGTGTTATTTTGTTTTTTACCTTAAAACCTATTTTGTCTGCCACGAATAACTACATTAGTTTTCTTCCATCTTCTTTCTATCTTTACTTTTTGTTTAGTTTAAACAGCATAGTTAGATTTTTTAAATCAAAACTGAAAATCCCTTTTAAATCATAAACTCAGACCATTTTAGTCATTTAAAAAATGTAATTTTTACCATGTCCATTTAAGTTTTATGCATACCTTGATTTTTTTTTTTTTGCTTCTCTTGTCCTGCTTCCTTTTCTTTTAAAAAAATAAGTTTTGTGTTTTTTTTTTTTTCTAAAATACCCTCTTGTCTACTCATATTATAAGTTATATATTGTACTTGTGGTCTTTCACTGGTAACCCTTAAATATTTAGTATGCATACTTAACTGGGTTCTAATGTTAATGATTGTCCCAGCTGTTCTCATGAACTGTAGAAATACAGGGGTTTGACTTAAGTCCAGATCACCCCCTCCCACATTCTATGGTGTGCTCATCTCCTGGTTTAGTTGAGCCTCATCATTATGCTTTATATTTAGTTGCAAATCTTTTAATGGTCCCTAAATCACTTGTAGTTATTTGCATATTCAATTAAGTTTGTGGTTCCTATTCAAGTTTTATATAAGTAAAAATATGTATGTTATATGTATATATTTATATAAATAAAAAAGTTAAAAATAAAAATGTCATTGGGTATTGAGGAGGGCATGTATTGCATGGAGCACTGGGTGTGGTGCATGAACAATTAATCTTGTAACACTGAAAAAATAAAATAAACATATCTGGGGGAAAAAATGTCATTGAGGCACCTGGGTGGCTCAGTTGGTTGAGTGTCCGACTCTTGATTTCAGCTCAGGTCATGGTCTCAGGGTCTCGAGATCCAGCCCCACAAGGGGCTCCATCCTGAGCTCACAGTATGCTTGAGATTCTCTTCCTCTCCCTCTGCCCCTCCCCCTACTCATGTTTTTGCTCTCTCAAATAAATAAATAAGTGAAATCTTAAAAAATAAATAAATAAAAATGTTATTCTATCCTTACTCCTCAAGAATAGCTTAGTTGTATATAAAATTCTATACTGATATTTTCCCTTAAGCACCTTAACTCTATTACTTCATTATCTTCTGATCTTTTATTGCTTTTGAGAATTCTGATTCACCCTACACTAGTTGTTGTTCCCTTGTAGTTGGTCTGCTTTTCTCTCTGGCACTTTTTAATATTTGATCCTTGCTACAATGTGTCCTGGGGTGGATTTAAATTCATATCTTCCTGCTCCAAACTCAGTGTGTTTCTTGAGTCTGATTGTCCTCTCTCTCTCTTTTTTTGTTTATCTTTTAAAAGACTTTAACTGATTTTTTAAGTTATTGAGATACAATTGACATACAATGTGGTATTAGTTCATGTACAACATATTGATTTGACAATTCTGTACATTATTCAGTGCTCATCCTGATGTCTGTCACCATACTTTATTACAATATATTAACCTTATTTCTCATACTGTACTTTTCATCTCCATGACATATTTATTTTGTAACTGAAAGTGCATACCTCTTACTTCCCTTTACCTATTTTGCCCACCCCTCAAAGTCTTCCCTTCTGGTAACCATCACTTTGTTCTCTATATTTGAATTTGTGCTTGTGTAGTTGGTTGGTTGGTTTCTTGGACTCCATATATAAGTGAAATCATACAGTATTTGTCTCCCTCTGTCTGCTTTAGAAAATTCTCAGCAATTATTTCCTTGAATTTTGCATCTGCCTTACTTTTTCTAGTTTCTTTCTGGAACATCTATAAAAGATATGTTAAAGTTATTTATCCTCTCATATTTCCCATTTCTTTCTCTCTCTGCTGCATTGTTAGTAATTTTCTCATATCTGTCTTCCAGTTCACTAATATTCTCTTCAGCCATATCTCTTCTGTTAACTTAGCCTGCCAATTGATATTCTAATTTCAATTACTATGTTTTATTTCACAAAGATATAGCTTGTTTTTTCACAATCCGTTTATTCCTTTTTACTAGTATTTTTTTAACTTTTATCTTCAATCATTTTAAACACACTTATATTCTCTTTCAATTGTCTTCTTATATCCCCCACTACTAGAATTCTAATTCTGATATTTACTGTGTGCCCGCTCACCCCCTTGTGGAATGTATTGTGTCCTTATATATTTTAATTTTTTTAAATGGGAACTAATCTTCATTGGGATTTACTTTTTTCCCCATATGGTCTGTGTTATCAGAGTTTTCCTCAAGAGAAGTATTTTTGTTTTGTTTTGTTTGATTTTTTTGTTTTGGCTTGTCCAGGATCCCAAAGGGGCACACTGGTCTGGAACAAGTTTCGTGCTTATTTCATAGCGAGGGGATTCCTGGACGAAGTGGGAGAATGCAAACTTGAACCCTAACTTTGTGATTGGAAAGGGCTATGCTATTAGATTCTCAGGCTATTCCTACCTTTATACCTAAATCCAGACAAAAAGAGATAGTCGTCCTTGTTGTAACCCTGTGCTAACTGGTAGGTGATTTTCCAATCCAGCTTTCACAGTCCAGTCCTAATGGGGTAATCTCAATTCCTGCTCTTGCTTTGTCTTGTTCCAAGACCTCAACTTCTGTCCCTGCATGTGTATGGAATATTTAGGCTCCTGCATTTCCAAAACCATGATCCACTCCACTCCCTCCCATGTGCTTTAGTATCAGGTCACATGTTTCCGGTACCTCTTTTGAGTTTTTTTTTTTTTTTTAATTTTTTTTAATACTATGCAGTATTTTTAAATATTTGGAGCACAAGGCTTACAACCTGCCCTACATTATTATCTGACCTGATCGGATCCTAAGGGATGTTTCCTTAGATTCAACACAAAGAAGAACTGGAAAGTTAAAAAATACTTCTAAAAATAAAATTAACATCTCAGGTGTCCCTCTTGATGCTCTAAATTATATATTACCTCTTTGTGTTTCCTAAATTGTTCATCATTGCTGAGACCTTTATTTTCTTGACAGCCTTGGGCACAGAATAAGGATATTGAGGCTCCAGCAACAAATGCAGTTCCACCCACACCCAGTAGATGGCATAAATATAACCATCTTCTAGGGAAGGGCTTCTGTGAGGCTCAGAATCATAAGAGAACCACTTATCATTAAAAGGAGAGTTATGATGGAGGGCTGGAGTTGTATGAAGTTTGAGGAAGTCAGGGAAGCTGATGTATTTTAATCTCTCCCAAACAACATAGGAAAATATCTTCTGCCAGCACAACTCTAAATTTTGTTCAACTTTTCTCAAAAAAAAAAAAAAAAGTGGTTGTCCCAACAGCAGAACAGGAGGACAAGGAGGAGGGGGAAATATCCAAAGTGGGAGAAAGTCTGCACTTAATGGAACATTTTCATCAGGTGACTCTTAGTTTGATGGTAACACACACCTTTATTATCTATCTATCTATTTATTTATTTATTTATTGGTTTACTTGGTTGATTAAAAATGGAATCCCTCCACCCCACTCACACACAAATACAAAACAAACCAACAAAAAACCAAGTTTAGTCAGTTTTGCCACAGCATGGACTTTCCTTTTCAGAAAGGGAACTTCAGGCCCTACTGAACTGGCAACCCCAACGTTGAGGGAGAGTCCCGCCCTTGGATTGCCCAATGCGCTGGGTTGTGGTAAGACCAAGGCTTGTCCAATTCCTGTCAACTCCAAGACGTGGAAGAAATTCCTTGTGAGACTAGAAAGTCTGCGGAGAAGAGCTCTAACATCCACGGACCTGGTGCCTTCCTTTAGAAGACTTGAAGTTCTCATTCTACCTTGTGCTCCACACGTAGCCACAGAGAGACACATGCAGGTGAGGGCACACACACCCAGTGTTCACACACACTCTGTGTGGAGGGCTTCCTCGTCCTCTCCTGCCCTCAACACCGGAGTCCGGAATTTTCCAGAGGAACAAAACAGGACCAGTCCCAGTGGTAAGTGTTAAAGCCAAAAGGGGTGCAGAACAGCTTTGTGCAACAGAGAGCTTGGTGGCTAGAGGCCTGCCGTTCTCCTAACATGTGGCCACAGTCATTCAGGCTTTTGGAACGGGAAGCTCAGCATGAGAGAGTGGGCAGAACTTTAAGAGGAAAACGTCCAATATAAGATTTGGTCACAAGAAGAAGGAAAAAGGTGATGCCAGGCATTCAGATCAGGGTGTGAGTGTCAAAGTCAGGATGGGAGGATGACTTTGATGGTGTCCATTTCTTTGAATTGGATAGATTGGAAAAAGAAGTAAGCGCAGGGTAAGGCAAGAGCTCACTAACCCAAATGAGCTGTAAAATACTGACTGTGATCCCTGACTGACTGGGGCAATGTGGAAAGGCAGAGGGCATGCCTCAGACCACCTGCCACCCACCCATCCCCATCCTGATGTCTTTTCTAGACGAGGACGCGGTGGGGTATCGCATTAGCATGAGAGGTCAGTAATGGAAAGAGGGCCTGATTTTGCTGCGGAGGGAAAGTCAGTCAATGTGAGACATCCAATTTTCATAGCCTGAAATGAGTACACGACGATGAGCGTTACTACTCTGTGGTGAGTTAAGTGTTTGTGAGGATGTGTGCACAAAACCAATGTGTTTCCCCATTGCATTGGCTCTTGGCTTTCCTTGTTTGTTTCTATGGCTGCAACTCCGTGAGGGAGCGACCCGTTCCCTTTTATGTGACTGATTCAACACCCTCTTGTCACATTCGTCACATTTTTCCCTTTTTTTTTGTTTTTCTCCCTGGGACTCGCAGTTCTGACTCTGGCCTCTCATGGGGTTTCAAGATGATTAATCTTTCTCATTCGTTCTTTTTTAGCTTTGTGTTAAGCAGTGGTAGAATCAATCACAGGCCTTCTTGCTTTACTTGGAAATCAACTTTCGTGTTTTCCAATCCCTGCAGTTTTTGTGGGACTCCTTGAATACAGATTGAGGAATTCACTTGGCTAAGTTGCCAAAAACAATTAAATTCAAGTGAAATGTTTTTATTTAAATCTCCATAGAATCTTGCTTATTTTTTTCTTACTTTGCATAGATATTCATGATATTTACTCTATAACCAATAAGAGAATAAAAGATAAATGCATTTATACTTTTCTAAATATTTTTTTTTATTTTGGAGGACTGTCTACTAAACGAGTGGCAAACAAATTTAACATTTCATTAGGCACAGGCTAAATTACAACCCTAAATACAGCAGTTAAATAGACAAAGTGCAGGCATCAATCTGTGGAAAGTTATAATTGCACCTAGACCATTTTCCTCACTGGCTTCCCCTTGAACTCCAGGACTAAAGTTGAAAGCAATGAAAACAATTTTTTGTTTAGTTTTGCTGTGACAAATAAGGTGCAAATGTTTAAGCTTCTAGCAGCCTAAAGGGTTAGTAAGAGCCGAAGTGCTGATTTTGTATAATTATTGCTGTTAAGCATGCCACACGGTCGTTCTCAAGTGGGAAATGTTTGTCCTCCCCCAGGGATATTCCTCAATGTCGGAGATAATTCTGGTTGCCATACCCAGATGGGGGGAGGGGGGAGAGGTGCTGCTGGCTCCCAACGGGGAGAGGCCAAGGATACAGCCAAGCATCCTGCAATGCACAGAACAAAAAGATACTCCCCAACAACAAATAATGATTTCGCCCAAAATGTCAACAGCGACAACACATTGAAAACTGCTCCTGTAACGATTTTTCTAAAGAAACCAGAACTCGGGGCGCCTGGGTGGCTCAGTCGTTAAGCGTCTGCCTTCGGCTCAGGTCATGATCCCAGGGTCGTGGGATCGAGCCCCACATCGGGCTCCTTGCTCGGCAGGAAGCCTGCTTCTCCCGCTACCATTCCCTCTGCTTGTGTTCCCTCTCTTGCTGTGTTTCTCTCTGTCAAATAAATAAAATATTTAAAAAAAAAAAAAAAGAAAGAAACCAGAACTCACAGTACATGACTGATTTATATGGATTAGAGTTTTTAACACCTTTACTGAGATTTATTCACATACCAAAAAATGCACACATTTAGAGTATGTCACCCAATGTGGTTTAGTTTGTTCACAGACTTGTGCAATCATCACAATCAGTTTTGCATTTTGATCACCCCCCAAAAGTTACGTTTTCATCCACTTTTGTCATTGTGTCTCATCATGTTATATCATCCCCTCTCCCTAAGCCCTAAACAGCCACCGAACTACTTGCTATCTCAACAGATTTACCTATTGTGTATATTTCATATCAATGGAATTATAAGGTATGTGACCTTTTGTGCCTGGTTTTTTTCATGTAGCATCATGCTTCCAAGATTTATCCATATGCTGGCCAATATCAGTAATCCATCCCTTTTTATTGATGAATAATATGGTATATAAATAAACTATATCTTAATTACACCTCCATCCTTTGATGGCATTTGGGTTATATCTACTCTTTGACGTTTGAATAGTGCTGCTTGAACATTCATGTAAAAATTCCCATGTGAATGTGTATTTTCCTTTCTCTTGGGCCCATACCCAGGAATAGAATTACTGGATCATGGAAGTCCATCTTTCCATTTTGAGGAACTGCCAAACTGTTTTCCAAACTAGCGCAACCACTCTACATCCCACCAGGAACACAGGAGGCTCCAATTTCTTCACCTTCCGTGTTTTTTTCATGATCATCATCCTAGTGGGTGCCAGGTGGCATCTCACTGTGGTTTTGATGTGCATTTTCCTGATGACGAACGATGTTGAATATTTTTCATGTGCTTATTGACTAGCTGCTTATCTTCTCGGAAGAAATGTCCTTCAGATCAATCTCCCACTTTTTAATTCCGTTACTTGTTTTTTATTATTGAGTTGCTAAAGATAATAGACACAAGTCCCTTCGCAGATATGTTATTCGCAAAATATTTTCTTTCATTCTGTGGGTTGTCTTTTCACTTTCTTGGTGTGATTTTCAACATAAAAGTTTTCAATTTTGCTAAGTTCCAATTTACCTACTTTTCCCTTTTATTACTTATGGGTTTCTAACATCATATTTAGAGGCTTACTTTCATGTTTCCTCTCAAGAATCGCATAATTTTAGCTCTTGCATTTAACTCTATAGTCTATTTTGAGTTAATTTTTTTGTGCAGTGTGATGAAGGCATCCAACTTCATTCTTTTACAAATGGGCAAAAAGTGCCAGCACCATTTGTGGAAAAGACTTTTCTGGCCCCATTGAACTATATTGGCCCCTTGTTGAAACTAGTTACTCAAAAATGTGAGAGTTTAGTTGGAGCCTGTATTCTATTTTATTGATCTGTCTGTCCTTATGCCTGTACTACACTCTTGTTTATTGTAATTTTTTTTTTTTTAAGATTTTATTTATTTGACAGAGAGAAACACAGCGAGAGAGGGAACACAAGCAGAGGGAATGGTAGCGGGAGAAGCAGGCTTCCTGTCGAGCAGGGAGCCCGATGCGGGGCTCGATCCCAGGACCCCAGGATCATGACCTGAGCCGAAGGCAGACGCTTAACGACTGAGCCACTCAGGCGCCCCTTGTTTATTGTAATTTTGTAGCAAGTTTTGAAGTCAGGAAGTGTGAGTTCCTCAACTTTGGTCTTTTTGAGTATTGTCTTAGCTATTCTGTGTCCTTTGGATTTTCATATAAGTTGTCAATTTCTGAAACAAATCCAGCTGAGATTTTGATAGGCATTGCCTTGAATCTGTAGATCAATTTGAGGAATATTGCCATTTTTAACAATATGAAGTCTTTCAGTCCATGAACATGAAATACTTTCTCATTTATTTGTTTTTCTTTAATTCCTTTCAACTACAAAATTTTTTGTAGTTTTCAGTGTATAAGTCTTATACTATTTTGTTAAGTTTATTCCTAAATATTTTTTGATGTTATTAAAATAGAATTGTTTTCTTAATGTCATTTTCAAGTTGTTCATTGCTAGCACATAGCAATACAATTGATGTATGTAAATTGTTCTTGTGTCCTGCAATCTTGCTAAACTCATGATTTTTTAGTGGATTCCTTAGGATTTTATACATATAAGATGATGTCATATGCAAATAGAGATAATTTTCCTTCTTCCTTTACAATCGAGATGGGTTTTCTTCCTTTTGCTTGCCTAATTTCCCAAGCTAGACCTTCCAGGATAATGTCAAATACACATGATGAGCATGAACATGTTAATATTATTCTCAGTCTTGAGGAAGAAGCATTCAATCTTTCCTCATTAAGTATGATGTTATCTGTGGATTTTCTGTAGATGCCCTTTATTGTGTCGAAGAGTTTATTCTCTTCCCAGTTTGTTGAGTGTTTTTTTTTTTAATCATGAATGGATGTTACGTTTTGTCAAATGCTTTTACTGTTCTTTTGAAATGATCATGTGGTTTTGTCTTTTATTTCATTGATTGATTGTTGGATGTTAAACCAGTCTTACATTATGAAGATATATTCCCTTGGTCATAGTGGATAATCCTTTTTATATATTGCTGGATTCAGTTTGCTAGTATTTTGCTGAGGATTTTTTTGGTCTGTATTCATAAAAGACATTGGTCTGTAGCTTTAAGAGATTTCTTATGATGTATTTGTTTGATTTTTATATCCGTGTAATACTTGATCTCATAGAATGAGTCGAAAATTGTCCCCGCCTTTTCTATTTGCTCAAATAATTTTTGAATAGTTGGTATTTTCTTTTTACTTTTGGGAGGGTGGGGCAGAGGGAGAGAGAGACTCTTAAGTAGGCTCCACACCCAGTGCAGAGCATGACTGCATGATCTTGATCGCATGACCCTCAGAACATGACCTGAGATGAAATCAAGAGGGCGCTTAACCAACTGAGCCACCTAGGTGCCCCTTGAATAGTTGCTATTAATTTTTGTTTAAATGTTTGGTAAAATGTGCTGGTCAAGTCATCTGGGCCTGGGCATTTTTTGCAAGAAGATTTTGAGTTAGTAATTTAATCTTTTTGCTTATTATATGTGTATTCTTTTTTTTTTAAACATTTTATTTATTTATTTGACAGAGATCACAAGCAGACAGAGAGGCAGGCGGGGGGCGGTGGGTGGGACAAGCAGGCTCCCTGCTGAGCAGAGAGCTTGATGTGGGGCTCGATCCCAGGACCCTGGGATCACGACCTGAGCTGAATGAAGGCAGAGGCTTTAACCCACTGAGCCACCCAGGTGCCCCTGAGATGTTCCTTCCTTTTTAATGTAGGTGTTTTTGGCAATACATTTCCTTATAAACATTGCTTTACTTGTATCCTGTATGTTTTGATATGCTGTGTTTAGTTTTTATTCATCTCAAAGTATTTCCTAATTTCCTTTGTAATTTATTCTTTGATTGATTATTTAGGGGTGTGCTGTTTAATTTCCACACATTTGTTAATTTCTCAAATTACTTTTTATTATAGATTTCTCATTTCACGCCATTGTGTTCAGAAAGCATACTTTACATGATTTCCAACCTTTGAAATTTACTGAACCTAGCATATGGTCTATTTGGGAAATTGTTCCCTGTGCACTTGAGAAAAATATATATTCTATTGTTAAGTAAAATGGTCTATAAATGTTTCTTAGTTCTTGCTTGTTTATAGTGTTGTTCAAGTCCATATCCTTTAGACCCACTTCCTACTTGTTCTATACATGATTGAAAGTGGGATATAGGAAAAAAAAGAAAAGAAAGTGGGATATAGGAGTCATCAGCTATTATTGTCAAATACTATTTCTTCTTGGATTCTGTCACTTTTTGCTGCATGTGTTTTGGGGAACCATTGCTAGTTGCCTGTATGTTTTCAATTATTATATTTTTCTGATCAATTGACACTTTCATCATTATAAAATGTCCTATTTATCTCTAGTAATCTATATATATTTTTTGGTCTTCAAATCGGCTTTCTCTGATATTAGTAGTTCTTTTCTGGTTGCTATTTGCACAGTATATCTTTTTCCATCCTTTTTATTTTCAACCTATTTGTGTTACTGAATCTAAGGTTTTCATCTGGTAGACAACACCTAGTTGAATCATATTTTCTTATCCAATCTAACAATTTCTGCCTTTGATTACATTGTTTAATCATTACCATTTAATGTTTTTATTCATACAATTGGATTTACATCTTCCATTTTACTTTTTGCTTCCTGTTAAGTCTCCTGTCACATTTTGTTCTCTATTCTTCCTTTACTACTCTCTTTTGCATTAAATGCATATTTTAGTGTAATATTTTAATTCCTCCAGTGACTTTTCAACTATATTTTTTAGTTATTTTCTTAGTGGCTTAGAGTAAGTAATTTTCTAGGGTTTATAGTATATGTCTTAACTTATGATATTGACTTTAGACTTATGCTAACTTAATACCAGGGAGACATGGAAACTTTTCTCTTGCACAGCTCTTCTTTCCTCTTTTTGGGTAATATTATTGTTATACATATTATATCTCTACATGTTACAAGCCCAACAATAAACTGTTGTAATTATTGCTTTAAATAATTTTATATCTTTTAAGGAAGCTAAGATAAGAAGGGAAAGTATATATCTAAAGACTTTGCTATATCAATCTTAGTATTTTTCCTTTCTTGTTCTTTTTGTTTATTCTTGTGATTCAAGTTACCATCTGTGTCATCTCGTCACTGCAACACAGCTTTGTCCCCTTCCCCCTCCTTTATCCTGTAAGTCAGATATATTACATTAATTTATGTACATTAATGTATGTAATTAATGTATGTAATATATTACATTAATGTAATTCAGAATATGTAATCATATTCTGAATAAAAGCTCTACACAATATGGTGACATGATTAGTTACTGCAGGCCTGGGATCCATGTAGATGAAAAAGAAACCCCCAAATGAGACTTCTTTCCAGCAAGATATAATGATGGCGATTGAGGAACCTCATGACTTTGTGATCTCTTTGAAGGACTAAGGTTGGGTCTAAAGATCTCCAATTCAAGAAAGAGTGCTTCACACCTGGTGTGAAAACAAACTTTTCTTGTACAGGTCAACAATGCCCTGAAGCCATCACAACCAAAGCTTCAATATCTGATATTCCTGCGGTTATAGAGACCCAGCTTGAGTGTTGTCACTAGTATTAGCATAGAGTGCCTTCTTGCCTATATAAACATTTCAATAAATAAGAGTTTATGCATAAAGACGTCTGTTATTTTGGAAAGCTGAGGAGTGAGTGACTGGTTTTTACCATGATTCATATTTCTGAATTTTAAAATTTGTTCAGCATCCCAAGTCTGACAAGTTGAAGAATGAAATGAAATGCAAGACTGGCAACAGGGGTGTTTTCTGACTCATGAATAAGCCATCCAGGTAGAGGCAGTACCTGTCAGACAGGTTGGGTGTGTTGCTAGATCACTTTCTCCATGCTTCATTAGAGGGTGATGTCCAGACACCCACGTAAAGTAGTTTCCTGCTAAAATCAAGAAATGCTGGGAGTTTAACTGAGACCTTTACTTTCCAGAAAGGAACATTATTGTCAGCAAATGGTTTCAGTAGATTTAACAGGTTTTTGGACACAAAGGCTCTAGTTTGGGGCCTTGTTGAAGTAGTTCAGAAAGTTCCCTCCCTTTTCCTTTCGCCTTTGTTTGCTAGAAAATCTGTCAACAAACAGCTTCAGTTTTTGCCTAAACTCTCTCTTCTTTTGCCCAAAGAGTTGAGCTGGAATTTGAGCTTATCTGTTCCTCCTGGAAAAGAAGGTGCAGACACTCCCATTGCTACCCCAGGCAGGGCTATGATGGGAGCCTTGTGAGGGGGATTTTCCTCCTCGTCTTCTTCGGATGTGTGTTCACTCTATCGACAACATGAATGTTTAGCATTTTGTCTTTGACATACGGACTATCAAAAATACTAAGAGAGCGAGTACTTAAAGCTATTTTTAAAACCTTGTTCACGTCAGCAGCTGTTGTTCTGTGATGCACGCTGGAAGTTAGCTTTTATCAACAACAAAGAGAAACGTGAAGATAAAATACTTGGAACTTTGATGAGCTACAGTCAGAGATGATTATCTCTGGAATAACTATGTCATTTTCGTAAAGATAGGCGATTTAGACTCTGTTAACATTTCTGTTCTGCAATTATGTTGTTACTTCCTTTTGCCTATAAACTTGGTATTTACTCATTTCCTCAAAAAATGAATGCTGTGTTGTTTCATCACAGTGCTTAGATGGAGAAGCCACAACATCAGGGGTATGTTTCTGGCTCTCTCCTCTTTCTGTATTATCTGTCAGGTCAGGATGGGACATACTTACTGGGAGCAGTGATGGGGATCTCGCTCTAGTGAGTTTCCTGTATCTAGCTCACATGGTTTTCTTCATCATCACTTGCACCGGCCTCTTATGTCAATTTATCTGAATCAAATTCTAACTATATTTGAAGAAGACTGCTGTCTTTCCCTTCATGACCTTTTAGCATGCTTGCACTAAATTCCTCTATATGAAGCCTATATTCTCTTCTCTTGGCACAACAAACACATTGCCAAAGATCTGGTACTCAATAAGCCTGGCTTTCTTTGGTTCTCTTAGGTACATTCACAGTATGAGTTAGATATATGGGTGGCTTCCCAATCAAAATGCTTGGTTCTGAACTTCTTTTCAAATTCTGTTGTAGACCAATCTCCAGACCACTTCCCAGCTATGAAAACAGGTTCTCTCTATGAGCTTATGTAGGCTTGTTTCTCCCCAAAGGAATCCAGCCCTGAAAATATCCAGTGAATGCCATCAATTACAGGGACACTGCATTGAGAATGACTTAGTTCTGGGTGTTTCAAGTATCTTGATATTCACATGTTCCCATCCTGGCAAAAGTACTAACTTCCGCTTATGAGGTCAAGACACAACTCAGTCATGGTCCTATACTTGTAACTGTCTTCAGTGACACGCAGCTGAACAGATTCGTCTTGCTGTCATGACTTGAGAGACTCAGAAGCAGGCAGTGTAGGGATGGGAGGGTAATTCATAATGTCACCAGGGACCTAGGTTCCCTCTTCCTTTCACTCAACCATTCTTAGCACAGGTTTGCTTCTGCACATTGAAAGAGGGCTGGCTGTTATATCACCAGCAGGAATAGGGAAAGGACGAAAGGCAAAAGCGACAGACTCCGTTAGGTAAATTCTTGTAAAGAGGACTTCCAGAGGGGAATGGACACCTTCCCTGAAATCTGATTCAGGTGTTGAAGCAGATGAAACCGTACATGCATCCACCAGGAAGGTACGGAAATGTTTACTGTTGTGGGGTGAGCAAGGCAGGCTCCCGAAGTGATCCAAAAACAGCTCAAGACAAGAGAGAAAGGAGACTGCCTTGTCTTTTGTTTAGGGTAGGAGATGAGGCCGGAGTGAGATTTCCTGCGTGCGCGTAGGAGGTTCCACCACATCGTAAGAGGGAGCACCCAAGTCTCCTTATCAGTTTCCTAGATGTGGGGCAGAAGAGGAAGGGAGGTATCTGACGTGAAGGCAGTCAGATATCAGAAATGGAGTCAGACTATTATACCATCTCAAGAATCTTCTGCTTATTTCTCATAGGTGGCTGAGAACTGCAGCGTTTTAGCTGCTATAATGGCGGCTTGATTCTCCATGCATCAGGGGTCGAAGATGCTGGTGAGTTAGACAAGCAGCAGTCTCTTCCCTCCCCTTGTCTTCATTCAACACTGTTGAAATAGTTCTTCCTGCTGCTCTTCATTTGGACATGAAAAGTGACCTCGGCTGTCCATCAAGATCAATGGTGTCCAAGCACTTTGCTCATTTTGGGTAGATGACCAGGTCCAGGGAACCATAGCAATTTGGGCTTTCCCAAGGCTCAGAGGAGCGACAGGCCAACTCTGAGAAGGGGACTGGACTGATAGGTACCCTTTGGGCCATAGCCCGACCCACAGTGTGTGTTCAGTTACAAATACGAGCTTATGAGTATAGGCATCGTAAAGCTTCATCACAGTGATACCTCATTTTGCTAATTGCAAAGACAAATTCAACACACATTATTTCAAAACCAGCCTAATTATAACTTCTGGGTTGAAGGTTATAAAGCTTTAAACCCAAGGAAAAAGTCCCCTGAAAGATTATTCGTGGAAGGAAAAAAGTTTCCCCAGTGCAAGGAAAAGAGGAAAGAAATAGAATAATTAGTTAAGGGCGCCTGGGTGGCTCAGTGGGTTAAGGCCTCTGCCTTTGGCTCAGGTCACGATCTCAGGGTCCCGGGATTGAGGCCCACATCGGGGTCTCTGCTCAGCAGGGAGCCTGCTTCCCCCTCCCTCTCTGCCTGCCTCTCTGCCTGCTTGTGATTTCTCCCTCTGTGTCGAATAAGTAAATAAAATCTTAAAAAAAAAGAAAAAAGAATAGTTAAAAGTATTTTCTAATACTATATTGTCCAGGATTTGGTATGGAAAAACAAGAGTGTAGGAGAAAAACATTTCTCCCTTGGGCTTTCTAAATCTCTTTACCTGTATCTCCGTTCAAAGTGTTTTTGTACTCAGAGGTCACACACTGGATAAAGACAACACTGAAATTGGAAGGCAAGTCCCTTGGGAAGGTCTGTAAATTCAAACTTTAACAGTAGGGTCACAACTGTGACCGTGGACCTCTAGGGTGTTGCTAAATGAAGGTTATGAGCCACTTCCCACTGAACGACAGAAGCTGTGGTTCCAGGCTTGATGTTACAGGAGGAAGAAAAGCCCTTTCCACATGGCATGGATGGATGGAGAAGAACTCAGAACTAGTTTTCTTTTTGTTTTTGTATTCAGTATTTCCGGGAGCTAGATGTTCCTGGAGGTACGGTCACACTCACCGCTAAGAATTCAACTAGAAATCTCTTTGATTTGACATTTACTTTACAACTTTGATATTTGTAGCCATTGCTTAGTTCCCACGAGATTGCTATCTGACCAGCCCAAGGTCACAAAGCCACCAAGTCAGAGAGCACACCAAATGTAATAGCTACCTAGGACCATCAGTGAAGACATCCCGCTTTCCCAGAGAACCCCTGGGCAACCCACAAGACTCCCTTGGCCGGGAATCTGAACATAAGACTTCTGAAAAACCTCCTCTGGGTCCTGATTTATTTTCACGCTTTTCCTCCCCCTGCCACTTTTTTATTTGAAGAGCCTCAAACAAAAATAATTTCCACTGTATATGAAAAAGCAGAAAAGGTACTTAACTCCAACCACATTTTTGGTACCTAAAAGCTAAATTAAAAAAATAATAATAATAATAGTTAAACAATGCACGGGGTACTGGATAGATGTACAAGATCTTTGCAGACCAAGGAGCAACCTTATCTCGAAATGCAAATGAGAGCTGCAAATGAAACACCAGGCCTGAAGCTCACAGCACAAGAGCTCCCCCTGGGCTCTCCTCTCAATTGGAGGTGACAGCAGCAAGCATTCTGTGTGTCTGCTTTACTGAGATGGCCTGACAATGGAAAAAGGACATTTTTGCCGTGACTTTAGCACTCGATGCAGATGTTTGGCTCCGGTCTCCTGATCTTGTCAGCAAAATTGACGCTAAAACATTAGCACAAGACCTTAGGTTTGTGTACGTTTTCTTATGAGGTGTAAATTTGCACATATGAGCATTATTTTTACTGCGGTCCCGTGTAGAACTTCTAGTTCCGGGCATATTCCCTATTTTTTCTCCCTGTTATGAATAAACTTACTAATCATTTCTACCGCCCCTCACTCGTGTATCTCCAAGGACTACTGTCCTAAAATATGTTTTATCACAGGGATTGTTGTGTCCCACCCTCTTTTTAAAGAGCCATCAGGAAATGTAGACTCCCACCCTGGCATTGCAGATGGCTAAACTCTTGTGACCTCTGGATTTCTCAAGGTCACAAAAAGTTAAAACAATGGGGATTTCTCAAAGGTCGCGGGAGCTAGACCTTCTTAAGAGGGCCTGAGTACTGGATTGGAGGGACTCTGTTCAGTTTTCCTGATCGAAAACGGTTAAAAAGTAGCTAGGAAGCTCTGAAAAATCAAAAGTGGTTACAATAACAAGTTAAGCATTAGCAAGGAAGTTTTTCTTGAGCGGGAGTCTTAATGCATGGTCTGGGCTTTACCAGTAATCTTACACCGCTTGTCTGTTTCCCTTTCAGAGGTGGGTGGGAAGTCGTTCCCCAAATGCATCTGAGTTGTTGAATATCCATTATGTTACAGGGGAGCCATTCCTGCTTCCAAAACAACTGTAATTTTTATGGAGCCTAAGTGAAAACAGGCACATTTATTTTCTTATGGGTAAAGTTCTTGGAATGCCCTATTACCAGGAGTTAGTACATTTCTTGACCAAATAACACTTAACCAAACATTGCTTTCATAATTGACTTCTCTGAAAGAAAGAAAGAAAGAAAGAAAGAAAGAAAGAAAGAAAGAAAGAAAGAAAGAAAGAAAGAAAGAAAGAAAAGAAAGGATTTTAAAATGCAAGCATTTGGTCTGTAAACACAGAAGAGTTTCCCGGGGGCTCAGTTTCTAGAAAGGCCCATCTCCTACAGAGATTTCCGTGGCCAACAGGTGGTACCAGCCATCTGTGTATTGCTCACAATAAAGGTTACACGTGTGTCTTATCATTGCTATTGAATTTAATAAACACACCCAAACTAGTTAATTTGTTCAAATGATTGACAGATTCTCTGTGATTTACCAGGATTGATGAGTATGGCGAATGCAATAAAAAGAAAAGTCCAGGATAGACAGCACCATGGAACAAATTGTACCTTATTGTAAAATAAAAATAGCCTTGGAATGTGTTCTAGCAGCCTAATCAGTTCTTTACTGTGGTTTTCCTGCCAGCCGGGGAGCCCTGCGTCACAGACAGTGGTGCCAAGTGTCTGGTTTGCGCTTTGGTAAGACATGTTTTTCTTGCTGAAAATTTTCAGGTTTGCAATTTCCCCAAGTGCAAGGCAGCCAGGTCACCTTCCTATGCAGTGGGGCATGGCTTTAGCTCCCAGTGTCTCCTCGAAGGCTGGGGATTTGGAGCTCAGCTCACCAATGGGCAGTAGGAGCCTGCAGACTTTGCAGTGAGGGCCGCTGGGCTCCTCCCCGTCTGTGCTAAACGGCAAGGACTGGGGGAGCCCAGTGGAGGTTTCATCTTGTACCAATGAACTTGCTCGCCAGATCCAGACTGTCTGCTACAAACAGCAAATTTGTGACAATGTGTACAGTTGAGGCAACTGCTTAGTTAAATTTGGGCAAAGCAAGATGAGACTTCCACCCTCCATGGATTATCCCATTTTTTTTTAGTCTAAACTTTTCAAGAAAGACTTGCCCTCTTTTCTCCCTTGGTCCCAGTGTTGTATGTAAACCGCGTTCTTCTGACTAGGGAGGGATTATCTTCAACAGGCACGAGTGTACCTGCCCCTGTGGTCGCCTCTTCACCCCTACACCCCCACCCCCCGCCATGTGCAATGGTCATTTTGCTTTGTTCAGGCAACACCCAAATGGCTCATTTTCCACACTCTTTCTTGGTTCTTTACCCAAACAGAAAACGTAATCAGGCAGCCAGCACTATCATGCTTACGTGCTTCCCAGATCCACTCAAAGTTGCTTCGAAATACATGTTGTCCCACGGCTGCCTCTCTGATGCTTGTTTCTGACACATGGGCAGCGATCTGGGGATACATGGGGCTGCGTGCAGAAAAGACTCCCTCCCCATACACGTCCATGCACACACACAGACACACACACACACACGCACACACACCCCGACACACACATGCAAACATGCACCGTTTGAGTCTAAACCAAACAAACACGCAGAGCAAGGAGTTTAAAGAGAAAGGGCCCCGCCCAACATTTGTTATCATTCTGAGAGCCCAAGTAGCTTTGTTTCAAATTCTTACCATTCCTTGGAGACCCTACAAGGTTTCTTGCTCAGCCCTCACCCCCACGTCTCTCCTACCACACTGGCATCCTTGCTCCCCTACACACACCCAAACTTTCCTTTCCCCACTTCCCCTCCAAGACTCTATCTGCTCAGCCAACTTCTCCATCCCTGTAGGTCTCGGTCCAAACCTAGCCTCTTTGGTGGTATGTTCCCAGTCTCCCAACCACCTCATTGGTCCCCATGACCTTCACTTGCCTTCTTCGTCTTCTTTTCCTTCTGACAAATGAGGCATCTGTGTGCTCGCTTAGAAGCCCAGGGGAAGAGGAAAGACAACTCAACTACTTGAAGAGTGCGTTCTAGTTATTGCTGTCTTCATAGCTGGTAGGACAGTGCCTGGCCCATACCGGGCTTCGCTAAACTTGGTGAATGTTAAACAGAATTGTCAAGCCAAATGGTGCAGTGTATGAGGAGGAAACAAAGAGTTGAGATTCAATTCTCTGCCTCTCCACCTGGCTTTGTGACCTCAGCACAGCCTAAAAATGAAATAAAGAAGGACTCAAGCTTGAGAGTCCCTTAGCAAGTTTTTATTCAAGTAACAAATGGCCAACAATGGAGATGCGGCTAAAACTATCCGACATACTTTATGTCTAATTCAGAAACATGGATGGTCTCTTGCCCTGGTCTGCACCATTAGTGAGATTTGGGATGAATTTTTAGAAAGTTACGATTTGGGATTTTTTCAAGCTATGGTATTTTAGTACCATTTATCTTCTTTCTAACTTTTTCTACTGGACCGTAGGATAGGATTATAAAGTGAGCATCTTTTTAATCTCTCATATTCACAGCACAGACCCTGCACTTGGTGCTCAATGATTACTTATTGGAAAGAATCCCCCTTTTTTTTCTGGAGACTTTCTGTACTTACCAGGAAGGTTGTTTCCAATGATTCATTTTATACTGTTTGATCAGCTGGATCAACGGTCAGCAATTTTTTTGTTGCTGTTGTTCAAAAAGACCAGATAGTAAATATCTTCTGTTTTGTGGGCCATACTTCCTTGTCACAATTCTGTGACACTGCCACTTTGGCATGAGAGCAGCCATAAACAATTTGCAGAAAAATGGGCATGGCTGCTCTGCTATACATCTTCATTCATAAAAATAGGTGTTGGGCCATAGTTGACCTCCAGGCTGTGGCTTGCTAGTCCCTGTGCTAGACTAGTCTTACCAAAAAATAACCATTAGTAAAGCAACCTCTTTGGTTCTACTGTGTTGAATTGGACTTCAACTACATAAGATCATTTTCGTTGC
>CM053603.1:179742082-179753786 GCA_028646535.1 Procyon lotor
GACCATATCTTCTTTATCCATTCATCTGTTGAAGGGCAGCTTGGTTCTTTCCACAGTTTGGCGATTGTGGCCATTGCTGCTATGAACATTGGGGTACATGTGGCCCTTCTTTGTACTGCATCTGCTTCTTTGGGGTAAATACCCAGTAGTGCGATGTCAGGGTCATAAGGTAGCTCTATTTGTAATTTCTTGAGGAATCTCCACACTGTTTTCCAAAGTGGCTGCACCAACTTGCATTCCCACCAACAGTGGAAGAGGGTTCTCCTTTCTCCACACCCTCTCCAACACTTGTTTACTGTCTTCTTGATTTTGGCCATCCTAACTAGTATAAGGTGGTATCTCCGTGTGGTTTTGATTTGAATCTCCCTGATGTCTGAAGATGATGAATATTTTTTCATGTGTCTGTTGGCCATTTATGTGTCTTCTTCGATGAAGTGCCTGAGATCATTTCCATTGCATTTCTATTGTTGCCCATTTCTTACTTGAATAAAGACTTGCTCAGTGACTCCCAAGCCTGAATCCTTATATTTCATTTTTAGATGGTATGGAGCTTGACGCATTTAAGAAACTCACCAAGGCAATGCCTTTCCTTTCTTTTCTCCTTTTTCTTTTAAATAATACCCCATCTTTGTGACCATCTTGTTTACACAAACCGAACCTGAGACAAAGCTCCTGGCGCTGGCTCACTAAGCTCTTTGCGGTTAAACTGGTTTCTCACCCACCAGAGTCTGGGAGGGAGAAAGAAAGGACTGTACCAGATTAGATGTATTTTGAGGAGGGAGCGATGTGTAATATAAGTCAGACTTCACCTCCTAATTCTCTCTGGGCCTAACAACAACTAGTTCTCAGATACAAGTTGTACACAAGGAAGGACAAAGGGATGGACTTTGGTCTCTTAGTCGAGACCCTAAAATACCAGGAAAGCAGAGATGAGTCCATATTCTGTGCCAAGCCCAGAAACTCAACCTGAACCCGGCCTTAGGACCTGACCGTAGACCATTGTCCTTCCTCATCTAGTGGTTACCAAACCACTCTCTGCATAGCTGTGCCTTCGACTTCTTCCAAATTCTGCATCTGTTTCATCTGGAGTGGCTTGGAGTTGGTCAGCAGAACTTTTGGTTCCCCTGGTAAGGGGATACCCAGAGCCCCCTGGTCTCCAACTACCCCCTCTAAACAGACCTAAGACCAACCAATAAAATCCTTACCTCTGGCTTCACCCATCTCTGCACAACTCAGAGCTCAAAATGACTTTGGGAACTGGGGGAAGAGGAACATTTTCCTTTGACCCCCGGAAAAGCTATGTCTCATCCGGGCCCTGGGACAACGGCACTGGTAGCTTAGGAGACAGTGGGAATTTGTCTTGTATCTTTTTTTTAAGATTTATTTACTTTTAGAGATGGTGGGTGCAGAGGGAGAGAATCTTCAAGCAGACACCCTGCTATTCACAGGGCCTGAGGCAGGGCTCATTTCCATGACCCTGAGATCATGACCTGAGCTGAAACCAATACTTGGATACTCAACCAACTGAGTCACCCAGGTGCCCCTGTCTTGTAACTTTTAAGATATTTATTCTGCAGAACAAATGGGAACCAGTAGGTACTCCAGACAAAGAACAGCCTCCGTTATTAAGAAGAAGTCATCAAAGTAACCAGAGTAGTGGACTGGGAGCAGACCAAAAGGCCAGCTAAGGGACTTGGGCACATCGGGAGACAGATAACCACATGGACATTGTAGGTCTAAGATGCTCTTTTCAAGGTTGGGAAAGGTACAGGGTAAGCCCCTCAGTGGCCATGGAAGGTCCTATAGGCACCACCGTCACAAGGCAGGTCTGAAAACAGGAGGAAGTCACAGAGGGAAGCTCAGTGGGAAGAGATAGTGGCCTGGAAACCTGGACTGGAAATCTGAATTTACCTCATGCCGGGTCTGTGCCCAACGTCTTCTCTCTGTTTGCGTCCCTATTTCTCAACCCTGGTTTTATTCTCATCATCCCAGGATCATAAGCACAATATTGTTGTCTAAACCTCACCCTGGGCTAATTAAATCAGAATCCTTTGGCCATTTAAAAAGTCTCGTTGGGTGATTTTAATGTGTAGTTGGGATTGGGGACCACTGTTCTATTTTATTATCATCACGATGCTAAAAATATGACCAGAAGGAAGTTACCAAAGGCTACTGTTTGCTCCATGGTCCCTTCACTTGAGAACCCCCCATCTGAAACTAGACTGTGAATGATTCCACTTATATATTCTTCTAAAAGATGAAGGATGTATATAGCTAGAAATCAAACAGGACTCTGTTCTGATGTCATGTGTTCATTTTTAGCTATTTCTGACTTCTTCGTGGTGTGACCCATTACTGCAGTCCAGTCAACCCTGTTATGACCAACATGGGTTGTGAATTTATGGGTGACTGTGAAATACAGTGATTCAGAGAACGAGCTTTGAAGTGAGACCAGTATTTGAATGTCTGTGCCTCACATTACTAGCTCTTTGGTCTTGGGCAAGTGACTCAATCTAAGGCTTAGTTTTCTCATCTATAAATTGGAAAGAGTGATCTTTATCTTACAGACACTGATTTGTTAAATACGGTAGTAGATGTATTATTAGGATGAATAACTTAATAGTTAATAATAATTAAGCAAGATAATGGCTATAAAACACCTAAATCAAATTCCTAATCCATGTAAGACTTCCACAAATGGTGGTTTTTATGATTAAAGCCAAAAGGAATTGTGTGTCTTGGCCAGAGTCTCAATCTCTTGTCATGTAGGATAATGGCTCCAGAGTAAAAATCATGCCCACTAATGAAGTCTTGATTTTTCTTGAGCGGTGAGCTCACTAGAGTTTTCTTGTGCTGCCAACTTCAACCAGATCCAAGAGTATTGGTTACTGAAGGCATACAATGAAGACAAATGTTTGGAGGGACCTTTCTGCAGAATGCTAGCCAAAAATAAAAACTCCAGGGCTGCCTTTTGATGTTCTTTGAATTCACAGAAACTCATATGAGCGATGAGGATATTTCCATATTCCCTACTGTCTGCTGGGGGTCAAGAGATGAGTTACGGTGACCAGAAAGGAATGTTTCTAAAATCTTGGTTAAAATAAGTATTAATCATTTAAGACAAAGTATACACCCTCCAGTGCCTTCAATTATTAAAAAAAAATAAAGCAGAAATATATTATAAAGCAAGCAGAGTTCCAACATGATCTTTAGGAGACAAATTATGTTTCCTGCAGCTCTACCTTAAGACCACAATACTTGCTACCTGGCTAGTATGGGTGTGTGTGTGTGTGTGTTGAAGGGGCATATATTTACCCACTTCTCTATTAGACTAGTAGAACCAGTCCTACTCCACAAGTTTCACATCTGGGATTTGCTGTTCACAATAGTACAAATGCATGTTTGAGAGCCAAACTTGAACTTGGTCCTTTTGACAGGAGACATTTAAAGTGGGAAGTTATCCTGAGCTTCAATTTAAAGAAAAAGATAAAATTCCATCATAAAACCAGAAAATGCAGGACAGCTGGATGGATGGGTGGGTAGATACATAGACAGATGACAGACAGATTTAATTAAACATTGGAGTTAAAAGTAATCCCCGTTATTCTGTACACCGTCTCCCAAGGCCACTGGTATACTTAGCTTCTCGGCGGAGGGACAATATCACTGTTGTCATTCTTGTCCCATCCTGTGCTGGTTTCCCTATGGGCATCAGGAATACACACACATGGTCTTGCATGTATGACTTTCCATTACCTACCACCGTCTCACTGCACTCTGAAGGAACCCAGCACCTAACCAACACCAAAAAGGACCTTTATGGTGCAGGCTTCCCTCTTAACTGAAATTCCATCTGTAGGACTCAGTGAACTGACAAGCAACACGTTTCCAAATTTGGCCCCTGCTGACCCTGCCCACATGATTTCTACAATCCAACTTTTCCCTGTATACATTGCTGGTAAGAGCACTTGCATCATAAGGAAGAGAGAACGCCACATGCACTCCCCACCCCTTAATCACCACCCCTCCTGGCATACACACACCAGCAAGCTAGTTGTATCTGATCCAGCATCAGGTGGAGTAAGCACTTCAGCAGCAAACAAGGAACAGAAAGGGTGTTTGGCAATGTCAAATATTATCCTAGGTTCTATAACCAAGATAGGAGATAGATTCCCATGCTTGATTTCCGGGAATACTGATCTCCCATAAAAGTCAAAAAACAATGGTTAACTAAGTGGCATAAACCTTATAGCTTATCATTGCAATGCAAGGCACATCGGGAAAATTGGTGTGATAAAACTCAAGTTTCCTAAGAATGAGCTAATTAAGTTCTACTTATTCAAGCAATCTATTTGACTACTCAAGTGGTTTTTGATTAAAAAAAATGTAATACTCAGAAAACTCTCAGATTTACATTGCTGCCCTTGGAAGAAGCGGCAGGATTTCAGGGAATGCAAATCATGTAAGGTATTTTAAGCCAGCTCAGGGTCTCTGCAGAAGGACTGGTGGAAACACAGCAGATCTTCAAGGAATTGGAGTATCCCATTTATCTGTCCCCCAATTCAGACACAAAGAAGAAAGGACAATCTAGGTATTAGAACAGGAATACACACAGGACCATTAGTGGGTGTGAGTTCCTGCAAAACAAAAGAGTATCCTGTCATAGTGGCCAAGGGCAGTAGGCAGGAAGTGTCTTGATATCAGCCCCCTTCCCCATAGAACTCCACTCCCCAGCGTCCCCTGATAGAGTGCTCATGGGCTCAGGCACTCCCCACCCCCTCTCCCATCTAAACTGCATGAGAACCCAGGAGGTAAATTTGCTTCCTGCAGTTAACTAGTGAAAAACCAGCTCAGAGAAGTGAGTTAACTCACCCCCCAGTCATGCTGTTGGTACATAGCCATTCTAGAATCAAACCCACACCTGTCTGAGACTAGAGCTATACTTTTCCCCCATTACGTTGTACTGCTTTCCGGAAAGAAATCATAAAACAATTCAGCATTCTAAGGCCAGGGTGACATTTTGCGCTCAACTCTTCCATTCAGTCTCGCGCTGTAAAGTGAGAACTGACAAGTAAGATAAGATATACCATTAAGCAATTTGAAAAACAAAACATGACGAGGTTTACCCAAGAGATCAGTGTGAGTCTAAGCTGATTATCCAAGTGCTCCTGTTGATGTGGGGGCTTCACTGAGTGACAAGTGCTATTTACTGACTGATAGACCATGACACTGTGCCTTTGGCATCACCCCTGCCTAGTAAGCAGACACAGATTTCAGAAGGGAAGTGAGCTCAGGCAAGTTTTCAGTGATTAGCAGAAAGTCGACCACAGGAGTAGTGGGATGTGGATCGGGTTATCAGTCAACGCTCACTCTGGATGACGGTGACCACAGTGATGAACCCAAGCTCGACCCAAGCTCGTGGGAAAGGAAGGATGATGGGGAAGAAATGTCTCCCAGCCTGTGGCAAAAACATAAATGTATGAAGGACAAATAACCCAAGGAATATTTCTTAATGGGGAGTAAAGCAAATCCAGTTATGTCATTTCCAGCCTGGCTAGGGATTAGCAACCGCCAAGGAAGTTCAAGATGGCACAACTTAGCTTTCCAGAGCCCAGGCTTGCCTCAGAATTCTCCAGATTCTCTTACACAGGCTAGACCATCAAGGAGGAGAACAGTAAGGAGGAAAAAAAAAAGCATCCTTTTCTTGACCTTCTTTATCATCTCTTTGTTCTGCTGGTGACTCAGCTGAATCTATAAGGGCCCTGGACAAGACGGAGTGCCACACAAGGACACGAGTGACCGTGGACAGCCTTCCCTTTGAGTCCATTTTTTTTTGTTTAACACACGTGTGTAGCTTTGAGTAGAGCTGCACTTTCTCCAGGCAGCATTGACCTGAGCAGCACGGACCCCCTGTTGAGGTTGACAAGGAACAGATGGGGTTTACAGCTGGTATTGTGAGCACCCAACACCCTCTTTCTACACTCATACTACATCTTTGGTGGGAAGTCCTTCGGGGTTTGTGACAACTCAGCCGGGACCTCGCACTTTGCATAATTTAGCCAATTCACATCACTTTTTCCACAATAACTAGAATATTTGATGAAAGGTACAATTCTGCAATGGGAAAGATCCCAGAGTAAAAACCTGAGTTGTTTACCCAGCTCTGCTAGTAATAAACACCTAAAATGAGTCCTGGGAATTCTCCTGGGCCCTCCTGCATTTATGTCATGTAGAAATAGGGGTATTGAGGCAGAAGTAGAACGTTCTATGACATTCTTTTGTGTGGTTATTAGAGGCAGGGGCTATATGGGTTCCTAGGGAAGTGATTCAGGGCATTACAAATGGAAGAGTTACAGCATAATAATATCACTAACTGCTACCCCAAACAAAGGCTAGAGACCATGTGATGTGCACCCAAAGAGCTGAGCCAGAAGCCAGGGACTGAACTTGAGAGAAGTGGGAAAGACTCTGTGTGTCCTCAGGAACCCAGAAGTCAGGGCAAGAAGTGTCAAGACAATGAGCCCTGTAGAGAGGGGACAGTTCCATGCAGTGTGTCAAGGAGGGGGAGCATCCGGAACAGCACATGGAGTCCCACCCCCTGCTTGTCCTTTGGTATCTCCATCCCCAAAAGAAAGATGCAGCATCAACTAACTTGGTGATTTTTTTTAAGCTGAAGCTTATCACTAACCAAGGAGCAATCATTAAAATATGAAAACAGGGGGAAAGTAGAATAATTCACTCCTCTTGCCTTCCCCACTGGGTTGTTAAACTTATTCAGGGGGATACTAACATTTTCCGTATTATTCTATTTTAAATATTCAAAATGTAGCTCTGGGTTCTCCGACACAGATTCAGCCCACCACGTGAAAGATACTATCTTCGGCCATCTGGTGGAGAAAGGGTCCATGGCCACGCATGTCTCACTGTCCGGCCTGGCAGATGACCTGTGCAGTTAGTTCAGGATTAAGCAACAATAAGAGAGCAATAGAAGCAGCGAGTTAATGCAGGTGACACATTGCCAGATAGTGATACGGTTAGGCTTTGAAAGGAAGGTGGCATCGTGTCAGTTGCAATGACCTGGAGACGGTAAATCTACCTTGTAGATGTTGCATTTCCCTTTACCAGCTCCTACGGTCAACACCAAAAACCAGACATTCCGATATACCTTTCATTGATGGGAATTGCCACGGCTCATTTAGTAAAAGTGGGTCTGAGGTGAACCAGAAACAAATTGTGTATATTTAAAATGAGGTATAAGGGGTGCCTGGGTGGCTCAGTAGGTTAAAGCCTCTGCCTTCGGCTCAGGTCATGATCCCAGGGTCCTGGGATCGAGCCCTGCATCGGGCTCTCTGCTCAGTGGGGAGCCTGCTTCCCCCTCTCCCTCTGCCTGCCTCTCTGCCTACTTGTGATCTCTCTCTCTCTGTCAAATAAATAAATAAGATCTTAAAAAATAATAAAAGTTTGCATCAACAACAGCAAAAGCCACAAGGTTCAACTTGAATAAGGCAAGGGAAACTGAGTCACGGTTGGGTTCACGTCAGCGGTGCTCTGTAACTCACCAACTCCCAAGCCACAGGACGGGGGGGGGACCTAAATCACCAACTCACTCCGGTGGAGGTTTAAAGGAAAGTGTTCAGCCTCTATGCAGAGTGGTGAGCATTTCTTGTGTCTGACTTTTTACGTACACGTTTTCCTATTGGGCAAAATTGGATTTTACACATGCCCTAGCACAGGTCAGGTTGGTACTAACAAGTTAGGATCATGCCTATATAACACTTTTATTTTCAAATCAAGTTTTAAAAGTTTAGTGGTCGACCACAAAATAGCTGAGGACACACATGGGAATAGGATGATCAGCCATAGCAGTTTTTCTGGGACTGAGGGATTTTCAAGGACATGAGACTTTCAAACCTAAAACTCAGTGAATCATGGGAAAACCAAAACTTTTTTTTTAAGATTTTTATTTATTTATTTGACAGAAAGAAAGAGATCACAAGTAGGCAGAGAGGCAGGCAGAGGGAGGGGGGAAGCAGGCTCCCCGCTGAGCAGAGAGCCCAATGCGGGGCTCGATCCCAGGACCCTGAGATCATGACCTGAGCTGAAGGCAGAGGCTCAACCCACTGGCTACCCAGGCGCCCCAAAAACCAAGGTGTTTGCTCACCCTCCAGAGGAATAACTTGTAGATTATATTTCTGTTAAGTAACTTTTGCATTTTAGGATAAATTTTGTGCCATCCCATTAAAGAAGCATGTGAGAAAGCCTCTTTGTTTCCCGAGGAGGAATTTTTTTGTTGAGAATGGTGCTAGGAAGATGGAGAAACCTCCAGTTGGTCACTGGAGGTTGTTCTCAGTCCCATCTGCTTCTCCCCTAGGAACCTGAAGGACAAAGAGAGACAGGTTATTTTGGAAATCTCCTAGAAGAGTGAACAGGGCAAATGATCTATTAGCTGGAGGGGCCGTGACCTACGGAAGCTTGTTTAAAAACCAGTACATGAGATCAAGTTCAAAAACATATGACCTTGGGGTGCCTGAGTGGCTCAGTGGGTTAAATGTGCTTATCTGCTTCCTTATCTGTCTCAACCTCAATTAGGAAAAAAAACAAATTGAGTGGATTTGAGTTCTGGGTTGAAGCAAGCTGGCAACAAGAAGAAGTTAATGCCACAGGGAACTTGCCTGGGCCACACGGCATGTTATGGGAAGAAGGAACAAGGAGAGAGAATGCTAGAACTGGGAACAGTCCTTGAAAGGCTAAATGAAACCATTCTGAATTTCTGTGTTCTTCAGAGATGTTGTATGTGTCACCAATGATCAGCCACTGAAACACAAAAAGCAAAGGGTGACCTTTGGGATAAGGGCTGCCAGCTGCTTCCATTTTGCCTTAAATGTCTGGGGACACTATTTTGTGTCTAGCCTGACTTGGTGTGGTATCCACTAGGAGAGCATCTCATGCCCGCAACTTTGGAGTAATTATTCTTATTGTTCTACTGACATCTCATCAGCTCGAGCCTCTAAGCCCGTCAGCGAAATCTGGGAAGGGAATGAGTCAGAGGGCATGTTCTCACATCCTGACAGCGTCAAACTGATACCCACATTTCTTTTTTACACCAATACGAGCTTTGATGTGGGTTTCTGCCACTTGAATAAATTATATGTGTACAAACGTGTAAAAGTAGGGACCAACAGAGTATAGCACAGTGTATGAGAACCTCCAAAGAGATGTTGGTGTTGATCCTCGGTTTCAGGCTCTGTGGACCCTGTGAAGGTCACTCTCTGGTCTTCTGAGTTGAACTTGAAATATTAAGGGACTGAATTGGGACAACCGGTAGCTTCCTTCGAGCTGTAACTAAGCCTCTCCAGTTCTTCTCCTCACTTCCTTTTTGGAATGTAACTGCTGGTAAAAGCTTCCCTCTCCCTCAGAGCCACACCGTGAAGAGATGATCAGTGGGAGAGGCAGGACTACAAAGGGGGGAGACGTGGTGTTTAAGTACAGGATGGCTTGGAGAGCTGGTGAGTTGCCCGGATAAAACGGGATCTCCGGGGTTAGCTCTGGGCAAGCTCATTTCTGCTTGGAGACTGAAATGTCTGAACGGAAGGGAGAAATGGTAGAGAACAAATGTGAGCTCAGTTCACTTAGCTAAAAAAAAAAAATCCGTATCAACAAAATAGTAATAATAAATACAATGTGGCCTTTATTCTACAGATGTTACTGAGAGAAGTAACTTTCAGGCTCATGAGGTCATACTAAGGCCAACTTGACCCATACGGTCTCACACTCAAGGAAACACCCTCATGATTCGATAACGGAATCCATTTTTGTTTTTGTGGTTCTTGTCGTCTGGACGAGGTTCCATGAGGCTAAGGTTAGAGCTGCGTTGCTGAGTGGCCCTCAGGGAGGCTTGCGTGGCTTGTTTCAGCTGCGCTGTTATTTGTTCTGTTCCTTCTTTCTGTAATGCCTACAGCCCGTCCTCGTCCCTGCCTGTGAAAACCTTGTCGGTTGACTCCATCGTTCCCTCCGGAAGCCTACCTTCAAACTCCTGGGCAGAGCACGGCCCTTCCTGTGGGCTTCCAGAATATTTCTGTCATGTAGCACTTATCACACTGTTTATCGTTGGTTATTTCCCAATCTTTCGGCTGAACTGCCCTTCACTTCAGTCTTGCGACCGTGAGGTCTTTATAACCCAGCAAAATGGAATCACCCGGGTTAGTTATGAATCAAATTAGATTGACATGATATCAATAACAAAGTGTTCCGTTGGTGCTAGAAGGCCTTGCTGGGATCCCCCTGGCACTCTGAGGAACTGCCCATGTGCATTAAAAGACCAGATGCATCTTTTTTTTTTTTTTTTAAAGATTTTTTTATTTATTTGACAGCGAGAAACAGCGAGAGAGGGAACACAAACAGAGGGAATGGTAGCGGGAGAAGCAGGCTTCCTGCCAAGCAAGGAGCCCGATGCAGGGCTCGATCCCAGGCCCCTGGGATCTGACCTGGGCTGAAGGCAGACGCTTAACGACTGAGCCACCCAGACGCCCCAAGACCAGATGCATCTTAAGTCAAATTACCAATTTTAGTGCCGAGGTCTCCAATTTTATTATTTTTAAATGTTTTTATTTATCTCTTTTAAAGATTTATTTATTTATTTGAGGGAGAGAGAGTGCGTGTGTGGGTGCGTGCACATGAGTGAGAGGAGTAGAGGGGGAGGGAGAGGGAGAAAATCTCAAGCAGATGCCATGCTGAGCGTGGAGCCCGATGGGGATGAAACAGATGAAAATGAACAAAAACAAGATCATGACCTGGGCGGACACCAAGAGTCTGACCCTCAACTGACTGCGCCACCCTGACGCCCCCTACCCAATTCTATTTTGAGTGGGAAACTGATGCAGCAGAGGAGGAGGGTAGGGGATACCGAGGGAGTGAGGTTTCCTAGTAGGGCGAGAGCCTATACTAATGGGAGGGAGTACTTGCAGTGCTTATAGAAGAGCCTATGCAGCTTGTGGTCTGCCCAGATCCCCTGGGACCTCCTTCCCCGCTTCTGGGTGCACATTCACAGGCTTCCCTGCATACTACTTCTGATGTCCTGCAGCCGCCCCCCCAACCTTCTTCATAAGGCTGCCTTTGGGCTACCGGATTCACTTCCTTGCAGATACAGAAAGCCAGAGGCAGCGGGATGCCCTCTACTCTTAGCAAAGCTGGCTGGGCGGGAGCAGGGGAGTCCAGCTCCCTCATCGAAAATGCCTCTTTCACTGCAAAACCTCCAGGTTTAGGCAGGGAAGTGGCTTGAGACTAAAACTGTCCCCTTTTTTTACTTCATCCCTTCCCTGCTGGCCTCCCTCCCCTCCCTTAGATTTCTCCCAGGAGCACTTTAATAAATTGCACACACATCCTTGTTGTGGTAGTTGCTTCTAGAGAGCCGCTTCAAACAAGATTTCAACTTTGTGGCTTCCTGAGACAAGCCTCCCGAGGCAAGGTCAAAGGCCAGCAGGGCCCCAGCTCTGGTCTGCAGCGTCTTGAAAGGACTGAGATGGGCATCCTTCATTCTCTATGGCTCATCTGCATTCCAATGGGGTGTTTTAAGTATCTCTGGGCCAGGGGCTGTGGGGGCACATGAGGCACCCCCCCACCAAGTCTGCCTGGTCTATGGAGGACAATGGGAGCCGGTGGGGCCATCAGCAGCCTCTAGGAAGTTTTATTTTTATTTTTTTTCCCC
>CM053603.1:179754286-179793400 GCA_028646535.1 Procyon lotor
CGTCATCTTTGTGACAGAGACCCTTCGCTTTCCCTAGTGTTGCCTTTGGACCCATGCAGGGGATCTCACCGGGGAAGGCGACCGTGGGAAAGCCACGCTTCCTCTGACCATTGCCGGGGTCCGTGTGCAGTCCGGCCACAGGAAGGTTGGTGACCCACACGGGCCCTGGCACTATGGCTTGGTGTAGGGAGGACATACAGCTGTGTTCCCGAAAGAAACTCTGCCTCCATTCCCAGAGACGGAGACTTCCCCTTAGATTTCTGCTTCAGGGATGAAAATCTGACCGTTCCTTATAAAAGCGGGGACACTGGGCACAAATGCTGGAAAACAGCCTCAATCCCAACTTCCACGATCCGAAAGAACCCAATTTTACCCATATCTATCCAGCTTCTTTACTCTTTTTTGGTCAGGGAAAACAGAGGCTGTAGGGAGATTGAGCTAAAAACACAGAGTTTTTCTCTGTGACACTTTGCTCCTATATATTTGATGTGTCAATTGTATGCATCTGCTTTGCTTTTCCCAAGAAGCAGGGATTTTTGTTAACATTCATTTGCAGTGGGGAGAGGGAAGAGGAGGAGGGAACATGGGGTCTAGGAGAGCTGGTTAGAAGAGATCTTCTGGTTATTTATTTACGGTTTATTTAGGCAAAAAGGCCTTTAAAAAGGGGCTTGATAAGAGCGGCCAGAGTTTCTGCAAAGATTAACTGGCTCTTTTCTTTAAAAGGGCATTAGTTTTCTTTCCTACAGGTGTTCAGAGGGCTCAGGACTGGGTGTCCACTAGAATTTTTTGCTGGTCTGGAGATTTCCTTAAGGCACACTGCTGACATGGAACCCTCTCTCCCTCTCCCTCTCTCCCTCTCCTTCCCCCCCTCCCTCCTCCCTCCTTGTCCCTCCTCCCTCTGCTCAATCTCTCCCAATCTCTTTCCTCCTCTCTTCAGTTCCTTCAGGTAAATCCTACTCAAACTTGTACCAACTTGTTTTTGACTGACAGCGAACAGCGAGAGACTTTTCTTCACTCTGAGAGACCCTGAACACCTACCCTTCCCAAGGCAACCTACAGCGACCGATCATTTCTTTGCCTGGTCAGAACTTCCCATCGAGGCAGGAGTCTGGTGCATTTGTCTCTGCAGGTAAGAGGTATGCGCCTCGGTCTACACCGTAGCACGCAGCCGGCTGGAGGGATTTCTGAAAAACTTTACTCCCAGGCAATGAACGAGTGGTGATTCTCTTAAAACTCACTTAAATCATTCAAAACTTCCAAGCTTATCTGGGGGAAATTTACAAGTGCTGTTTGCATGTGGAAAACGGGTTTTTTACTTAATGATGGGGCAAAAAAAAAAAGTGCTTTATTCTTGCCTGTGAAACAATATCCAGATGTTGTCTTGTTTGCTGTGGGTGTAAGTGATCTAGGTAGAGGGAAAGACAGACTCCGACTTCTTGCAAGTGTTTTTCTCTCACAGTGTCTGTCAGAGCAAGTTTGTTACTGATTTTCAGTGATTATAGAGTTCTGGGGTCTTTTGCTGACAGTTTCCTTTGTCTGGGGAGAAGTCAGTGTACGTTGCCTGAAGGCGAAACCTCACCGGAATATTTTAAAATCTGTTACCTATCCTTAGGAGAAAAAAAAAAGTTACGTAAGTTTTCCACTGTAGGTGGAAGGAAGGTAAACAATTCTGACTTTGGAAACATTATGGACCTTTGTTCACAACCTGTGGGTAATGTGTCTTAGAACCTGTGTATGATTTCCTGTGAGTTTCGACTGCTCTCAGCTAAGAAATGTTACTCTGGGTGGAATTTCCATGCTGCCCCAGTGAGGCTAGTTTTTTTTTTTATCTCCTTTCTGCACTTCCGCATTTAGTTGCCTGAAAGAAATAAGAATTTGTAGTTCAATGGGGTGTTTCTTGATCTCCCAACTTCTGGCAGCCACGGGTTAGGATACTGACAACAAATGCAATGTTCAACTCGGGAAAATTAAGGAACAAAATGATTCCTCCCACTCAGCTCACACATGTAGGTTTATGTCTTCTGAATGGAAAATATTTTCATTCATTTTTTTTTTACCTGAAGGAAGAATTTTGAAAACAAAAATAACAACTGATTTGTAAAGTCCTTTCTTTGAAACCCCCAAATCACATTCACATATACACACACACACGCACAATTGACTGTTACCCCAGATCTTACCCCATTTTGTCCTCTCTCGTAAATGGTTAAACAACCGTGTAACGATCAACAATAGCCTTAGGTGACAAAGTCTCTCGATTTAAAGTTGTCTGAAGAATCCCAAGGAAAAAGTCAACTGCAGCCACCGCCTCGAGTTGAAACGCCATCCCTCTGTGAACCGGGTCAGGAGGCTCGCAGGGGAAGGGAGCAAGCACTTACTTAACCTCAGGCACGGCTCCCTCCGCTGTTCCTTCCCTGGGTTTGGGGGGATCGTTATTTTTCTGTTTCGTTTGGTTTTGATTTTTTAGCAGTTTTCCTACTTTTCTAGCTGGGAATACAGTCAATGATCATACAGGGAGCCCCCCGGAGGTCACCTGGCAAGCCTTCAGAAAAGGCTAGAAAGTAGGAGAGTCTAACCAGATCAGGTAAACCCATCTCAGAAATGCTAATCAAATAACGGAGCTGACATGTGTTCGCTGAGCTAAGGAGGAGACGCCTGAGGACTTTGGGGTTTGTTAGGAACAGACTGGGTTGGATGTTGTGATTCTGGTCGCTTAAGAAAACACATTTTTAAAAATCCCTCCCACCCTCTTCTTACCACTCCTTCCTCCACCAACAGTTGTGGTCGTTTTACGGAAAGTACTAGTTCCCCAATTTCCTCTCCTCACGCTTAAACCCAGTGCCGACAGCTTGTTTTTTGGGGGGAAAGAGAGTGAGACCCCAGGCTTCTCACGCCAGCAGTCGTGAGAGCCAACAAAAGCAGGTCTGTTGGGTCCTTGGCACAGGGCTCAGTACACTCTTGCTCTGCCCTTGTGTGGAGAAAATCTGGGAAGGGCTCTTGTTTTGAGGCGTGTGTGTGTGTGTTTGTGTGCGTGTGTGTGTAATTATACACCTGAAAGACAGCAGCGTGCCCGGTACAAGAAAAGCCACCGATGTGTGGTACTGACTGTGTAGAGGCAAACGTTTTCAGATGTAACCGGTAAATGTCAAGCACTCGAAACACCCTTTCCTGCCTCCCTGCTCCTCGGTGAGACACGTGGGGCGATCCTCTTGACTTCCTCGCATGCCCCACTCCAGAGTCCAGAGTGGTCTGTGGACTGTATTTGCCTCTTGGCCGCATCGGAATCTTAGAGCCCACGCAGCAGCCCGCGGACAGAGCCATAAGCGGGACGGGGCACAGACGGCGAGCCCCTGCTGAGGACGTGACAACCTCCCCAATCAGTTCCCACTCCCCTTAGTATATAAGTAATTCAGCGACTGTCTCTCTCTGCCGGCAACGATTATAAGCGCCTCATGCTGGAGGAAACGGGGGCGTCTCCAAATGGGTTTGAATTCATCTTTCAAGTCCGAGTAACTTTACTCCAAAAATAGTCAGGGAGCTCTGGCCAGAGTTCACGTTACCTTGTAGGCTCATAAAGAAGAGGTTGTTGCCTGTTAGTGGGTAAACACAGGGGACGTATCAGGCAGCGGTTAGCATCCCTCCTTCCCTCTCCCCTGCCCTCCACCTCCGTCTAATGGAGCCATCTGGGCTGTGGGGCTACGGGTGCAGCTGGAGAACGGGGTGCGGCCGAGCTGGGAAGTGGATAGCAGAGGAGAAAGCACACGCAGCCGGGCCTTGCTCTGCGCCTGGCAGGGGCAGCTCTGACCCAAACCCCTGGCTCCTTGCTTCCCTTCCAGCAGCTTCCCTGTGCCGAGAGCAGCCCTAGAAATGCCAAACCTTCCCTCGTCTAAAGGAAAAAAGGGTAACCTGCTTCCCCACCTTGAAAGGGAGAAATGAGGGCCCAGAATGAGAGAAAATAATGTATAATCCAAAAGTTTTATTTTGTTAAGTGTTACTTGGTTGAAATGAAAGGGGGGGAATGAGCAAATCCTTGGGGCACTTGGGTGGCTCAGTCGGTTAAGCGCCTGCCTTCGGCTCAGGTCATGATCCCAGGGTCTTGGGATCGAGCCCCGCATTGGGCTCCCTGCTCCCCAGGGAACTGGCTGGTCAAGAGCCATTAGGTTCCATTGGTCACTATGCCCGCATCCACATTTCTGGGTTCTCCACCGGACCGTGTCCCTGGGGTTACAGATCACTGCGGGGCCGTGGGAATACACAGGGGGCTCAGGGACTCCTGTAGTACAGATCAAATTCTCGGGCTGATTTGAGGACCCAGGTAGTCAGGTTTGGGTTTTAATCTACATCCTATTTCAGCTGAAGTTGCCCTAGTCTCAGGCTGATAACTGTGAGATCCTTGTGTGTTTTCTCCAGGACCGGCACGGAAGTCTGATCAAAATCATACGGGGCTCGAAAAATAGACAATTTGGGGAGGGGCCGACTTAAAGAAAAATGAATGCAAAATCATGACTAGAAAATTAGGTACAAAGTTTTGGAGAGGGCTCGTCCGAGTATAAGTGAGGCTCCCTGAACCTTGGTTTCATTCCCTTCATGATAAACCCACCCTGTGTCCTACATAATAAAGGCCCAATATTTGCTTTCTGAAGGAATGGTTGCATTCACTTATGTAAATTTTAACTGCTGGCTGCCCTCCGAGTCACTGGAAAATGATAAGTGAAAATACCATCGTGCTTATACATATCGAATGATCGGTGATATATGGAAAATTGATCTGGGTGATGTGTAGAATGTTCCTCATTTCACTGGCAAGTTGCCGTGAAATGCAGATCCTTGTGCTGTGGCCAACCCTTTAGGCCATAACCAGGCCCAAGGGCAAGATGCTATCAGAGTTCTGTTTTTCCTACAGCAGACTGTGTGGGCACTGGAATTAATGGTGCACTTTTTCCATTTGAAAAGCCCTCACTCCAGTTAAAACCAGAAGAACATCGTGCTAATCGTGAGCCTAGAACCTAGCATGATATTGAAGGCGTTGAGAACGCGCTTCTCTCCTAAGAGACTGGAGGATTTGCCCCCCTGAAATGTCCATGAAACATCCATGTGTCTGGCAAGGGACAGCCTCTTCCTTCCATCGCTGTTAACGCTGTTTCCGGGCCAGGCAGCAGGGTAACCGCATCATTGCTCCATATGAATGCTTGCAAAACCCATGCCTGCAAGACCAGAAAACGCTTTCACTCAGCGATGTTTATGCCTTCAAATATAGGATGGATGTCGTGCTCCGTCCTATGCATCTCTGCCAAAGAACACAAGGTCAGCTCCCAAATCTGGCTTTCTTACTTCCCGAGTTACCCTTTATTCCTGCCTTTTTTTTTTTAAGATTTTATTTATTCATTTGACAGGGAGAGAGAGATCACAAGTAGGCAGAGAGGCAGGCAGAGAGAGGGGAGGAAGCAGGCTCCCCGCTGAGCAGAGAGCCCGATGCAGGGCTCGATCCCAGGACCCTGGGATCATGACCTGAGCCAAAGGCAGAGGCTCTAACCCATTGAGCCACCCAGGCGCCCCTATTCCTGCCTTTTAAGAACTCATTTGAAAAAAAAAGAACACATTTGAAAAGCTTATCCTTGGCTTTGAAACATCACGAAACTTGACATCATCTGCACTCTTCCTAAAAACCCCATCCCCGCATACCTGCCAGAGGCTGAAGAAAAATATGCAACCCTAGAGCACCTGGTTCCTCTGTCTAAAATTCTTTGAATACTAAGGAACGAGAACCCGCCCTGTTCTTCATGTTTTCAAAAGTCCAAGGAAAGAATTTATACATAAACAGATAGTGAGCAAAACCACAAACAGATGTACACATGCAAGGGACAAATGCATCGACGGTGTTCGTTTAGCCCCAACATTGATAATGAGGCTGTATAGGTATAGACCGAGTATTCCCGAGCTAACAACATCACAGCGGTGCTTTATTTTCAACATCTTGTCCATTTTAATGAATTTCAATTCGGTAATTTCCACCATATGAGGTCTGTATTAAAGATGAAACATCTTCCCCACTTTGCCAGCTAAACAGTGTCCCCCCAAAAATGCTGTCATGGTAATGTTGGTCTTTTTTTTTCTTTTTAAGGTTTTATCTGTTCATTTAAGAGAAAGAGAAAGCAGAGAGAGAGAGAGAGAGAGAGAGAACAAGTGGGGGGAGGAGGGGCAACCGGAGACATAGACTTCCCACTGAGCAGGGAGCCCGATGCAGGATCCCAGGACCCCAGGATCATGAACCCGAGCGGAAGACAGATGCTTAACTGACTGAGCCACCCAGGTGCGTGTGATGTTGGCCTTAACAACATTCCTTAGCAAAGGAGTTGGGTATTATGTCACATGGCTTGATTTTGTCAATGAGAACGCTGGGATAATCCGATCAAGAAATACTGATGCCACAACCCACCTGGCCCATAGGAGCCCAAGAACTGGCTTCTCCCAGGCAGACCAAAGCTGCCTTAGGAGGTAAGGGGAGGCGAGGACGCCACTCCAGCACCTCCATGACTCCATCTCCTGGGAACTGGGGAAGACCCCTTAGGTGCTGGTCCTCTACGTCTTGGCTCAGGGGTCTGGGGGCAGGAGTGGTTCCCCCACCCAAAAGGTGGGAGGGGGTCTCCTGAACCACAATAGTGCTTGATAGTAAAGCATCGTCTGCCTTGGGAGGTTCTGCTGGCAAGCAAGGAGACCCGAAGGGGGTTCTGTGTCACTCTCGCCCTGCAAAAAAATAAGGCAGCTTGTACTTAGATAAGAACCTATCATAGTCTATAGCTCCCACTTGGCCTTCGCAGTCGTCATCAGTATGCAAAAACTCTGCAAAATCTCGCAGCAGAGGCATCCCTTAACTTTGAGCCCCGAGTTGTACAGCCATGTGGGGCTACAGAACTGCCTCCTGCCTGCTTCTACTTCTTTACTACTATCATTCTCTCCTCTGACTAATATCTCGTGCAGCCCCAGAGAGCATACCTTTCCAGGCTATGATTGGTATAGGGTGACAAGGGGTCATGTGCTCCAAGAAAGAACATGTTGTGGGGCACCTAGGTGGCTCAGTCGTTAAGCATCTGCCTTCGGCTCGGGTCATGATCCCAGGGTCCTCGGATCGAGCCCCGCATCGGGCTCCTTGCTCTGCAGGAAGCCTGCTTCTCCTGCTACCATTCCCTCTGTTTGTGTTCCCTCTCTTGCTGTGTTTCTCTCTGTCAAATAAATAAAATCTTTAAAAAAAAAAAAAAAAGAAAACATGTGATGCTCACGTGTTCCTTGGCTGCGAGTTGTACCTTTGGGACCTGAGCTGTCCCTACCGATGACTGCCCGGCCTTCGGGATGGCGACGTGACCACAGATATAAGAATGTACTTACTTTTCGCCTCTTTGTTTCTCTACCTCCATCCGACTCCCTGAGGATTTACACAGATTTTCAAAAGCATATCCACATACCCTCATACAAAGACAACATGACATAAAAGTAGATGAGAAAGAAAAATACAGGCAAGCTTCAAAGAGGTACTTTGATTCAATTATCTGCTTGCTTTATATGGGTTTGATTTTTTTTTTTTTTTTAAAAAGACACAAGCTAAATGTACACAGGCCCACAGCGGCAGAATCTGGTTTGTGACTTCTGAATTAAATGCGAGTTGTAAATATACTTCACATTTGAACCTGGGAGTCAATGAAGCCCTTGCTGTGTCTAGTCTTTTTTTTTTAAGATTTTTATTTATTTATTTGACAGAGAGAGAGATCACAAGTAGGCAGAGAAGCAGACAGAGAGAGAGGGAAGCAGGCTCCCTGCTGAGCAGAGAGCCCGATGCGGGCCCCGATCCCAGGACCCTGAGATCATGACCCTAGCTGAAGGCAGAGGCCTTAACCCACTGAGCCACCCAGGTGCCCCTGCTGTGTCTAGTCTTATAATGCACCACATTTTATAATTCCTTTGAAAGATAATATCTATTCGCCCTCTTAAGATTTTTTTTTTTTTTGGCATCACTATGTCTATAAATTGGTTGTCCATAAGCGAGGGGACAAATGCCCCCCACTGGTTTAGACGCAGGTCTAGAAACACTAGGAAGCCATCTATGACCCACCACACCTGGGCCAGGAGCTAGGAGCCCTGTGTAGATGTCCCTCCCCACCCCACACTAGCAGGCTCATCCCACTTGGCCCCACATTACAAGATCCCTTCTACTTGTCTTTCTCCTACTGAATTGGGAACTCCATGGCGGTAGAGATTTTACCTGATTCTTCCCCTGCACTCCCAGAGCTTGGCCCAAATAATTCCTCAGGAGATGCTTGTTAAATCAACACGCATTGACAGGAAGGTGGAATTTTTGCTATAATTGTATCTTCAGTTGAACCATGACCTGCATTTACACCAACAGAGATCTCTTCATCCAAAGTGTCTTAAAAATACATATATCTGAAAATGACGAACTGTGCATCTTTTTCCCTTGGTGAACATTACAAAGTGATAGATCGACTGCTTCAATTGCTTAAGTGGGGTTATTATGGAGGGGAGACATATTTTTAGGAGTTTCTGCAGGGCACCCCATGCCTACAACAAAGTAGTTGAGTAAACTCATCAGGAAAAATAGGCGGCATTGCAAAATATCGTGGAAAGAAGGAAATTGAAGTAAAACTCCATGGCTTTGGCATGGGAGTGAGGACTGAAAGTCTGATCCTGGGGATGAAAACAAGGGAAAGAAAGAGGAGGAGGAATTTGCTGCAGTCCTGGGGAAGAAGAGGATGATTTTATCCTTGGTTTGGCCAATCCATGGAACAAGGTCCTATTTGTCACATCATTCAAGTCACCCTCAAGTGCTTTGTTTGGATCTGGCTTGTGTTAGCCCACCTGGGGCAACATAGGTATTTGGCTCTCAATGTGTTTTATATTTTAAGTTGAAGGGAGTTTCCTCAGATTTCCCATTTTAAGGATGAAATATTCTAGGACTAAAATTTACAAGAACCACTTTCTGGGATCACCGTCAAAGGCATCTCACTCCTCCTGGGAGCAGTCTACACCAACACACAGTGTTTCAGAGTCCAAGGCTGCGTGAGCGTATGTATATTCAAAGATATATATATATTTTTTTTTAATGATGGGCATTAGCTTGTCTAGTCCAGGCTCCTGGAGATGCTCTACAAACTAGGCTTCTTGCAGCACACTTCATTTAGTTTTCAATATCTGAAGAAACGCTCTATGACATACTAGCCCTAAGGGTGTGGAAATGCATATTTAATGAGTTTTTAATCAAATCCGATCAGGATTTTTGGATGGTTGGGCTCCAGCCCCAGTCCCCTTTCCCCAGCACATGTGTGCAGGCAGCTTGCTCAACAGGAGGCTGGGTGGCCAAGGGAGAAGACTCAGTCCTTGATCTCAAGGAGCCCCCAGTCTGCTTCTATGAGGACATGCGGGTGGGAACAGAGGTGGTAGAATAGTAAAAACCACTCTAAGAGTAGAACATCCGTGGTGCCAGGCAGAGCAGTACAAGTGCTGGAGGAGCCGCTGCAAACAGCTGGAAATAGTCAAGAGATTAGACCAGAGAGTTCTGGGCATGCCTGAGAGCGTTGGAAAATGAACAGGACCTTAAGAGTCAAGATGGGAAGAGAAGCCATCAGAGTCAGGGAATGGCAGGTGCACCAGGGAGAGAAGGAGGCTCAGGGCTGACAGTCATCAAGGTGATGATGCTGAGTGCTCAAGGAAGGCCACGTAATTCTAACAACTGTCCATCCCATCCAATAGACTTTATTATGAGCCTTGTTTTTAGAAGAAAGCGGGGCGCAGAGGTTATGTAACTTGCTTCAGAAGGAGGGAAGCCATCTTTGAAGCAAGGTCATTGGTCTCAAGAGACCACACCCTTTAGTCCTGAGCCTCTGGAGATGAGACTCAAGGGCAGGCTGGTTGCCAAGGACTGTTTGGGGTTCCGTTTGGTAAGCAGTGAGGAGTCACTGAAAGCTTTGGTTTTGGGGGTTCTGAGCTTCACTTTAGGAATACAGGTCTGGTGGTGAAGGCCACATGAGTTGCTGGAAGGTTGTTTTGAGAGGCCAATAGAAGGTACGAAGACCTGGAGCCCAGTGTGACAGCAGAAAGGGAAAGGAAGGCGCTCATGGGTACATTAGAAGGCAGAATCTCTAGGCTCGCACTAGATTAGGCAAGAAGAAGTTTACAGACAAATAGTGGAATGAGGATGCCATTGTTTGGAACAAAAAATCAGAAGTCACTGCATTTAGGGAGAATGAAAAATATGATTTCTGTGTGGGAAAAATCAGTTCTGGGCAGTTCTCTAGGAAAGGTGTTCTAGGCGATGTTGGAAACACAGAGTGGATCTCAGAAGTGCTATTAGTCAGCCACAGTTAATGTGATGGGACCAGGCATGGTCCAGAGGGCTAGGTGGAGGACACAAGGGACCGTGTAGAGAGAAATAAAGGAGGGTGGACATAGGACCTTGGTAGAAATGAGGAAAAGTCTGCCATGCACAAAGAGAATGAATCATCAGAGAAGCAAATAGAGGACCAAAGTAGCAACCGACAGCAGGAACTTTCTGGAGAAGCTCTTGCTGACACCATCTCAACTCATTTATCATAGTGGGTGAGAAGGAGGTTTGGAAGTCGAGGGAAGGAAGCTGCTGGCAGTCTGATGGTGCCAACAGGAAAGATGGTGGAGAGGGCTTAATGGCCTCTTCCCAACTCACACTGCAGATAAACAATTAGAGGATTGAGAGATTTTCATTTGGCTGGCAAATCAGAGTCCTCAGAGGCCTGCGGGATATGATGGCTCCTTCCAAGCCTGTTTAGAGTGAGTTTCTTTCCCTCCATGTCCCATACTAAGGGTGGCTAGCCCATTCCTTTTCCTCCTGAAACTCAATCAAGTGAGTCAATAAATGTATCTCTGTCACTTTTTGAAAAGTATAGGCTTAGTACGGAGGGGAGCTTACATGTGCTCCTGAAGGAAGATTCTAGCAACTCAGGCCCTTTCACACCTGGGTGGATACCAGCTCTTTGCAAGTTACGAGCTTCAGTTCTCCTGAGACACTGTGGATAAATGACAAGCCCATTCTTGAATGTGTTTCCAGTAAAAAGGGAAAGATAATGCAGTGTCCAAATTTGCTAATTACTGCAATGATTAAAGCAAGACTTTTCAAGTTTATTCTTTCATAAGATCAGTGACCTTTTGAACAGAAGCAGGATCTCACAAAGACAGTCCTAACGAGGGAAAAAGAATGAGCAAGCAATGCCAGTTCCCTCAGAGCAATTAGCTGCTGTTGGCATGGGACCTATAGCTGAAAGTTTGTTTTGCTGGGACTACCTTCTGGTTTCTTGGTGCTGTGCTCTGATTAAGCAGAACTTCAGCAACACATAAAGGGCCGTTTTATAGTCATTTTGAAAAATACATAGGGAGATTAGAAGAATAGCAAAAGTCAGGTGCGTAATATTTTGGAAACTTCTGGATAAGAGAACATACATATGTGACAAGAGTTCTTGAAACCCTACAGAAACAGAAGAAGACTGAAAACAAGCCCCTGGCAGGTAGTTGTTAAGAGAGGCAGGCTGATCTCATGCAAGAGACTTTGGACTTTGGAAGCTGACATTCCTGGATGTGAATTCCAGGCATGCAGACTCCCAGCCACAGAGCTCTTGAGTAAGGCACGCTGACATTCTGAGCCTCGGAGTCTTTGCACAGTTGAGGGCACATGCAAAACCATCAATCAAGAGATGCTGGTTCCTTCTGTTTCCATTCAAGGTCCCCCCCCCCCCCCGTGTGGACTCCTCAGCATCCCCACCACCCCCGCCCCAGCCCAAGGTGAACACAGGCTTTTCCTTAAGGTGGCTGGAGAGAAGAAGGGTAGATTTGGAGGCAGAAGTCCTAGACTGGAGGGCTGTGTGATCTTCCACCAGTTATCTAACTTCTCAGTTTCTCATCTGTAAACTTGGGGGAAATTCCTGCCGCAGGGATACCAGAGAGTTAAATGAGGTGCTTTTTGTGAAAATGTTGAGAAGTCTCTTCTGTCTTCTAGGAATCAATAGATAACAAGCATCCAAATGACCAGAACAAGCTTACTTTCCTCCCCAGGGACTTAATTCCCTTTTTATACAGTTCTGTTTTTTAAAAACTGACTTTATAAAAGAACTCAGAATTCCAGAGTCTAGGTCACCACCCTTACAAAATCTTCAAACAGATCTTTTATTATTCTTTTACTTTTAAAAGGGATTATACCCCAATAGCTACTCAAACTTGGATGAACATGATTTGGATTTGGCAGCAGCTAGTTTTCTGGGTTGTTCTCAATGCAAATTCAATCAGAAATTACCCTTGTAATTATTTTTTGACACCCTTCATTTCTTTTTTTTGCTATCAAAAACACAGAAACATTAAAAAGGTAACTTTCTGCTAGGTTTTATAAGGAGAGGAGAGTGACAAAGAGAAATACTATGAACTTGGCATACAAATGAACCATGCTCTGGAATTCGGGTGGGTCTAGGAAAAAGTACAGACTTCAGTGGAAAACATACATGGGTGTGTGAGAAATCCCTGTAAACTATAAATTGAGTACATACTGTGCGGGCTGGTATGGAAAGAAACCACAGTGTTCTCTAAAATCAGGGAAAAGGAGACAGGGAGGGAGTTTGGCACCAAAACACCAGGTGTCCCTGAGAGTCGGGGACATTTGCAGTTAGGAGCAGTCTTGCTTGGGTTTATGGAACCTGACTAGCATAAGCATCAGACTGCGGATCTGTTAGCCAGCATTCTCCATCACTGAGCTCAGGTTCTCACACTCCTCTCCCACGTTACCTCACCAAGTTCCCCTGTTTGGTTCCTCTGGATTCGTCCTCACCTGTTGCCTTTGCCTTATGGATTCTTGGAAAGTGCTCACCTTTCCTCATCCTCCCTGTCTTGTCATCCACCTTTGACACCCTCCCTTCAAGGCCCTTCCAGCTCGGCTTTCCCTTCCACAGAGCCTCACCACATCCAGACTCCCCAAATTTCCTTTACTCTGGGCAGAACCAGACCTAGAATGTGTCTGTGCCACCAAGACCTGTTCCTATATTGGGTCCCCAAGTGTGTATTGGTTGAGTGCAGGTGTCACCCATCGCCCCAATCAGATGACAAGCCCCTGACTGCAGGATGGCTGTCGTATTTGGCCAAGTGATAACCAGCTACCCTCCTCGGGGGTCCTGCTTTGCACCCTGCGTTTGGTGATCCTTATCTAATGCGAGGCCAGCTTTTTTATCTCCCTTTTTTTAAAAGGAGGGTGCTGAAAATCAGGGAGACTGGCTCCTTATTCAAGGTCACCAGCCCAAGTACCTTCCACAGCACATTTCCCCTTGTCCTCAGGATGCACCCAGTGGGGGGACCTCGGCACAAGCTTTCAGACATTATGACTTGCCCCCCCCCCCCCGTCGTAACAGAAGACCTGAGATGGGAACCCAAGCCCGTGTGGCTCCAACCCTATACCTTTCCACTATATCATGTTGCTTCCCTATCACCACAGTGCTCAAGACAAAGCTGAGCATGGAATAATATTAAATGAATGTGTGGTGATCCATCCAATTCTCCCAAAATCAAGGGAAGAGGACAAAAAAATCCATAAATTGGACCAGCGCACACACGCTTGTGCACGTGTGTGTGTACAGACAGAGAGAGAGGCTTAACACAGGTGAATCATTCCTACTGTCCCTAAACTGTTGATACTTGTCAGCAGTTCCTTCTCCGAACTGTCATTCCCAAGGGTGGTCCTATAAGGAAAATCCCTGAGGACTGAACTGAACACCACTGTGACATATTTCTAGTCAAGGCAGTGAGCCTGTGTGCTCTGCTGTTTGCACTATAGGACCGTCGACACCCTGGCTGCACGCCTGGTCATTCTCATTCCGTGCAGATAGTCCACATCCTGTCCAGAGGTCGTTATGGGAGCAGATTGGCAGGGAAGAAACATCTGTGGAAATGCATGTGGAGGTCATGGAAAACAAAGGTGCACGAGGTCCATCCAATGTCAGGGAAATTTCTAGTGTGTTCCCATTTATTTATCATAATTATCCACCACAAGGGGCTACTTGGTAGCCTGGTGTTTTAAAAACAACCCACAAAACCTGTGACCTGGCCCCAGGATGGGGCCCATGCCAAAGTGTGAGGCCCATGGCAGCTTTGAGAGCTACTAAAATAGGATTCTTGTTTTGTTTTGTTTTAAATTTTATTTATTTGAAAGAAAGAGAGTGAGAGAGAGCACAAGGGGGGAGAGCAGGAGCAGAGGGAGAGAGAGAAGCAGACTCCCCGCTGAGCAGGGAGCCCAATGTGGGACTCGATCCCAGGACCTCAAGATCATGACCTGAACTGAAGTCAGATGCTTAACTGACTGAGCCACCCAGGTGTCCCCTATAATGTGACTCTTGATCGGATAATTTCCCAAGGTTCCAGAGCACTCCGGAGAGAATTCAAGAGAGAGAAAGAATTTCTACTGCCCCCAGCACCTATGAAGAATGAGAAAATGCCGTACTGCCTTCCACATGGTAGTCCTGCTTGGCAGTTTTTATTGCCAAATAACTCAAAAACAAAAAATCATATACAGATACCTCTTGTGGCAAAAGGACTGCCATTTCCCTATAAAAACCAAAGTCCTGTGCTGTGAGTCCTTGTGGCCCAGAGCCCTGTGCACATCCACCATGGAAGTGGGTGAGGACGGCTTGAACACGCAGCTTCTGCCTCCTGGGGTAGAGGGCAGGCTCCCACCCTTTCTCTCAGCTATCACATGAGCATGGAGCCTAAGGTGTGGACTGCGCACACCCTCCCGGAGGCCCAGGATCTCGTCATTACCACCCCAGGTCCCCGGGACTTTCAGCGGAGCTGGGTTCCAGCACCTGGACTCAAGGTAAGACCCCCCCCGCCCCAGAGTGCTTCCTGCTGCTCGCCCGGGGTGGTACAGAGGAAGGGAAAAATAAAACATCCAAACCTCAAAAGACCAGGGAATTTCTGGAAGGTCCAACCAGAATGATTCATCTTGACCTCAGGCATGATTTTTTTTTTCCCCTAGTCTCTCTATTTCATTTCCACTAGTATGAATCTTACTGATTGGAAGAAAACTTTTAGTTCTGAAATTTCTAGTGCTCGAGTACAAATGAGTACAACTCTATGGGATTGCAGATAAAATACTGCATTAACTTTGTTAGGAAAAAGAGTGAATAATACTTGTACCCTATGCTGTAAAGACTGAAATCCCAATTTACTTGCATAAACAAAAGCTTTGGGTATAAAACTGTTAGTAATGCATCACGCACGCTACTAAAAATAGCCATTAGCTGTTAATTCAGATTAAATTTACAAAAAAATTACTTGCAGAATTAGTGCTGAGTTTTGAGCCCTAAAGATCTTGATCTCAGTGACACAGTATATGAAAAATGCAGCTGTGTGAACAAGCATACATCCTTAGGTTTATTTCTTTCAATATCATGTATCATGTTATCCGCAAACATGCATTGGGTGTGAAAAGTGATAAGATATTTAACATATTAAATGACAGTGGCTAGCTAGTAGCCTAGTTACCCATACTGATTATCCAGCATTTTACATTTTACCTTGGGTTTTTAGGACCTACTTATGACCCGAATTACTCTTATTCACCGTTATTGAGAGTGAGAAAGATCCTACATACATTGCTATTAATTCGTCTTATCTCTGAGAGACGACTTACATGTGTTTAACTTTATTTAATATCCCTTGTTATTCATTTTAATCCTTGAAAAGTTCCTTTTCTTTTCTTTCTTTTCCTTTCTTCCTTCCTTCTTCCCCTCTTCTCTTCCTCCCTTCTTTTCTTTCCCTACCTCTTTCCCTTCCTTCCTTTCTTTCTTGATATCTTCTAAATAGTGTCTCCCCCTTTTCCCCAATATTAACAAAACAATTTCCCCAGCTTGCAAATATTAGAACCTATTCATCTCTAATACTTTTCTAGACTGTCTGTTCCAATGTCCTATCAATAACTTTCAATATACCCAATATACCCTATCAATAACAACAATATACCCATGACTTGAGATATTTCCCACCAGAATTTAGGTTATATATTTTCATGGGGCAACTTATTTTTAGAACCAGGATGGTGCATAAGACCAAGGGCTCAGTCAGCCCAGGGCTGTATTAGCCCTACAGCTGTATTGTTCAACACCAACCGTTACACATTCAATGTACACGTTACAGAAGTAAGTGAAGTTTAGAATTTCACGTGTGCTCTGATATTCACCACTGCCCATGCTGAAGAGAGCTTGGAGGCCATCTCGTCCAACCCTCTCATTTTACAGATGAGGAAAACAGGCCTAATTGATAGCTGGCAATACTAAATTATAGCCCTTCTAAAACTCAATAGCAGAGTTAGTAGGCTTCTTAATGTGCTCAATTACCGTATGGATCCCACGAGCTGATGAGTGTGCTGTGACCTTGAGCATTTACATTCTGTGGTTTTCAGATGTTTATGTTTCTAACGTGGTATTTGTAATCCCAAGGCCCGGTAACCTTTTACCGCAGAGGCCTTGCGGGTCCCTGGTTCTGGGCACCTCCACACCTCCACATTTGGCCAGGGATCCCAGGCTGCACCGTGTCCGCGAAGTCACAGCAGGTGCACCCGAGTGACCAAGTCCTGTGTGAGGGGCTCATGGGCCCTGCAGCGGCTGAACTCTCATCTCTTGTCTCCTCTCCTGGCTTCTGGGGAAGCAGCCCAGATTCCTTCCACATCTTCAACCCTGCTCATCTTACTCTAAAGGACCATACTATCTTTCCTGGGAGTAAGAGCACAGTTCATCAAGTTTCATCCTCTACTGCTTAGTATTTTCTTATAACTTTTCCTCTCTTTTCCTCTTCCCTTCAACCGGAACAGAAGCTTCATGAAAATAAGCATTTTGTTGGTACACTGGTCTCCCATGTGTCTGGAATAGTCTGTAAAAATAGTAGGTGCTCAATAAATACATGTGCAGTGCGTATGACCTTTCTTATTTTCCTCCTGTCTGGGAAACAGGTGTCCCTCTCCTTCCTAGGACTTAACCTCTGGGAGCGTCAGTGTCTGCTGTCACCCTCAAATCTTTGACCTCTAGATCGTGTTCTCTTTCCTGAAATCTTATTTTCTTAGTTGTCCACTCTGACGAACTTACATGGCTGTCCAACCATCTGGCTGCCCTTTCTCCAGCTGCTTTGCTGGAAAGTCCTCTTTCCTTCTCCTCAATAGAGTCAGTCTCCAAGATTCTGTCCTCTCTGCCTTCTGCTCTTGTCTTTCTTTTATATAGATCTCATTGACTCACGTGGTTAACTTCTGTTCCTTGTGTGGTGATTCCCAAATCTTCATCACCAGCCTCAAATTTATTTCCTAGAGAGGAGCACTTCAATGCAAACATGATGAGAGCCAACCTCACGATGTGGCTTTCAATACTCTCTGCTTTTCACGTAAGTCTTCCTCTTCATCCAGGGACCAAAGCCCAGAGACCTATTAGCACCAGTTCCCCTGCCACCACTCCATGTCTAATAGTTATGTTAGTTTCACCTGTTAATAAGCCAAGGTGGTGATGTCCTTGAGTTCATGCATTGCTTAGCGAATTTAACAGCATCCTGATAATCTTTCTATAGCTACTCTCCCCATCTCCACCTGTCTTGCTACATGAACCTGGCTTCTTTCTACCTGTTGAAACTCTTCAGTTTGATCTCCAAGGCCTTTTAAGATCTACTGCCAGTATAGCTTTTAATCTGTCCTCACACGAACTTTCTTGAGTTACCACAACCATCAATACCCATTAGAAGCAAATAGGGAATTTTGGGAAAAGTACCAAAACTCAGGCTCTAAGTAATATGTCCCTCCTTGCCCTCTCTTGATGAGAGATTCTGATTCAACTGATATGTGGGGAAGCCAAGCCATTAGGGCACTTAAAGATTTCCCCAGACGTTTCTAAGATGCAGCCATGGTTGAGAATTATTGATATAACTATGATCTAATTAAATGAATGTACTCAGTAAAGTACTTTGCCACCACATTATAGTTTTGCCTGGGCAATTCCCCTCAAAGACAATTCTCTTTCCTCTTCCCTATAGAAGATGCATGAAGGCTTCTGTGATTCTTTCGGTTGGAAAGAATCAATCCTTTCCTGGAAATTTTTGTATGTTTCTCCATATTACGTTCATTCGTGTCAGCTGGGAAGACACTGAGTTAGGTAAGGACAACATAGAGTACTAGGATAAGACAAAGTCCCTGTCTTCATGCAGCTTACAGTCTTGTAGGCTAGGAGAATCACATGAGGCAGTAAATAACATAAGTTTTATGATAGAAGTCTGTGAGTGTCCCCAAGATAGCATTTGGCCATAAAGGATTCTATTCTATTTGGTGTTATAATAATTCATGTATATGCCATCTCCTCTATTAAGTGGTACTTGAGGATGAGGACTGCATTTTCTTATAATAGTATTAAATGTTTGCTGAATAAGTGAGTGCGTGAGTTGAGTGAGTGACATCTGGTGATTAGGCATCATTGAGGAATAGTAACAGCTTCTAGGAAATAGTGGCCGAGATGGTGGGACTGTCCCACTGGAGTTTAAAAGCCATATCATCATTTTTAATCCTAGGCTATGTGTGAGTTTTACAGTTTTCCTCAATCATCCTTTCCATAGTTTATTTAAAATGGTAATAGGAATAGCATTAGAAACTGGGTCCCATTTCTCATGACTGAGAAGGGGGAAATGGTCTCTCCAAAATAACACTTCACCCCTTTGGTTCTAATAAGTAAATCCTAGAGACTAAATGTGATGGTTCGATGGATAAAGGGAAGAATTGGAGGAGATTAGAAGAAACAGTTGCCCACCCTATGGGTCCATGAGCCTTCCCTCCTTTCCTTCTGACCTTATGATGGTCTTCAAGTTAAGTCCTTGGACCTCTTAAAGATATTGTTGAGAAATCTGCTACAATGGCCACCAAGTTAATGAATACTAATAGGATTCTGCAGCAACTTCCAGGCTAATGTTGCATGTGTGTGTGTGTGTGTGTGTGTGTGTATGGTGTTCATGTGTGTGCATGTGTGTATAGGATGGGAAGGGTAAATAAGGAAGGAACCAAAGCCCATGTGGAAATAATTACACTTCTTTAGTGGAAACCTCTAATCCCTTGAGTAACTACAGGAATGATTAATCATTCCCTTAAAAAGAAGACATCCTTGGGAGAAAAGCCATATCTGAACATCCAGGTGCTCTTTGAAGACACCAGTTGAATCACAGCATAAGGGTCATTGGTGGAGGAAGTTGAAATGGTCAGACCAGCTTCCGGGAGCATCTGAGTCAGGACAGACAAAAGGAAGTGTTTCTTAACCCAGAGAATTGTAGCACAGTGGGAACTCACTTCCCACAGAAGTGGGACAATACGTAAATAGAAGTCACTTCAAAGAAAGAATTCAGAAAACATCACGTGTACTGATAAATGGGTTGAAACTGCTCACGTGTTTTGGGTCATATATATGACCTTCATTCATTATTTAATTTATAGATTAGTTATTAATCCTTTTATTGATTCATTTGTTGACTCATTGATAGAGTGATGAGTGTAAGTCATCAAAACTTTTTTTTTTGAGCACCTGCTATAGGACAGGGACCATACTACTGTGGGTACAAAGATGAACACAGCCCAATCCCTGCTCTCAAAGAACTCACCATCCAGAAGGGGAGATGGACTCATTAAGAAAAAGTCATAATGCTGGAGTGAGGTACTGCTAGCACGTGGGGAAGGAGAGGCAGAATCTTCAATGAACCCTCAGTGGGAGGAGGAGTTAACCAGGTGAACCATGCGGGTTCAGCTGGGGAGCCTATCACTAGTTTGGGCTTCTCAGGCAGCTAAGACACTGGGAAGACAAGGCAGGTAGAAAGGTGTGGGGCAGCATGCAGAGAAGTGACAGCAGTTCATCAACACTGAAGCACGGACGATGGTGAGAACATCCAGAGATGTCACCAGAATGGTAGCCAGGCATTCTCACCTGGAAAACTCAGACATTGGGTAAAAAGCTTAGACTTTGTCACGTAAGAAACGAAAAACACTTTGAGGGTTGACATAGGGAACTGATAGAGACACGTTCTCATTTTTGAAAGGTAGATCCACTCTAAAAGGGAGCCAGAGTGAAGAGGGGCCAAGAAGAGGCCACAGGCACAGTGAGCAGTGTGGAGGCTTGAAAGGGCAGAGGAGCCAGGCATGGAAACAGGGATTATTCTGGAGGCAGAACTGAAGACAATTGGGTTGTGCTTGTAAAGGAATGAGGGAAGGAAAGCGGACTGGCATCAGGCCTGGGGGGCTTTGGAGCCACTCACAGAAAGGACACAAGGGCGGCAGCAGCTTCGGGGTGGGGAACTGCCCTTAGCATGGTGCACTTCCAGGGAGGGCCAACTCCGTAGGCAGGATCCCTCCTGAGTCTTCCGCCAGTAAGGAGAGGTGTGTGTCACCGGGGACGGAAGCAAAGTAACTTTTTCTCCACTCAATTCATCAATATGCCAATACATAGGAGCCTTCAATTTGAGACCCACTGTTACTGTTTCAGCATTGCCAGACTCTAAGCTGCCTTTGTTTCCACCATCCATCCATCTGTCCATCCATCGATCTCTCCATCCATCAACCCATCCATCCGTCCATGCATGCATGCATCCATCTGTCCATCCATTCATCCATCCATCCACATGAAGCCCCTGCTGCAACCCTGGCATTAGCACAAGCGATATAAGGCATGACAGCCTATATTCCAATGAAAGACAGCGGAGTGCAATGCATAATGAGCTGAATTTTGACTCAGACAGACCAGATTTAAATACCGTCACCACTACTGACTAGTCATGTGGCCTTAGGTGAACTTTCTGACTTGTTTGAGCCCCTTATTTTTTTTGACCATTTTTAGTAACGTATAATGTATTATCTGTTTTAGGGGTACAGGTCTGTGATTCATTAGTCTTACACAATTCACAGTGCTCACCATAGCACATACTCTCCTCAATGTCCATCCCCCAGTCACCCCATTCCTCCCCCCATCCCCCAGCAACCCTCAGTTTGTTTCCTGAGATTAAGAGTCTTTTATGGCTTGTCTCTCTCTCTCTCTGGTTTTGTCTTGTTTCATTTTTTCCTCTCTTCCCCTACGATCCTCTGCCTTGTTTCTCAAATTCCACCTATCAGTGAGATCAGATGATAATTGTCTTCCTCTGATTGACTTATTCCACTTAACATAATACCCTCTGGTTCCACCCACATTGTTGCAAATGGCAAAATTTCACTTTTTGATGGCTGCATAATATTCCATTTTATATATATACCACATCTTCCTAGCCATTCAGCTATTCATCTGTCGATGGGCATCTGGGCTCTTTTCATAATTTGACTATTGTGGACATTGCTGCTATAAACATTGGGGTGCAGGTGCCCTTTTGGATCACCGCATTTGTGTCTTTGGGATAAATATTCAGTAGTGCAATTGTTGGGTCATAGGGTAGCTGAATTTTCAACTTTTTGAGGACCTCCGTACTGTTTTCCGGAGTGTGAGCCCCTATATTTAACTCTCCCAGAGTTATTCTGTCGTTCAGAGTTAAGGAAAGGAATGCCAACACAGTGCTGGTCACAGGTATGTTCTCAGCTAACAGTTGTTGGTAATTTGATAAGTGTTCCTGCAATGAGATATACACAAGGAAGCAAAGAGTTCCACCACACTGAGATAAATATTATGAGAGACAGAGGCACAGGGACTGACTGGGGAACACGTAAGGAAATCACCAAACTGTGAGAACAGGGGAAGGGCTTGCCTAGAACGAAAAGTGTCTCAAAGGTAGATAAGAGAAAGCAGGTGAAGAAAGGGTGAGAGCTTTCTAGCAGATGGCCTGGCATGTTTGGGAGCATCAAATCAGTTAATTGAGGACCAACCCACTGGGACAACTGTGAGTCATTCAGCCTGGCTTGAGCAGGCTGCAGAGCAACTGGTCCCAAGGTGGAGGTCAGTGGCACAGCTCCTGAAGGGCACACATGCCCTGTGCAGAAGGTCAGGAGCTCAGGCCTTGGTTTGTAGTTAACCTGGGCCCCTGAGCTGGGCAGTGGAGGAGCGCCTTTGGGAGATCACCAAGTCTGCACCATGGGGAAGGGCTTAGAGGGATGGCCACTGGAGATGGGGACCTGGTTATGAGCCTGCTGCAGTCACCAAAGAAAGTATGTGCCTCTTTCACCACCAAACCAAGATGGTGGTGGTGAGAAGGGAGAGGGGCAGCTTTCAGGACACCGAGACAAACCAGGGGTATTCCACACTTGGCTGCACGATGCAAGTCATTCTCCTTAGCCAAACGTTTTGCCCCACAACCCAAAGGCAGCGATTTGGCCTTTCTCACTCCATGAGGGTTGTTTACCAGTGATCATGAGGAAACAAAAGATGGCGCACAGGGAACACAAGGATGCATTGCCCGGGCTTTGCAACCAGAGTCCCATTCCCAGTTCCACCCTCTGAGGATGGGGTCTCTCCTGGAAAACAGGGCTAGACAGATCCAAGACAGAACACCAAGAACTGACCAACTAGGTGTAGTTCAGGGGCCAACTCATGTCAAGTGGCCAATGTCGTCGCCCATCAGAACTTCCTCTTTCATCCTCTCCACGGTCCTTATTAATCCAAACACGAGCTCCCAGGCATGGGGGTGTTCAAATCTGAGTCTTGTTGGGCTGCATTATGTTTGTGGGATGTGGGCCTAGATTCAGAGGAAGCATCGTCCTAACTCAATCACACGTCGCTTTTCCCTGACACCAGCCTCACAGAATGGAAGATGCAGCTATTTGAAAATGGGTCCACAACCCTCTCGCAGAGTCCGAGGGGGCTCAGAAATTAAGCTAAGGCATGTGGTTCAAATTAGACCAAAGTAGTCTTTTGAAAGTTGTAGTGGGACACACGAATGAGAACGCCTGGGTACTTTCTGTGAATTAAGAGCGTCATTTTGTTTGTCAATAAGGAGTGTATGTGTATTTTCACTCACAAATATTCATCGAGCACTGTATGTATGTTTTTTCTCTTCCTTCGGGCCAAGAGCATCTGTAACCCACTGACTCCCAGCACCAGAGCCTCATCAGGGTGAGGGTGTATCACTTAGCTTTCTTTGACTTACCATTAGCACCACCAGATCTTTGATGTTAGGAGAGGTCAAGACCTTGGTTTCTAGCTCTGCTTCTCATAAAGGAGGTTTCCAGTTATAAGCTGGAAAGGAATTGCTGACTGCAAGACTGGCTTACGATGCTTTTTTAATGTTCTCTTTTTTAAATGGAGTCAGCTAGTGACCTTGAACTTTCTCCTGTAGGTAAAGCTCCTCTCACAACGCAGTTGTGTGAGAGAAATCAACCTTCCTGGCCTCCACAGCTGGTGACGGCCGTCCATGGGAGAGAAGAGAGTCCCCGAAATCATTTTCTGTGTTCTCCGTTGTGTCATTCAGATGAGGAACTGTGGTTGCAGAATGTTGATTGCAACCCCAAGTGCAGCTACCTCATGGCTTGAGGACCTTGTTAGAAATGCAAATTCTCAGACCTCAGCCCAGAACTTATCAGAATCTGCATTTTAACAGGAGCCCCAGGGAATCTGTCTGCACATCAAGGTTTAATAAGCACTGGCCTAAAGCAAAGGATTGAAAAATGTACAGTCCCCCTCCACACACACACACACACACACACACACATGCACACACGCGTGCCTGCACACGCATGCGCGCACACGCGCAGAGGCATTTGGGGAACCTACACACATAGTACATACACTTTTTGTCCTGTAATAAGATATTATGTACATTTTAAAATATACACAACATATAAACACTGAAAAGGATGAAGTGGAAACTCAATTTGAATACTTCTATTCCTTCCTTGCTCTTGGATTCCTGAGGCACAAAATAGCAGAGACTCCCGTCCTAAGGAAGCAAACAGAGAGCTATTGCTGAAAGGGGGCTTCGGGCCTTCTGTATACGATAGCCAGTGTGCTCGGAGCCTCATGGAACATGAAACCATAGAAAGTAATTTGTTGGGCTAATTCAAATATACTGATGCCTCGCATGCTGGTCAATTTTGTAAGGGGGGAGAAATATAAAATCCATTTTTCTCTTCAAGGCAGGATCTTGTACAGTAGTCTTTGAGCTATGACTCAAAATAGAAAGTCTCAACCTTCATTTCTAGTCAAGTGATTCAAGTCAGTGGCGTATTTGTACCCCTCTCCTTCCTGAGGTACCTCGCTTTGGACGGGCCTCCCCTCTGACCCACAACATCAGTTTGCATATCTTTAAATGAGCTTCATTGGGTACCAAGTCTGGACAGCTGGGAATTCACTTGCTGGACATCTTTGTCCATCTTGTTCTTCCCTCACATATGAAGTCCCTAACCATGTGGCAGAACTTGTGTTGGCATTACGGTTAAAAGATGAATTAACGGAGGGGCACCTGGGTGGCTCAGTGGGTTAAAGCCTCTGCCTTCGGCTCAGGTCATGATCTCGGGGTCCTGGGATCGAGCCCCGCATTGGGCTCTCTGCTCAGCGGGAAGCCTGCTTCCCCCTCTCTCTGCCTGCCTCTCTGCCTACTTGTGATCTCTCTCCTCTCTGACAAGTAAATAAATAAAATCTTTAAAAAAAAAAAAAAGATGAATTAATGGGATGCCTGAGTGGCTTAGTCGGTTAAGTGTCTGCCTTTGGCTCAAGTCATGGGAGCCTGGGCTCCAGTCCCACATCGGGCTCCCTGCTCAGCAGGGAGCCTGCTTTTCTCTCTCCATCGATGAATGAGTTAATGCTGAGCATTAATTAATGCCGAGCCTGGTTTGAGGAGAAACAGAGGTCGCAGACACATCCCTGTAGCAATACTTCAATGTTATCAGGAGGTGGGAACGACTTGCAAAAGGCAGTTTCTTCTGGAGCAAGAAGGAGGTGATGTTTGAGCAGGGCCTTGAGGGATGAATAGGAGGTTTCCAGGCACGGGGCACAAAAAACGGAATTTGGGGTAAAGGAACCTGCCTGAGCAAAAGCATTGGGCAGGAAACCTGCTTTATCAACATGCTTCTTGAGTGAAATGCAAACTCTTCTAACCCGCTCAATTAAAGGAAGCCTTAAGTTGACGTGAAATAATAACCCCGGACACTTACTGAACACGGGGTCCTTGGAGTTGTGCGATCTCAACGTCTCTGAAAGTAAATTACTTCATACGGTTTGGCCCCAGCAGTGTGTGGAAAGTTTCTAGGTAGGGCACAGTAAGTACTTCTCCATTACAGTAAAATGTGGAATGTTCGGGAATGGTCCGTACTGGGGAAATTGAATTTTCAGATTAACTCCATAAAAATGGAAAGTGTGGTTGAAAAACCTTCCTAATTTTGTTTTCCTTTCGAGAGATAACTGAACATTTCAGAGGCATTTCATTTTAATCTTACCTAGAGAGGGAAACACAGCCAGCCCACTGTATGTCCAGCCTTATCAAATACCTGTTTTTAATTAAACGCATGTAGCACTTTGACATGGTTTTTAAAGATTGCACAATATCTCGGCTTATAAATATTTTATAAATTTAAAATTAAAAAAAAATAAAAAAATGTTTAAATCATTTCTACCTTATTGACGATGCAGGTCGATTTGAATGTTTCAATATTATAACTAACGTGGGAGGCATTCTTGTACAGAATCCCAATGCACATTTCTTATTAACTCTTAGAAGTAAAGTCACCGGCTCAAACAGCATGAATAAATAGTTATAATCTTTGACCATATTGTCAATGGCACCAGAAAAAGCTCTGGCAAATGACTCTCTCAGGAGCTGTGCATGAGGCCATTCGTCTCTGTATGTTTGTCAGTGTAGACCGTTGACTCGTCTTTAAAAATCTTTGATGACCTGACCAGTGACAAGCTGTGTTTCTTGGACCCATGACTCCAGGGTCCCCCACTCTGCCAGGGGTCAGGGCTGCTCAAGGCTCAGACTGGGACTGCTTCTCCCACACCCCATGTCTGGGAGAGGCTCATCCACTTACATGTTTCAAATTTCATTTGCCGCCTTCAACATAAAGGCAGCGCCCCCTGCCCAGGCCCCTCTTGTGAACATCAGCCCAGATCCCAGGTCTTATCTCTGCTTAGACCTGTCCTTTGCATCCCCCAGGGCTCTCCTTCAGACCTCACCCCTGGAGGATCTGGATCCTTCTTCTGTATTGGGATTGTGTGCCAGACTGAGCTCCACACACATGCAATATCAAAGTGTTGGAACAGCATGGGGATCTGAGAACATATGAGTGATTTTTAAATTCCAGAGTTAGATCCAGGGTCCTCTGAATCAGTGTGCTCACTTTAACCCCTCACCCCTATCCCATCCACCTTATTTTCATGCCAGAACGTCAGGAGCCATTTTGGAGACCTCACCTGCCCCCCACCTGTTACAGGTGTCTACTTACTATCTGGAACAGGCAACCCAGAGCTCCTGGCTCCTCTCAGTCCCCGGACACTGTCCTTGTCCATGATTCAGGACTTATAGCTTGTATCGCTGAAGCCCGGCTAACCAGACTGCCGGCATCTGTGCCTGCCTCCTTCCACCACATTCTGCATATTGTGTCAGAAACGATGACTCTATTTTTTTTTTTTAGATTTTATTTATTTATTTGTCAGAGAGAGAGAGAGCACAAGCAGGGGGAGCAGCAGGCAGAGGGAACAGTAGGCAGAGGGGGAAGCAGGCTCCCTGGTTGAGCAAGGACCCCAACACGGGATTCGATCCCAGGATTCTGAGATTATGACCTGAGTTGAAGGCAGACGCTTAACTGACTGAGCCACCCAGCTGTCCCAGAAATGATGATTTTAAAAGCAATTCTGATCCTCTCTTCCTTGATTGACACCCTGAGATGCTTCTCGCTCCCCTAGGATGGGGGCGACAGTCCTCAAGAAGTTGCCCAAACCCAGCATGGCTTTACCTCAAGCTCCTGCCTGACCCTGCTCTACTCTCCCTACTCAACGTCCTTTCCTCCTTCCTTTCTACACTGCATGGGGCCTTCACAAACGCCATGTGTCCCTCTGCCCAGAACACTCATCTCTCTCCTAGCCCACCTTCTTATCTGCCTAGTGCTCCATATTCTTTTTTTTTCTCCCCAAATATGTGGGTATTGAGGAGGGCATGAATTGCATGGGGTACTGGGTGTGGTGCATGAACAATTAATCTTGTAACACATGCTTTATGTCTCCACCTTAATCTCTTCCTTGGACTCCAGACTAAGATGTATCATACACCCTATGTTCTGTTCGCTCACCCATGCTTGAATTTCTCTGTAATTCTTCCCACGAATATCTTTAAAACTTCATCTAATGACTTATTTAATACCTCCCTTCCCTGCTCTACTATAAACTACACAAAAGCAAGGACCAAGTGAGTCTTATTCACTGCTGGATCTCCATCACCCAGCGCAGGGCTTAGCACATAATAGGTGCTCAGTCATCTCTTGGGGTGCAAATGAACAAACACCGAAATATCTTTTTTTTTCAATTAATTTAATTTCATTTTTTCAGTGTTCCAAGATTCACTGTTCATGCACCACACCCAGTGCTCCATGCAATCCGTGCCCTCCCCAATACCCATCACCAGGCTCGCCCAACCCCCCACCCCCTCCCCTCCAAAACCCTCAGTTTGTTTCTCAGAGTCCACAGTCTCTCATGTTTCATCTCTCCCTCCAATTTCCCCCAATTAACCCTTCCTTTCCTTCTCACAATATCCTCTATATTTTTCCTTATGTTCCACACGTAAATGAAACCATACGATAACTGACTCTCTCTGCTTGACTTATTTCACTCTGTATAATCTCTTCCAGTCCCGTCCATGTTGATACAAAAGTTGGGTATTCATCCTTTCTGATGGAGGCATAATATTCCATTGTATATATGGACCATATCTTCTCTATCCATTCGTCTGTTGAAGGGCATCTTGGCTCTTTCCACAGTTTGGCAATTGTAGCCAGTGCTGCTATGAACATTAGGGTACATGTGGCCCTTCTTTATAATACATCTGTATCTTTGGGGTAAATACCCAGTAGAAACAGTGAAATGTCTTTAGAGTTTTCAGCTTTTTAATTTTTTCGAGGTATATGTTTATAAAGGTTGCTGTTTGGTGGGCAATGGTTTTTTATTAGCCCACAAGAACTTTCTATAACCAAAATATTAACCCTCTGCTGTTATCTTTGTTAAACATAATTCCTTTTGATAAGTCCTATTTTGTATATTTTGTTCCTTGCAAACACATAGTGATAATAGCTCTTATATAATAATTAGTGTGAGCAGGTAGAGCACTGTGGTGCTTTATATGTTATAACTCACACCACATTTTCATGGGTAAGAGTTCTTATTGTCACTATTCTGCAGCTGAGAAACTGAGGCACAGAGGGGTTAAGTAAGTTGTCAAACGTCACACAGCTACTATTAACAGAAGCAGGACTCTGTACTCTTAAACTTTATGATGCTTCTGAAGAAAGGCTTTTTTTTTTTCGAAGTACAGAGGAGGTAATATTCAACCTGACTTTTAGAGTAGAGGTGGGAGTTCACGGAGAAGGGGGAAGGAGAACCTTTAGGAAGGAACGGCTTGTACAAGACAAGGAGCTCAGACGGCATTAAGCCCACAGGGAAAAGGCAAGTTTGCACCCAGGCTACATCCTGAAGGGAACAAAGATAAAGAGGGCTCTTGTTCAGAGCCCGGGCTTAACTGAATCGAGTCTTTAGCTTTGCAGAGGTGTGCAGGACGGGTCCCGTTGGCAGGGGGGCCGCTGGAGGATTTACAAAGGGGGGTGTTCTCGGGTCACTCCTCCGTAGATGAGTAGCTTTCTTTCTTCCCAGTAAGGAGGAGGAAATCACGGTAAGATAAAGCTGGATGCGACTGAGCAGTATATTTCCCGTAAAAATCCAGCTTCGCAATTCTGAGAAGCGCAATGCGTCAGGCTCCCAAGACAGAGGGGTGTGTGTGTATCTGAGCTGTCTTTGCCTCCTTTGCTTCCGATGCAAGAAGAAACTGTACCGTCGCTTCCAAGTAGGGGGAGTTGGGGTGTCCCCCCAGGGGTATGTCCTTCCAGTCCCTGCACACCTGCACATGGTCACAGCCAACGCTAGGCCATGCAGTGACGTCATGCTGGGAAAGAGTGCACTGTGATTCTAATCGTCAGGGAACCTGGCTATTCTTCTAAAAGAAACAAGAATTGCTAAAAATGTTACAATTGTCTATGGGGAAATCAGGCAAGGAGGGTTCAAGACGGTGGCCTTACTTCTGTGATAGAATCAAAAACCCTGCCCTCCAGAGCCTCATTCACAACAGGGCTTAAACCCGGGTCTACGGACCCTGGAGAGATTAGGGGCAGAATTCAGAGGTGCCCATGATCTAGGCTGGGGCAGGGGGAGGAGCCGTTTATCGTCAATCACCTCCAACTAAAATTTATCTTTTTTTTTTTTTTTTTTACTGTGAGTGGGGAACACACTGTAATCCTACCAGCCCCACCCAACTGTGACTTGGTCAGAGCAGGAATCATGGTTTTCCACTTCACAGTGCATTTGTTTCAGACACCTCGGAATAAGGTTTCAGCTCAGCACACCTTCAAAATGTCAATGCTTATTAATTAATGCTTTAAAAAGAAGCTCAGTTTTTTTTAATGCTTTAATGAGTGTGTTTTAACATTACTGGTGTCTTTTCTAATCCTCTTTAGTTTATTTTTATCTATTTATTTTTTTTATTCAAATATGCATTTCATTTTTTAATATTTTTCCCCAAATATGTTTATTTTATTTTTTCAGTGTTACAAGATTAATTGTTCATGCACCACACCCGGTGCTCCATGCAGTACGTGCCCTCCTCAATACCCACCAACAGGCTCGCCCAACCCCCCACCCCCTTCCCTCCAAAACCCTCAGTTTGTTGCCCAGAGTCCACAGTCTCTCATGGTTCATCTCCCCCTCTGGTTTCCCCCCATACACCCTTCCCTTCCTTCTCACAATGCCCTCCATGTTTTTCTTTATGCTCAGCACGTAAGTGAAACCATAAGGTAATTGGCTCTCTCTGCTTGACTTATTTCACTCCGCATAATCTCTTCCAGTCCCGTCCATATTGATACAAAAGTTGGAATGGGTTTAAATAGATAAAAACATTAGAAAGGACAAATATTTTTATCTATTTAAACCCATTCCAAGAAGGCAGTCCGACCCAAAGCACCGCAACACAAAAATGGTCAAGGACCTCTGAGCTGAAAGATTAAAAATGAGACTAGTTAGCTAGACTTTCTGACCACTCTGGTGAGCCATGCATAGAAAGGCCACATTCTCATCCCACAATGATTACATTTGTCTTCAGGGTTCCTGGTACTGGTAAAGTCTGGGGGTGGTTCTCCTGAGAATGCTATCTGTATATGAAACCTTGTCTTTAAGTTTTTTGACCTGCTGAGCTACTCTTGAGCATACATTTGCTCTTCCTTAGGGATGCCAGACTTAGCAAATAAAAATCTAATTCTCCTTGGGAACCGTGGGTGGCTTAGCCGGTTAAGCATCTGCCTTCACCTCAGGTCATGATCCCAGGGTCCTGGGATCAAGTCCTGCATAGGGCTTCCTGCTCAGCAGGGAGCCTACTTCTCCCTCTGCCTGCCGCTCCCCCTACTTGTGCACTCGTTCTCACTCTCTCTCTCTCTCAAATAAGTAAATAAAATCTTTAAAAAATATATAGGTCTCCATTATACTATATTTCTATAGTACATATATATGGACTTCAGATAAAAATGATTAATTTTTAGTATAAGTATATATCAAATATTGCATGGGGCATATACAAGAAAAATAATTTCCTTATACAAGAAAATTATTGGTTGTCCACCGGAAATTCAGTTTTGACTGGGCATCTCATATTTTACCTAGCAACCCTAAAAACACCAAAATTGGGCTGGTCGTCCTCCAGCTACTTAACTATGGATGACTAGAAAGTGTCTCCTTACACTGTTTACTGATGGAGACTCATGAACCGCCAAAGGTCTCAGACTTTGATTGAATGGGAAGGGGTCTTGAAGTTTGAGATTTTCTTATTATCACTCAAAGATCATAAGCATCTATGTTTTCAACTTTGGGACCAGCAGACAACTCCGAAATATGACCAGCTTTTTAAGTGACCACAAATCCGAGAATTTGGGTATAAACTGTGTCCCCTTGAGATACTGTGATATCCAGTTTCTCTATCAGAGAATGTGGTCAAAGTTTAGACCGACAGTGAAACCGAATTTCAAAACCTTTTGACATTTGTCCCATTGTTAAATAACCTGGTTCCAAATCAAGCAAAAGTCTTAATTTCCTTTGTCTGAGACGAGGTTCCAATCATGATAATAATGAGCATGGAAATCACCAAGGACAAGAATTCCACTCTTGAGTCCAGGTGAATCACAACAAAGGCCATTAATCATCAACTGATAGAGACCAACAGTTCCAAATTAATTCTAAGCAGAAGAAAAAGTAGTCAGCTTGCAGTCGGAAAGACAAGCCAGCCTAAAATCGGTATGTGTATTTATAATGTGAAACTCTTTCTATATTTCTATGCCTTTAGTAGAGTAAAAATATAAATGTGAGGCAAAGCAAGATGTGAGGGGTTAAAGGTGGTGGATTCAATGTCTTGGTGAGTGAGAGATTTATTAAGGGGAAGATCAACTTGAAATTTTGCAAATTATATAATGATACATTGTAACAACACAGTGCTGTGGTCTCAAGTGACTTTTCAAGCAGGGAGATGAAGGTGAGAGAAAACGAAGGTCCTGGCTTGCTTCCCACTTTTCTCTTCCTCTTTTAATGCTCGAACTATGCTCGGTTTGAGTTTTATTAAACAGAATACACAAAACAAAATACTTGTTTCTCTACAAGCACTGTCTGCAAAAACAGATGCCTTCCATTCTGATTTATTCCAGGTTACGTTCAGACAAACCCAATGCTCTGCCTTTTCTTCTCCTTGTCTAAAATCTGAAGGGGACATTGTTGAGCCACCCTCTCTGTGTTACCTTTGAACTAATCCAGACAAGAAGAGTGAGTGTCCATGATCTAGTTAAAGAAATCTCTTCCCTGAAGAGAAAATCAGTAGCAATGTCGTTAGGGAGACTAATGCAACACAATTCGCCTTGTTTTTTTTCCCCCCTCAGACATAAATTTTCCTGTTTTACCAGTCATTCCACAACAATGCATGTCCAAGCCATGCTGTGATTAGAGGGGAGAGTATGCTTATTATCCAAGTTCTTCACATGTTGGAGCACGGAGAGATCAAGGGTGGTAAACCAAAGGAAATTTCCATTTGCTTTTTAGCTGCTGCACATTCTTACTCTATAGGAAAGTTAGCTGTTATTAAGTAATAACGTTCAGCTGAAGTTGGTCACTTGTAACAACAGACAGATGTATAATGTTTTATTTAGGTTAGCCAGCTCTTTCACAAATAAAGGGCTTGAAATCAAACTGTCTTTACAAAAATATTCTGCAAATGATACGTCTGCCTTATTCCAGGGCTCAGATTCTTTGCCATGGAAAATGGAAAATGAGTCTCCTGTTAAACCCTGTGTCTGTTTAAACTTGTTTTTGCCGAGTAGAGAAAGGTTGATGTTTTACAGAATGAAAAAAAATTAAAAAAGGAATCTTTATTGAGGAGGAAAGGGTCTAACTATGAAAACCACATTTAGAGATGGAAACGAATTTTTTTTAGTACTTATGGAATTTGAAACAATAATAATGGAATGGAAACATAGGGAAAAGGCTAAATATTTGACCACAGGGGCAAATTGGATCATCAGAGGCTCACATGCAATGTAAAATGTGGGATTTGTCTTTAAAGGAGTACTCCTTGGTTTCCAAAAGAAAGACCTCGCCAACCCGCCAAGCCATCACTGACAAACTCTGGCCACATAATCCTTTGGGAAGTTGGGTTCTTTTTAAGACAGGTTTTGGGCGGCACCTGCAAAACTTCTAATTCAGTAGCTGAAGTGCGAAACTTAAGAACTAGCATTTCAAATGAGCATCTAAGTGGTGCTGATGCTGCAGTTGTTGGGGGGGCGGGTTTGTCCTCTTCCGTGTTGCTGTCAACAGTATCCAGTGAGATGGATAGCTCATGTCAGGATATCTCGTGACAACAATCACAGATACCTGCCTGTCAAACGGATTGAGAAACACAAAGCCTTGCTTCCTCCCCTGAGCCTGCCACTGGTTCAGTGACCTTGAACAAGTCACGCAACTTTTTGATCTTCTTTTCCCCCAGATACAAAGTGCAGAGTTTAGACTGGATCAGCACTCCTCCAAGTGTCCTCAAATGTTACGTAAATGCCACGTATCGCCTGTAGGACTTCTCAGACCCTGTAATAGACAACCAGGAGACGTCAGTCTCCAAAGGGTGCGGACCATGAGCTGTTTGATGTTTCGTAGGCAAAGGGTCCCCAAATCATCTGCGTACAAATCCCTCTATTGTTGGAATGCCTGCACCGCACACTTGGGGGGAGACTTAACAAAGGACAGCTAAGACACTTCAGCTCCCGCTCAGTCACCCATAGATTCCAGGTTCACTCTTTAGGCCTCTGACATTCTTGGCCAGTGAACCTTAAAATCCACTCCAGGGTGATACTCACCATCCAAGGAAGAAACCTGTGGTCAATTTTCAACCACTTGCTTTCTTTTCCCCCAAATTTCTCATTTTTCCCCACAATAATATACCTAAACTACTACCCCCTAGGACACTTCTGGCAATTGAAAACTCTACCAGGCATCTACCATACTTGTATATTTAACCCCATTGACTTTCTCTTTTTTCTTACACCAAAGGGCCCATTACTTTGAAAGAAATGAGACTGAACTTTGAGACAACCTGATTAATGTGCTTGTGAATTTCCTATGTATTTTTTTCTTTTTAAATTTTATTTTTATATTAACATATAATGTATTATTTGCCCCAGGATACATGTCTGTAAATCATCAGGCTTGCATATTTCACAGCACTCACCATAGCACATACCCTCCCCAATGTCCATAACCCAGACACTCTATCCCTCCCCCCCACCCCCCATCCACCCTCAGTTTGTTTCGTGAGTTTGGGAGTCTCTTATGGTTTGTCTCCTTCCTGATCTCATCTTATTTCATTTCCCTCCCACACCCCCCGTGGTTCCCCGCCCTTCCTCTCAAATTCTTCATATCAGAGAGATCATATGATAATTGTCTTTCTCTGACTGACTTATTTCGCTTAGCATAATACCCTCTAGTTCTATCCACATCATTGCAAATGGCAAGAGTTCATTTCTCTTGATGGCTGCATAGTATTCCATTGTATAATATACCACATCTTCTTTATCCATTCATCTGTTGATGGGCATCTAGGTTCTTTCCATAGTTTGTCTATTGTGGACATTGCTGCTATGAACATTTGGGTGCATGTGCCCCTTTGGATCACTACATTTGTATCTTTAGGGTAAATACCCAGTAGTGCAATTGTTGGGTCATAGGGTAACCCTATTTTCAACTTTTTGAGGAACCTCCATTTTCCTATGTATTTTTTTAATTTATTAAGTGATGCATAGTGCGGATCATGCTCTCAAAGTGTCTTTTCAACAGCAACAGGGTCAGCATCACCTGGAAATGCATTAGAAATGCAGATTCTCAGGCTCTACTCCAGACCTACTGAATCAGAAACTCTGGGTGGGACCCACCCATGTCCAAGACCTCTGGGTGATTCTGATGCCCGCTAGAGAAGTCTAGGTTTAGAGAGGAGAGGCCTGGGGTACAAGCTCAAACAAACCTTGTGCTGTATCATAGTTTTCTAACCTGAAATCCTCTAAAATTAGCAGTATCTCTTTCAGAATCTATGTGAGAATTAACATGTGATATCTCTATAAGGTCCGGCAATAGTGTCAACAATAAATAAAAGATAACTACTTATCCTGTAATGGATACTAACATACAGTGAGAAGGAACTTACCTCATGCTGCATCAAAGTCCATCATGAATAAAGATGCTCTTTGTGGGTTAAATTTGATGACCGAGGGGCACAGCGGCTAGATAGGAACATAGCTATGGAGACAGATCTAGCTTGCCAAAAAGGTCTTCCATGGATTAGCTCTATGAACATGTGCGAATTATATCATCTCTCTAAGCTTCATTTCCTCATTAAGAAAATTGAGAAAATACTTTCTTCACAAGGTAACGAGAAGGATGAAATACCATATTGTCTGTAATTGCTTTGGAAAGTTCCTTTTAAGTATCCCCTTCCCAAATGGAAGCTGTCAGTGATATGATGATAAAGTGTGTCTCTCATCACCTTAACTAAAGGTTTCTTGTTCAACGGAATATTAGAATGATAACATCTAAGGCCCTTCTGTCTCACCCTGAAAAGTTGTCTTGTCAATATAAACTCAAATGTTGGTTTAGAAGCAATTTGAAGAGTATTTATTTGCCTTTCCTATGTTGTCTTAGAGGCCAGGCAAGTCTTTCTTCCTACTTGAATTTTGTTAGATTTGGGTTTCTTTTTCTATTCAGTGTTTAGTCACAGACTGACATTCAGAGTTTACATTAGGGTATTTCAAGACTTTCCATATTTCCTTTAAAATATGGTAACTTTTAGGTCAGGCATATAATCCCAAGACACAAAAACATGTAGTAAGGGTGTCTCTGAGGTCAGACTTTCACTAGATTTTGCTTCAACGACAATCACTTCCAAAAATCCAATGGCAACCAGAGTTTTTTGTCATTTGTGTTGCAAGTCAGTTTTGGCTCAGCTACAGCTCGGCTGAAGGTGCCTTCCTCTCCCCATTCCCCAGAAGCAGGATCAGCCCATCTGAAACCCACCTGAGACCCTGCCACGAGTCCGACACCCCTTTTCAGGTGTGCCATGAGTCACTGCAGCTCACACCCCATTGGTCAACACAGTCACATGACTACATCTGACAAAAAAGGATGAAAACAGATTCTCCAACCCCCACTGCCAGGAACAGGCCCAGGAAAGGATTCCTTGTAGATGGACCCAGCAGAGAAACGCAGCAAATACCTGGAAGCCACAATCAGCTACAACAACCAACAATGACCCTAGCCTTGTCAGTTAGGATCCATGTTCTTATCCTCAAAACATAGAGCAAGATACAAGAAACTCGGTTGCAAGTTTCCCATCGTCTTCTCTGGTGCTTTCCTTCAGATCATTAAGATTCTTATGGATAAGAAGGACCAATTGCACAGCTTCCCAGAAGCTGTCATTCCTCCCAGCCACCTCAATCCTCCATGGTCTGATGGGGAAAATGGGTTTGCAGAAGAAAAGAGTCATTTCCCCAACAGATAAGAACCAAAGAACCAATTCCAAAGGTTTAGAATCTGCTGAGAGTCAACTTTGTCTTTGAAAGTTGACTTTCAAAGTCAACCCTTTGGAATCTGCTGAGAGTCAACTTTGTCCACCTTCTTATTTTTGCCCATTTCTAAGGCCACCTGGGCAAAGTCAACCGTGTCTTCAACTGACATGGATGGAGTCAGTGACTGCATTAAGAACAATCAAACCAGCCACCGAAGCAAGTCGTAGACTGCATGAGGCCAGAGCCAAAGGTCCCGGCACATGTATTTGTGTGACCACAGTCACAGGATCCAAAGAAAGGATAGCCAAGCCTCACTGATTTCATTTTCAATTATTTTTAAGCCTTTTGAGTTCAGTGAACCCCAAGTACATTCTTGCCGAGTATTTCTTTTTCTACTTACTAGTTAAACCCATGGTTTCTTGAAGTGAAATTTAATCCAGGTATTTTGAATTCATAGCTAAGAGACAGATTGTGCAAAAAGTGTTTTGTAGGAAATACTTGATGTCTAAGGAAGCTTTTGAAGCAACTTTTCTTACAAACAGGAAGCTGTTTTGGTAGAGCTTTAAGGTCAGATCCCCTCAAATTGCAATTTTGGAAATCCAAAGTTATAGTTTGATTTGGATTTCATTTCTTCATGCCCCCCACCCTTTGCAGGTACGTGGAATAACATCACTTGAGCTTTGGCTGAGAAACTTTGCTGTCTCCCTATTTTGTTATAAGTTATTTTTCTGTAGATGAAAGTTAGTTAATTCTCTCCCTCCAGGCAACACAGAATGAAGTTTTTATCATGATGGGCAAATTGAAAACTCCCAAAATTTAAAACGGAGCACAAAGTTTTTAGAAGGAATCAGTGTTGTACTAACCGGGGAGGGGGTGAGAATCATTCTTTAATGCTTTAAAAAAAATCAGTACTTATCGAGGTGCCCAGGTGACTCAGTGGGTTAAAGCCTCTGCCTTTGACTCAGGTCATGATCTCAGGGTCCTGGGATCGAGCCCAGCATGGGGCTCTCTGCTCAGCAGGGAGCCTGCTTCCCCCTCTCTCTCTGCCTGCCTCTCTGCCTACCTGTGATCTCTCTCCTCTCTGTCAAATAAATAAAATCTTAAAAAAAAATCAGTACTTATCACTGGCCTACTAGATAGTTGGCATTCACCTATGAGGATGGTGGAGATAGGACATTTCTGAAAACGAACAGCCAGACGTTTTCAGTACCTGTGTGCAACAGTGTTATTTTAGAATGCTCAGGGAAAATGAGAGGATAAGGGTCTTCATCAAGAGGGGAAAAAGCTATCGATATCATTTGAACTGTATATCATAATGTGGTAGTTTTCAACGTGTGTGTTCCTGGAGCAACTGCATCACCTGCAAGCTGTTAGATATGCAAATTCTTGAGCTCCGTCCCAAACCTACTGAAATCAGAAATTCTGACCCTTCCGGGTGATTCTGATGCAGCTAAAGCTTGAGCACTTTGTCAAGGGGGCATTGAGGGTCGGCAGGGGAGCTTCACAGGGGCACTGCTGCCACATGCCAGCTGTTACGAGCTTGGGTGAGTCACTTAACCTCTTTGTGCCTGTTTTCTCCTCGTGGGGTTAATGATGGCATTTGCCTCGTGGAGTTGGTATGAGGGTTAATTAAGTTCATGCACGGAGGGCACTGAGAACAATGGCGGCACACGGTGTTGTAGGGTTATCTATTTATGATGATGATGGCAACTACAATACCTGAATCTTTATTTTGTTATTGTCATTGTCATCATTCATCTGCATCTTTCCCACATCGGACCACTTCCAATTCTATTCTGACTCATGCTTATTATTTGCATGCATATTTCTTCTAATTGGTCAGTGGCTTTCTGGGTCATTTGTAGATTGATTTCTCCCTGATAGGACAGGGTGTTCCAGGTCAGTGTGGCTGATTGCTTTGATCATCCATCCTCATAAGACCCTCTTTCTTTGATAGAATTTTTCCTCTCTGAAGAAATATGGGAACTCCCTTTCATTTTTCCATTCTCATTGTTTTGTCCCCAAGACCGGAAGTGTAGTTCTTCGTATAGCTAACTACCTTTTTCTATATGACTACTGTTTCAAAAATATGTTTTTCTTTCCTTTATCTCCAAAAAAGAAATGCTCCACAGCACAGGCAATAAATGACTTCATTCCACGTGTGTGTGTTATTGGCTTGAGGTAGGAGAGGAATGTTGACCTCTCCATTCAGTAGTTTCAAGGACTTCACTTTAATAAAGATATCACCGTTCTAAGATTACAATCCCAACCCACAGGTTGGAACAATATAGTGAGAACCGGAGAAATAAATACAATTGCCAGAGGCTAAAGAAAACTATAATAGTTTGTATGGAATATTGTTTATTTGTGGGGTTAGGACAGGGGAATTTATAGGAGAATATCTTTTAGTGTTCTTTCCATCCTTAGCTTTTGGAAGCTGCTCTTATTTCTTAATATTTTAGAAGTGAAGTCAGCTAGGTTGCAGAATCACTAAGGAAAAAAATCTAAGGCAGTGACATAAAATTATATGAAATGAGTGTGTGTATAAACAATGAAGTAGACTTCATGAAGGAAGTCTGCTGCAGAATACAATACGGTACACTCAGAGCACATGATGAAGTGTAAATGATAAAGCATACAGGTAAGATTGATGGGTACAAAGAAGGAGATGCTGGATCTTCACAGATGATGATTACCGTGATAATAGATGCAGATGCAAATGGAGAAGACAGCCTTTGCCAAACACTGCGAACACACTGGTGGAATCGAGTGTGTGAGAGGCTATCCAGGTTGATAACAGGGACTATTGG
>CM053603.1:179793500-179830387 GCA_028646535.1 Procyon lotor
ACTCCAACCTCCCAGGTCTATCTCTTTGTTTGAAACTGTGTGTCAGATGCTTTGGGTTTGACAATCTTTTCAGCTCTGATGTTCTGTGACTCAACAGTAATAATGCATTTCCACAGGCGGTAAAAATATTCTAGACTCTTCCCTTCCAATGCTCACTGTTTACTTCCTCTGCACTTCCCCTTCCTGCCTCCCTGTTTGCCGGTCAGTTGATAGTGGGCCTCAATGGGGGTGAGTTAACCCACTCTTTCCAGGGTGTTTTACTACTGAGCTCCCTCCAGAGGGTGGGAATTCTATAGGGAGGGCTGTGGTTGGGGCTTCAGTTTAATTCTGAAAACATTTCTTGAGCCTTTGGTCTATTCTGGGCACCATGCCAGATTATCAGGGATTGGAAGGTGAATGCTAGGGCCCTAGCACGGGGGAGGGGGAACCGTTAAGGGTCAGTTTCACTGGGTCAGTCTCTTTGTAAACACCTGTGAACTCCATGCATCCCTCTTTCTTTCAGGCAGAAGCAGAATCCCATGGTAGCGAGGTGGGTGAAGGGGAGCAAGGACGTTCCACCTGCCTTGAAGAAGACGCCTTCTGACCTGCTGAGGGAGTAATAAGGTAGTAAACAGTCTGAGGGCACAGGGTGTTGAGAGGGAGGGAAAGGTATTTACCCATTGAGTGTGGTCCACCAGCCACTCTTTTCCATAGAGAGATGCTAAAACTGAGACCCCCGCTCCAGAGGGTCTAGGTCTTGTTCCCCCTTTAAAACCACCAATCTCGGGTAACTATTGGCACCCTTACCTCCAACACTAGACGTGCAGAAATGCAACAAAAGAGCTTTCAGTAGAAAAAGAGAAAAGATCCAGCTCATCCCAAGCCTGGTACATTGTCCCTTTTAGAGAGAGGTTAAAACAGAAGCTACATAGCACTGTGTTCATGTAAACAGGGCCAAGTTTTCCAGAATCTGGCAGACAGCGGAGCTTGGGGCTTTGCTCTCATGCCCGCAGGACACTTGTGTGTCACTCACACTTGAAAACTTAAGCCTCTGTTTTTACTTCCGTGGATTGAATGGCATGCACTTTCCCCTGGCAGTTTCTCTCTCTTTTCTCTTTTTAAAGTGCATGCGTTTACTTGTACATAAGCTGCATTTGTTTTTGGCATTGCTCCCGTTCAGATCTTGACTAGGCATTTGGGCATGGAAGCGTGGCGTTTTGTTCCCAAGCTTTCATGGTGGGCACTTTCCTCTTGGTTACTGAGAAATGCTGCTGAGGGACTGATAAAGCCTATGCTCATCAGTTACATCCTGTATTTTTCTTCTAAATCTATCTCCAAATAAGTGGAATAAGCTTCAACAAGAAAAATAAATTCTGAAGAGCGTAGGGTCCTTCTTTGCAATGAAAATGAAAAAGTAACTTTCCTTTCCAAGAAAAAAAAAATCATTTGAAGGGCCATTCAGTAAATGACACGCTCTTAATATAACAGGAAAATTAAAAAGTGCAACAACCGCTGCATCCCCAACAAGTGTTAGCCTCTGATGGATTGTTTCAGTTTCCTTGAAAGGGTTTGCCCAGAAGATTACTTCCAAAACTTCTATTGAGATAATGCTGCTCTAACAGCAGAGATTATTGCATGAATCACAGACTACTGTATCCAGTTCCTTTTTAAATGGGAGATCTTTCCTTTATCCTTAAAATACCAAAGGGGAAAAAAAAAGTGCCAAGCAGGTAGAGTTACCCTGTAATTACTCACATTATCTTTTTCAAAGAATGTAGGGTGACTGATTTCGGTCACCAGACAGGTAGTATAAGGCGCTGTATGGCCTCACCCAGCTTTTTCCTGTCTGTTGATGCAGAGGGGATCAGAGTGGGACTGGGACTCAGCGTGGAAGCCCAGCTTCTAGGTGGGTCTATTCTGCTCAATGTCAGGTGCCTGTACTTAGCTACTTGTTCTTTAGCATTTTATAAGAGATTCCTATGTTGGTTCTAGTCAGTTCTAAAGGAGTAAGGCAGAAGTTTTGTGACACACCTAAATGTCATACCTAATATGACATTTTGATAACCAACATATCAGCCAAGCTATTAATAATGTGTAATTATTCACTATGTGTTTGTTGTTGGTTAGGTGATAACTTAGTCCTTTCCAATGTCATCAAGAACTAAGGGAAGTCATGGATTCTAAATTATTCATGGGATGGGGGGGGAATGAATTTCTGTTGCAGAGAATGCCACACAAAAGGGTAAGTTTTTTAAATTTTTATTAACATGACCAGGGTTTTAAAAATGTGTATTAATATTCTCCATTGTGATATCGAAACTATCTTATAGATGGTACATTTTAGTTATATGAGTACTATGCTTAGTCAACTTATTTTTTAAATTTTCTGGCATTGGAAATCTGTGCTAGCTGTCTATACATAAATATTCATAATCTTCAGTGGGGTAGAGGCATGTGAGTGTGATCTTGCAAAGAGAAGATTGGCATCATTTTTTGAGCATAAGGATTTGCTTTGGCACTTTCTAGCTATTATCTCATTTAACCATCACAGAAATCTGAGGAGTATGTCGTATTCCCATTTTACAGATTAGGGAGCTGAGATCCAGAGAAGCTAAATAATTTGCTCCAGATCACACAGCAAATAAATTGGAGAGTTGGCATTTAGCCCAGGACTGCTTATCTCCAGAGTCTCTGCTCCTCATTCCATGATACTGTCTTCTTCATTTACTAGTAGACTAGTCTTACCTTCCAAATTCTCCTTTCTTATATATGTCTATATACATTCCTACGTATTTCGTGTGATTATCCTATTTCTGTTTTCTGAATGTTCTACATGTGACAGTAAGAAACATCTTTCTTTGCCATTTCCTTAGGTGGTCCCAACAGCCTGACAATGGACGCCATTCACATTGGCATGTCCAGTGCTCCCCTGGTAAAGCACACCACAGGAGCTGGACTCAAGACCAACAGACCCCGAGTCATGTCCAAGAGCGGGCACAGCAATGTGAGAATTGACAAAGTGGATGGCATATACCTACTCTACCTTCAAGATTTGTGGACAACCGTCATTGACATGAAGTGGAGATACAAGCTCACCCTGTTTGCTGCCACATTTGTGATGACCTGGTTCCTTTTCGGAGTGATCTACTACGCCATTGCGTTTATTCATGGCGATTTAGAACCAAGGGAGGATGTTTCAAATTACACTCCCTGCATCATGAAAGTTGACTCTCTCACTGGAGCGTTTCTCTTTTCCTTGGAATCCCAGACAACTATTGGCTATGGAGTCCGTTCCATCACAGAGGAATGCCCTCATGCCATTTTCCTGCTGGTTGCTCAACTGGTCATCACGACCTTGATTGAGATCTTCATCACGGGCACTTTTCTGGCCAAGATTGCCAGACCCAAAAAACGGGCGGAGACCATCAAGTTCAGCCACTGTGCAGTCATCACCAAGCAGAATGGGAAGCTCTGCTTGGTGATTCAGGTGGCCAACATGAGGAAGAGCCTCCTGATTCAGTGTCAGCTCTCCGGCAAGCTCCTCCAGACCCACGTCACTAAGGAGGGGGAGCGGATTCTTCTCAACCAAGCTACTGTCAAATTCCATGTGGACTCCTCTTCGGAGAGCCCCTTCCTCATTTTGCCCATGACATTCTACCACGTACTGGATGAGACGAGCCCCCTGAGAGATCTCACACCCCAAAACCTGAAGGAGAAGGAATTTGAACTCGTGGTCCTCCTCAATGCCACCGTGGAATCCACCAGCGCAGTCTGCCAGAGCCGCACATCTTATATTCCGGAGGAGATCTACTGGGGCTTTGAGTTTGTGCCTGTGGTTTCTCTCTCAAAAAATGGAAAGTATGTGGCCGATTTCAGTCAATTTGAGCAGATCCGAAAGAGCCCAGATTGTACCTTCTACTGCGCGGATTCTGAGAAGCAAAAACTTGAGGAGAAGTACAGGCAGGAGGATCAGAGGGAAAGGGAACTGAGAACACTTTTGTTACAACAGAGCAACGTCTGATGGCAGTGGTGGCCCCGGGTTTAACTCTGTGAGCTCTTTCCATGTCTGAGCTCCCTTCGGATGCAAAGGTCACTGTGAAAATGAAAATGTGTGGATTCCTTCTAAAAATCTATACAGACATACAAAATCCATTTTCCCCTTTGATCTGGTGCCTAAGCAAGCATTTCCAAGTTTGAGAAGGTTCCTTTTTGAAATGTTTTGTCTGAATCCATCTCTCAAAATTCCTATTTTCTAAACTAGGGCTATATTTCCAAAACCTTGGTGTAGGGCCATTAAAATAATGTCATGCCCGTTGGACAGATATTTAGCAATGCTGGTGTTGAAGGGATATGCATTTCTATGCAGGATATCAGCTATAACTTAAGGTATTTATTCAAAATAATTATCAAAGACGTTACGGCTGAAAGTTGAAATGCGGTCCATTATCCCTTTATGCCATTTCTTTACCACACCCTCTTTTCAAGCAGGGACCTGCTATCTTTAGTGGAGGCTATCTGGTAGTAGAGTCAAGGGGACTCTGTACTCACAAAAAGTAATTCCATTCTTACCTGTTTTTCATCAGATTTAATTGTGCAGAGTGAAATTGAACAGATTGGGAGTTAACAGTTGTGAAAACATATATGAATGGAGTTGACTTTTTTGTTCACGGTAACTTTTTGTTGGAATGTACTAGCCATTTTCAATTCAAAATGTAGCTCACAACCCAGCACCATCTGGGAGCTAATTAGCAGTATAGACTCTCAGGCCCCACCCAGACTTAGAGGACCAGAGTCAGTATTTCCACAAGACCTCCAAGTCATTTGTACACAAATGGAAGTCTGAAAAATGTCTACTCTGGACAAAGTTTTCAAGGGAACTTTCAGAAGTCATGTCACCCTCCGGGTCCCAAACCCACATGGCGTCCAGACCTGTCCTTCTTCCTTCAGCTTATTATTATGGGCGAATATTGTTATCAGCCACTTTGTTATTTGTCTGTTAAAATACCTTGTTTGCCAAAGAACTGCCCCTGATATCCCAAGATCGATAAAAATTGCTTGAGAGTAATTGTTGTCTCACTCATGCTGAGCACATGCTTGTTGACTATGGTTAGCACAAAAGAAAAATGAAGCCATATTACAATTGGAAATTGGCTCAGATGTTGAAGTCCACAAGGTTGGATGGAGCCATAAGGAATAAGAAGAGCAGAGGATAATGAATTCGCATACAGATAACTCCTTGAAACATGAACGAAGTTTGATAATCTGATGATATGTAAAGAATGCCCTCAGCATTTAAATAAATCTCACGCAACCGAGTGGTACAGGGTAACATTTTGCTCTTGGCAGAACTTAGGGGCCAAGAGCCACATTTCTTTTGGGCAAAGAAAATACATGGGTGGGGATTGGCTGAATGTGTAAAGGGTGAATTCTCATTTCATTCAAACCGGGACAGACTTGGGTGTTCACTCAAGAAGAATGTGACCGTAGGTGGGTAGGCACTGCATAGGAGCCCACATACACGTACACACAGGCACGCACACACACATGCAGGCACATCCTGGCTCTTCAAGCATAATTGTGGAAGGTGAAAGACGTTTGCAATTAAGAGAGCAAATCCTCAACAAATAGGCCCACATATGTTTTATCCTATAAAAATGGGGACCCTGGGGCTCAGAGAAAAAGGGAAAATTAATCTGGATTCAGGTTATCAGTGATACCGTGGATTACAGCAAACATGGTCATATATTTATGCTACCACATTTTCAAACGTCCTTCCATGGAAGAGAAGATATGGCTGAAACCTCTGGTCTGGAGCCAAACATCTAACACGGACGTAAGAATAACAGGGGTTAAGTTAGTTCTAGAAGCTTAAGGGGCAATGTCAATGCACAAGAGGCTTTTTCTTTCATTATTCAGGAATTTTTTTCTCTCTGTTGATAATTTAATGGCAGATTGTTTTAATTTCTTAAAGAAATTGTGTTAGTTTAGTTAGACATTAGCTCTTTTAGTTATTATATGTGGTTTTTTTATGGTCTATTGTGCTATAATCGACAGGAAAATAATGTCACAGGCATGTTTACAGGCTTTCTGTTGCACTATTAAATTCTTTACACAGGATTTACATCAGTGCTAATTAGAATGTGATCAAGATTAGGAAACCTGCATACTTACATTGTCTTTGGCACACTGATGTAGTGTGAGATGGAGAAGTCTTTTGTTTATTCATTTAGCATATCTGTTTTAGCCAAATCTGGAGGACTTGATCATTTGATCTTTTGCACTATACACTATACACAAAACAAATATGCAGTATCTTAAAAGCCAATACTTGTACAACTCAATAAATCATATTGTAATATAATATTCTGTAAATAGTTTTAAACTTGTGTCTGGTCTGAAAGTTAGCATTCCCTTACTTGTTATTTCTTTATACACAATACTCTGGTGTTCACATACTAACAAAAGATGTTAGATGGCAAACTTATTTAATTTTATCTGGAAGTCTTTCGACTGAAACAAATTCTTGCTCAACACCTAACTAAGAAGTAATCAAACTAATGGAATGTTGTTGACCCAAAAAGTCTTTTGCATTTTGAAGCATTTCCAATGCATCAGGCCTTCTCGGTGAGACCATTCAAAAATGTCATGCTCCATTTGAAAAACCACAAAATAAATAGCAGCGCATCAGTGTAATCTGCAAGCTATGTCTTATTTCAATAAGAAAATATATTGAACGTGCGTGGTACCTGGTAGTCAACGGTCCCAGACAGCATAGCCAAGAGTCACTCATTGATCCTCCCAAGGCGCCACCTTTGGCGTCTCGGTGAAGTCACACATTGGTTCCCTTTCTCATGCGGGGAGAAATTACAGCACCAGAAAAGACTCCAGAAATGTAAAATGACCGGTTAAAGGTGAAAAATGCCATGAGCGAGTTGACCAGATTTTGAGATAACTTTAAGCAACGATTCATTTGATTTTTCTTTGAATTGAATTTTCTATTTTAATCGATGGTAATTTTGATTTAATTTACATCAAATGTAAATTAAGATCTATAAAGAAGTGACACTTCTATTCCTATATGATTCTTTCTCTCTTCTTTGGATCCTCAGCACTCATATCATCTGGAGAAGAAGGAAAGAGACACAAAAAGCGAAGAAGGCACGAGGCCTTTGTGTTGGTGGCTCAGTAAAGGATCATCCTCTCTTTTGGGCTTGGTTCTGTATTTTGTCACTATGGTTAAAGGGTCAGACATTTGACCGTGTACACGGGCATCATGAAGACTGCTAATCTCTCAATCTTGGTTTTTCATTCTTGCTTGACTTCTCTTTGCCTGTTAAACATTTGAAGCAAGTCATTTTGAATACAGGTTATTTTATCAAAGCTTTCTGGGATGGTATTTTTTAAAATGAAATCAGCATTTCAAGTCCTAATTTCCAGGTTCTGTGGTATGCACTTGAATTCCAGCATTTGACTCCGGATAGGTCCAAGATGCACTTAATTTTCTTCCTCTGGAAAGATACACTTGAAAGTCTAAAATTTAACATTTCACTCCTAATTGATTAATCGCCTACATTTAACCTGTGAACTTCAGTTTATCTTTAATCAGAATGGGCTGCCCACCCCTCCTTGGGCCTGTGGATAGCAATTTTCTTAGCCTCTAAGAAACACTGATGGCTTCAGTCCAATTTTTTCCCCAAAGTTTTCCGCTAAGTACTTAATGAAAAAGAAACAGGAGTCAGAAATAAGCCTTCAGCCAGTTCTCTTCATCCCTATCCTCTGTTAGTTCTGCTGAGCTCAATTTCCTTTCTATTTCACGTGTGTTTCACTGGCTCTTCTTCATCTTTGTTATCTACTTTATCAAGTCAAACCATCCCGTGGGTTAAAAAGAATTAAGTCAAATTGGTAATTTAGGAACATTTAGATAGCCAAAATTTGGGGACAGGGATTTTTATTTTTTAGCTGGTATGTCGCCAGTGTAGAAGAAATAGAAAACCCAGAAACAGCTAGTAATTGCAGTTGATAGTTAATTCCTAATTATATTGCAGTAATTGATTGTGGAAGTCAAAGGACATAGTGATATAGGGGTACAACAGCCAAAGACGTCACACGTGTAGGTAAGGCCATATAATTCTGAATAGTAATGATAATACCAGAGTGAAGAATGCCAGGCATGCTGTGTCTACAGGATACGTCTTGTATTTAATGATTTTTGTCCTGCATCCTGTATGGACTTTATTAAGATGCCGTAGATGTTCTGCATTCATTTCCTCCCAGAAAATGACAAAATTGCACAGCCAATTAGTAAAATACTTCAAATTTAACTACATGTCTTATATTTTTACTTGCTAAATCTGACAGCCCTGCAGAGAGTACTCACATAATCCCACACTACGGTCATCTCTAGAAGAGCAACAAACAAATGTCCTTTTATTTGGAAGCAACAGTTTTCATACAACTGCAGTGAAGCAAAGGAGTATTCCAGAAAGGTACTTCCTGGCTCGCCTCATTAGTAAAAGTAAACTTCAGCAAAACATGGGGAGTCCTTGATACATTTGAGGCTGTCTATCAAGGAAAGGCCTAGAATGATGGGTTCAAAGTCCTCTACCACGTGGTATGCAGGAGTACTGGTTAGGGTGGGTTCCCCATGACCACTGGGTAGGCAAAGTCAAAGTTGGGGAAGTCAACCAAAAAGTCCATCACCAAGCTTTGGCTTAGCAGCTCCCACTTCATGATGGTTTACTTCACCTCACTAGAGGCTTAGCTTCATTCAAGGCCAAACCATATCTAGTATCCAAGCATCCCCACCCCTGAAGATACCCAATTTCACCCCTCAAAAATATTCAAGTAAAGGTAGAACACACTCAAAATTAGATTCCAAGGAAGCTACCACAATTGATTATAGAGTACCTTTTCCCAATAATAATAATAATAAATCAGAAATTCTTGACTCTGAGCTAGGAAATATGACCTCTTAGTTTATCATTACTATTATTGTTATTATTGCAAATGTCCTTAATATTAAAGCGCTTCCAGGAAGGTGATTGGAGGGGAATTCAGAGGAGTGATTTCTTTTTCATTCACTATAATTTAACTGTATTCTTTCATCTGCAATCAAATCTTAAGATTAAGGATGTTGTATTAAATCAAATCATTACAGGAAGTATGACTATATCAGGGACTTTTTACAAAAACAAACTTCCAGATCACTAGAGGAAGCTGTGTTTGTGTGCTGACAGGGTATTAAACAGCAGGCAGGACAGGAAGGCAGGATAACAGCCAACTTGGATCTATTTTGGAAGAATTATTTCTGTAGGGTGTCATGGAATTTTAAGTTACAAAAAGTATGCTTTGGTAAACAGACGTCTCCATTCCAAAAGGACCCACTCCAAAATACCACTTAATCACATTCATGAGAATGTTATGGAGATCAAAATTCCAAATGACATGCAGATTTTACAAGCAAACAGTCCCGCTACTTATAAACCCTGGCAGTACGTGCATAGCAAAATCTTGATCACACCTAATCTCTTGCTAAGTACAGCACTACGTCTGATCGCTATACGGTGCCACAAGATGAGTGTTCTTGCTTCCTTCTGACTTTTGAACTCATCTTATGCTTGGATTTGCTTAAGCAGAACCATGACTTATATTTCTCAAGATTGAGTCACTGCGGGTAGATGTTGGAAATTGCACAATGATGATACGTATACTATGTCACCACCAAGCCCAAGCAGTCTATGACCGATCAGCTTGAAATACGTACTTTCATGTTCTACAAACCCACACCTCTATTCGTCAAGGCATTTCTTGTTTTCATAGGTATCTCCTCCTTTTCCTGTTTATGTATGGAATCTCACTAGTCTGTGAAACAATAGCAAATACAATAAAGCTCATTTTACAATCCTGAGTTTCTTTTCATTTCACTGGAATGGTAAGGTGTCACAATGGCATTCTGGTGGAGAGGGACCTAGTATTTCCCTGGAGAGCTCAGAGGCTGTTTCTAATGCAGCAACTACAATAATTTGGGACTGAGTAAGTCCTAAAACCTTGTGAGGATGGGGTTATCTGTCAGGGCCTGAAAGAATATATTTTCCATCCTTTTTAATCAAAGAAAAGAAAATAACCCTAACGCTAACCCTGTCTCCTCTCTTTCTTTTGCCTTAATGCTCTAGTAATCGTTTCACTTTGGTCACTGATTAGGATCAAGTAACTATTGAACAACATCCTTTTGACACCTCATCCCTTAACAAAGACCCTCATGTTCCATTGCTTTCCTACTTTGATGGATTAAAGGAAAGAAAATGCATGGTTATGGAACCCGTAGAGGCATCAGCCTGGGAGTAACTGTGGAAAAACACTATTTAAAAGCCACACATCAGGGGCACCTGGGTGGCTCAGTGGGTTAAAGCCTCTGCCTTTGAATCAGGTCATGATCCCAGGGTCCTGGGATCGAGCCCTTCATCCGGCTATCTGCTCAGCAGGGAGTCTGCTCCCCGCCCCCCGCCCGCCTGTGATCTCTCTCTCCCTGTCAAATAAATAAATAAATAAATAAATAAATAAATAAATAAATAAATGCCACACATCAGAGATAGGCACTGGGAACATCTAATCTATGGTCCTGGAAGCGCCTGACTGGGGAAACCACACACACACACACACACACACACACACACACACACACACACCCCAGAGTAGCAGCCATAGCTCCAAACCTGCAACAGGTATTTCTTTGGAACTTTCTCTTTTGGAATCTTGGCTCATCCACTTCAGTGTTCTCAGTGGTGGCAAGACTCTGTTCTCTGAGCAAGAACGTGACAGTTGGAAATAAAGAAGACTGGTGCATACGGTGAGAAGTCAAATTTGAGGATGCTGCCTGGGCCAGAAAGCCAAATGTTTCCCAGAAAGTGCATGGTAATTTGGAATGCAGAGATGAGGCTCAGAAGCAGGAAACATTTTATTAATTTCAATTTGCACTGAATTTCTCAAACCCATATTTTTTCTACCTCATTATCTCAAGAATCTGCTTGCCCTTGTGGGGTCACCTTGGCCAAAGATTGAGCTCACCATGTCTAAGACATAAGTAACTTTGCCTTCACCACTCCATATCCCCAGAACCGTGAATACAGGCATTTGTCACAGCAATGTGGGAAAGCTTTGCTTCTGGGCTGGAAATAAGGCCTCCTGGCAGCTGCCATTTCTCTTCTCAGAAACCCTGGGTTTTGGTAACCTGCCTTCAAAAATGTCAGACAAACAAGTTTAATGGTTTAATGTTTCATGCAAAAGTCCGTATTCTTCCTGGAAATTCTTATTCATCTGAGTTGCTTTGCCAAGTTTTCTATATCTTTACTTGAACTTAACAAACCCTTTATAGTGCTTAGCCTATAGTGTATCTAAGTGTCCCAGATGTATTTTCACCCAAGGAGCACTTTCTGTATTTCTTAGTTAGCCCTTCTGGGTCTATCAGAAACTCTTGCTTTTGACAACACACATTCCTATAAACTCCCTTGACATGTGATTTAAAGATCTACTGCAAGTCTGCTACAAAGAACAGACTCACAATTTTACACCAACACAGAACACCGTGTGCTTTTCCTTACCCCTCCAGCCGGTGCATCTGGTCGACCTGCTACATGAGAAGCGTGTTGTAGCAAGTTTTATTGCCAGGACGCTGCTTCTGCTCATACAACACACACACACACACACACACTTCATGACTTCTGGCCACACCTTCAATTTGCAGAGGACAAACCATACTACGCTTGTCAGGTTCTGGACACCTTCAACAACGTCGAACATTTACTAGTCTATTATATACCTGGTGAAGGAGGTAAGACGTGTCTGATCACCTCTACTTTACCGAAGGGCCCCACCGCTAACCAAGGTGCCAGCGCCTCACCCAGGGTGACCTAGGAAGTCAGTTCAGCCATTTCCAGCTTTCCTTCCTGCTCTCGTGTACATTCCCCTAAATTTACACATGAAGTGTCTTTATGGAGCTGATTTCCATGTGGCACAGGTCAAAATCAGGCAGAATGGATCATTCAGGGAAAGCACAAGGTTGGGAGTCTGGTTGAACTCCGTGAGCGCCTAGTATGCTGCAAGAGGCCTGTTATTCAGGAGCTGAGCAGACAGGATAAGGATCTGGAAGGCAGAAAGGACATGCAGCAATCATCCTGGAAGGAAAGGACAGAGGGGTATGAGTGCCACTCACCAAGACTGAAACACAATCCACAGCCCTGCTGCTCATCTAAACAGGGACCAACAGCCAAAGAATAGATGTGGGGGTGGCCAGGATTAAGAAATCCTAAAGGAAGGTCATGGTGACCAAGCAAATGTGCCTTGTCTGGTTCAAAGTTCTTTATATTCATTGTCATAATGATAATTGCGTCACATCTCCTTAATATGGGTAAGCATTATTAGGATCCCCATTTTACAGGAGATAAAACTGAGGCTCTGAGAAATTAAGTAACTTGCCCAAAGTTACATAGCTGGTCAGAAATAGAGCCGAGAATAAAACCCAAGACTGACCAAAGTGAAAGAATGTCTTCTTCCCCAGGCTCTTTCCTGCACCCTGGGTGGGCCCTTACACAAGGCATCTGAAGGAGCATGGGGATTTAGTGGTTGATGTTTTTGGAGCAAAGCAGCATCTGTTTGGCCCTCAAGTGTTTTCGCCAAGTGAAAACAAAAGCATGGTTGAGCTGCTGTGTCACCACAGACCAGGCCCATGAGTGTTGAATTAATGTTGAAGAACAAGAACACAAATAATCAGGGATTTTTCTCAAGAGTTGCCTACTGTGGATAGGGTGGTATGTTTCCAACTGGTTGTTTTCTTGAGTTCTAAAGACCTAGTTGTAAGGATTGATACTGGGATCTTCAGCGAAACTCTAAGGTGCATAATCACTTCAAGATATTGGCTGATTGAGTGAGAGGCAAAGACAGTTTTGTAGGTATAAGCAAACACTACAGAATCAGTGGAACTCTCTGGAATCTGATACTGAGTATATGGGTCTGTTGGGGGCAAGTGAGTGCCCCAGCATACGCCATCACCACTGTGATAATGACTAGGGTTGGAGTGGGAGTGATCAGGACTCAGACACCAAGAAAAGCTAGAAACACAAGATCACAAGGGAGTCCCTAGGAATGGACTGTGGAAGGAAATTCCAATGGATGGGTCCTGACACCAGGGAAGACAGGTCTGCAAATCTCCCCATTTCGTGGGAAAATGGGAGGGAAGGGTAGTTTTGATCCACAACAGAGGATGAGATCAAGGGAGTGAAGTTTCAGGAACAGGCCCCCCGTCCCAAGGTCTCCAAATCAGGAGCAGAACCCTGTCCCTAGCAGGGAATCGATGAAGAAGAAAAGCGAGGCAAATCTTATTTCTGGAATAAAAAACCTGAGGCTCACTCCAGAACAAGGAGGCTGGCCAGAACAAAATGGCTTCCTCCCTGCAAAGAAGAGTTCAAACTGAGCAGGACCTGGGTCAAGGTAGACTTGGTGAGGACACAAGAGCCCATCACATTTTCACTTCCCCTGAGTAAGAGTCAGAGCCAGAAACTAGAGGTCATGCTTCAGAGCTCCCTGAGGCAAAGCTGGGAGGCCAGGAAGCAAGCCACACCTTTCCAGGTATGCTGTGCATTTTACTGACTGAAAAAGTGGTTCCTTGCTTCACTTAATATTTGCTCAGCCAAGCTAAACACTTTAATAATCACCTGATTACAAAGCCACGTCCTTGGAGTGCTATGACCTACACATTAGTATTGATCTGACAACATTCCTTGCACTACAGAGTTAAAACCAGATTCCTGAAAGAGCCACGCTTTCATATTCTTTTCCTAGGGCTGCTGAAACAAATTGCCACAGACTTGAGGGTTTAGAACAACAGGAATTTGTTGTCTTGGTTCTGGAGGCAAGAGTCTGAAATCAGTCGTCAGAGCTGTGCTCCCTTTGTAACCTGTAGGATAGTTTCCTTCCTGAGCTCTTCCAGCTTCTGGGAACCCAAAAATTCCTTGGTTTGTGGCTGCATCTCCAACCTCTGCCCTGTCTTCACGTGGTCTCTCCTTGTGTCTTTGTATTGCCTCTTCTCAATGTGTGTCTTTCCCTTTTCTGTAATGACACAAGTTATATTGAATGAGGGACCGCTTAACAAGCTCATTTTGATTTGATTACCTTTGTAAAGACTTTATTTCCAAATAAGGTCACATTCTGAGGTACTAGGAGTTAGGACCTCCCCCCCCCTTTTTTTTTCTTTTTTTGGCAAAAGTATTTTATTTATTTGAAGGAAGCTCATGAAAATCGTGCATCCTGGAATGTAAGCCTTGGGTTAATTTAGATGGTCATTTCCACATATCTTTTTGAGGGGAAAATTCAACCTATAACACTAGTTTTTCATATCGACTTCATCATCAGCTTGTGTATACTCAACCTTCCTCTTATTCCCTTCCTTGGATGAGATAAAGTGCCCCCCCCCCCAGTTATAGGGACTATCCTGGATCCCCTAGTGCTGCATAACAGACAGACAAAGCAGACCTCTGGCAGATGTTTTGTGGGGATTTGCTCATGGCTGTGTGCAAGCTACGGCAGGGGACACTCTTAGATACTCCTTCTGAGAGGGTTTCTGGCTCTCGTGTAGACAACAAAGTCTTCTTCCTGGAAACCGTCTCCACTGCTTCATACACAGGAAGACTTTTTGACACTGGTTTTCAAATAGTCACAGGCTAGCTGCAGCCTCCACAAGTTCATCATATACTGGGCTCTCCACCACCCCAACCGCTATCACAAAGAGCTTGCTGATTTCCCCAGACTTGAAAGTACTTGATTTTTAGATGCATTTCACAATTCTGTGTCTGTAATTTTTTGGCATTTTGTGTCTCCTACTACAAAGGTTAGGGAAAAACCTTCTTTCAATTAAAGCATACTTCATGTAGGCAGCTCTGCATGGACCAAGAGTTTAGAAGCTAAAGGACGCCTGCTGGGTTCTTGCACTTGCATCATTTTGCTGAATTAAGTGACATCACACGTTCTGAGAATGATGATCTTACACTTGCTTTCATCCCCAAACCATCTCCTCCCCGAGTGCTGGAAACCTGAGACCCACTTTGCTTCTCCCACCTCTCTCCACCAGCATCTAATCCATTGCTAGTCCCTGTCCATGGCACCCCTGACATGGCTTTCATTCTATCACTCCACCCTTCACTCGGGCCACCATCTTCCCTCATCTGATTTTTCTGAAAAGTTCTGCAGTGACTGTACTGTCTCTAGTCTTTTTCCGGTCCAATCCACCCACCACGCTGTACTCAGGGTGGACATTCTAGAATAGATTACATTAAAATCTGATCATATTACATCCTCACACCAAACCTGACTCTTCAAAATAAAGGCCTAGTGTCCTAACATGGAATTGATGGCTTTCTGAGGTTTGGCTCTTGATAACCTCCCCCGTTGTCATTCCTTCACTTTGCACTCTGTCTTCAAACTTCCTGAACCATTTTCAAGTCCCTGAATGCTTTCTTCTCTTTCCAGCCTCTAGGCTTTTGGTTTTGCTTCTCCTTCTGTCTGGGATGTCCCTGGCCAAGTCCTGCTAGTCTGCTCACTGCCTTGTATGAACGACTTTCTTGACAATGTCTATGATATCCTTAATAAGGGCTCCAGGCCACTCTATTGACTCCCCATAATGCATAGCTCCCACCTCTCAGAAGGCTTCCCTGACAAGTAACTGAACTTACCATGCCTCTAGATAACAGTCCACAACTGCCCAGCTATATCTCCACAGCCAGGCCTTGCAACTGGGCTGTTCCAGTCCTTGGTTCACTTAGATAAGTGACTCAACATGGGTTCTTCTGATAAAACTAGGGTGGGGTGAGGTAAGATAATGAGACATTTGCCTTGTGTGCTAAATGTAAGGGGTGTTGAAAAGCTGAGTAATCAAGACAAATACTTTGAAGCAGTGTTTTTTAAAATTAAAATCAATGCAAAAAAATCCATGATGAATAAACTATCAAAATTTAAATAAAGATAGGATCAGTAAGAGTGCTCCAAGAAAATTCTATAGCTTTAGGTCTTTATTTTAGAGAAGAAAGGCCTAAAATCAATGATTTAAGCTCTAGCCTCAAGAAGTTAGAGAAAGAATAGTTAATTGAACCCAAAATAAATGGAAGGAAGGAAATATCAAAAACAAGACAAAAATCAATGAAATAAAAAAATACACAAACAATAGTTCTATTTGAGGTAACAAATTCAACCTCCTACAGATAATAGCTATATGCGCTGGGAAAAAAATACATAAAATCAATTACCCAAGGAGTCTACAGGGTGAACGGAAGCACGTCAAGTCTTGAAGAGAGTTGAAATTCACAGGAAGCAACAAACATGCAGGAAGTCCCCATCTTTTCTGCATTGCCCTAAGGCAATTGCACTTGAGGTGTATCATAGGTCAACTAAAACTCCTATGAAAAGTAACCATTATTCTGGCTCAGGAGAAAAGAGAAGTTGCTGGGGGAGCCAGGGTTATTGGAAGGTAGAAAAAATCTAAAGAAGGAGGGAGTATGGAATGGGAATCCCTCATTGTGTGCATAAAATCTAGAAAAGTCTGTGGGTGACCCCTGAACCATTCACACATGGGGCAGAATGAAAAGTCCAAACTGAGAACATAGGCACCACATAATCACAGGTGAGATCAAGTCTGAATTTAATCTTATGCAAGTTGTTGTCTGTTAAAAGAAAAGCATCAGCACACTTTATAAGAAGAACAGAATTCAGAGTCTCTATTACATGTCCTTGACAATGTTCGGGATATAGTCTGAAATTAAATGACATATGAAGAACCAGAAAAATGTGACCTAGACTCAAGAGAAAAGACAATTAACAGAGGTTGACCCTAAGATGACTGGAAATGTTAAAACCGCTCAATGAGTTAGAGAAAATACAATGGCGATGAATGAAAAAAGTAAGAAACCTCATTAGTGATATATACTATATAAATAAGAACCAAGCTGAAATTTTGGAACTAAAAAAATAAAATACCTGAAAGAATAAATTTACTAATGGCCTGAATGGCAGAATGGAAGTGAAAAAAAGAAGAGGATAGGTAAACTTGAATATATCAGAATTATCCAAACTAAAGAAAAGAGAGAAAAAAGACTTTTAAAAAAGTTAACAAAGCCCAGGGACCTGTGGGGTAATGTTAAATGCCTAATGTACAGGCAAGCAGAGACCCAGTCATTCAATTTTTAGGCATTACTCAAGTGAAATGAAAACTATATCCACTCAAAGACATCATTGTTCATAGAAGCTTTATTTATAACAGCCAGAAAAATCTGTGAACAGCCTAAATGTTCACCAATAGGTGAGTGTGTTAACAAAATGGGATCTACCTTTGCAAAGGAATACAATAAAAAATTAATGCTTTACTGATGAAGACAATATAGATGGATCTCAAAGTCATAATGATGAGCAAAAGAAGCCAGATAAAGAGAATAGATACTGTTTTATTCCAATAAAATTCTAAATTATCCCAAATAATCTATTGTAACAGAAAGATAATCAGATGCTGCCTGGGGTCAAAGGTAGAGAAAGAGGCATAATAAAGCAAAAGAGCATAGAAAATCCTTGGGGGTGATGGAAATATTCAGAATTTTTGTTGCATGGGACTCCTGGGTGGCTCAGTTAGTTAAGTGTCTGCCTTTGGCTCAGGTCATGATCCCGGGGTCCTGGGATTGAGTTCCGTGTCAGGCTCCTTGCTCAGTGGGAAGTCTGCTTCTCCTTCTGCCTGTTTTGCCTGCTTTGCCTGCGGGTGTCCCTGCTTCTACTCTCTCTGACAAATAAATAAATAAAATTTTTTTAAAAAAATTTGTGTTGAGATGATTGTTCATAGTCTTTATATCTCAAAACTAAATCTTGGAGCTCTGCTATATGACATAGTACCTATAATTAACAATACAGTATTCTGAAATTTGTATGTTAAGAGGATGGATATCATGTTAAGTGGTCTTACAAAAAATCTCTATAAATTGGGACATACGGACATTTTTTGAAATAATGCATATGTTTAGAACTTTGGCTGTGGTGATGGTATCAAGCGCGTGCACACGTCCAAACTCATGAAGATGTATGCATTAAATGTGTGCTGCTTGGACATCAATTATACCCCAACAAACTAAATACCCCAACCAGGACAATTTAAATGAATGAAGTTATTATCTTAATTTTGCCACAATAAATAGGATTAAAGAATTAGTGTGCATGCTAACCACTAGAGAGTTAGTTGAAATTAAAATTCTGATTCACTAGACTCAGGATGGGTCCTGAGATTTTTCATTTGTAACAAGCTTCCAGGTGATATGGACACTGATAGTCCAAATCTACACTTAAGGGAGCCTGAGATTACACGACTAAATCTAGATAAGATCCTGCCAAGGAGCATTTTATAAATCCTTTCCCCATGTAATTAGTATCACCTAGTCCATTCTCATAAAGCTGTGACATGTCCCACACCTTCTCCTATATAGTCTTATCAATCAGTGAGACTCTAATAGCAATAACAATCATTAGAATTTCTAACAATGTTAGAAACTGTTCTCACAGCTGCACAGGAATTTACTCACTTAATCCTCAGTGCAAAGGCAGGTACTGTTATTATCCCATAACAACCAATGTCAAGACCAAAGCACAGAGAGTTCAAAGTACTTGCTCAAGATCACCCAGCTCACACCCAGAGGAGGCAGACTCAGCCCCAGGCGCTGCTCACGTCATCATTGTGTTTTATGACTTCTCCTCAAAAGAATCATCATCTTCCAAGTGTGGCAGGTTCTGGCCTGAAAGTCAGAGCTGCTGATCTATGCCAAGAGTCTTCCCACTTTGCCATTCTTTATGGAGAGCTTTACTATTTAGACATCATATCAAATATTTGTTGAGCACTTGCCATGTGTCAGGCTTGATCCACAAGACGTTGGCACGTTCCCCTGGAAGTATGGCATCCATTGGCAGTTTGCTCTTTGAGCAGTTTGCTGAGAATTCCCGCTGACCTTCTTCACCCCCTTTCCATTTTCCTTGTTTTGGTGTTGTGTCAGAGCAGAATCGGCACCACTCTTCTCCCTAGTGTCTCCTCGGACCAGAGCCCGGGCTGTGGGAGAGCCATGATACAAGCTTCTGGGAACTTGGGCTGTCCTTTCGATCCCTGCTAGCAACAGAATGGAGTGTGGATCAGATATCAGGAGGAGACTGTTAGGTGAGATAGAAGTCAGGGAACCGTCTGGAGTTTCTTCCCAGAGGCCCATAAAACATTTCCATCCAGACAGTTGCTAAGGACAGAGCTGACACCCTGGGTTCATCATCTATCCTATAAGAAGTCTCCTGATTACAAATTTTTAAAACTTCCTGTTTTCCTGTTGTCTCCTTTTGCCCACGAATAGGCTGTGAGTACCCCTCCCAAGAAACCAGGTGCACCAGGCTGATACGGCTGGCCCCGCCCCAAGTTCCCTTCTTTGCCCACCCTGACCGTGGTGATCTAGTGACATTCAAATGCAGCAGTAAAACCCCCTCACACCCTTTGCTGGTGTACTCCACCTGACCCCACTAAAGGCACTTGTCCATGGGTGTCTTCCCCATCTGTCTGGTTGAGCTCACTCCCTGGGTGTTTTGCCCATGTGGTCCCTGCAAGCTATGCCATGCCATGCCTCTCTCCTCCAGGACCTGCAAGTATACTCAATCCTTTTTGTTTTCATATTCCTCTCTGCCGTGTTTTTCTGTGTCCACCCAGATCAGTCACCAACGAAATCCATTTTAAGTAACATAACTATTCCTTACAATACCTGGTTCTTCTGCCTGGACTGAGGGTAAGAGAACTCCAAGTTCCCGGGGTGAGCCTCTAGCTGCAAAGCTTTTAGCAGTTGGGAACCAGGGATGGCATTCAAGGACATCTGAGCGAAGCACTGACAGTGTCCAGGACAGCACAGGAACCTCTCAGGGCAGCTGGAAGGGGGAATTTCCTGAAGGGCAAGGTGGTTGCTGATAAGAATGCATTGGCAAGGAAGGCAGAACCAAACTGGAGTAACAAGGGCTCTAACTATAGATCCTCCCTGAGTCAGGGACCTGATCTGTTGACCTCTCCAAGCCCTCGCATTTCTATGAGTCTACCTCAGAGAGTTTTGAGTCTGTTAGGACTTTGTGGGTTCCACAAAGTGGAATATCAGGCGACAGAGTAGCTGATCCAAGGGGACGTTGGCCAGACCTACTTCCCAGCTGAGGACATGGCTTAAAAACAGCCTGGGCAGCTTCCTGGTAGTCCCGTTGCCCTTACGGAACAGTATTTTGGTGAGCTGAATGTAAATGAATGAGAAACACATGGATTTAATTTCCCTTAAAATTAGGGATGGGTGAGCCCAGCCACAGTTTGGAATTACTGAATGTCTCAAACTATTTTGTTCAAGTGCTTTTGGTTCTGAAAAACCAACACCACAGTTCTGTAAAGCATGTTTCTCCTCATTTATGTGAGCCTTCACGTATTTTAAAGAGAATTTGATCTGCATATTTCAACTTCTTTATACTCCACTTATCAAGACATTTAATAAAATTTCTCGGAAGTCTAAGAACTACTTTATAACTTTTATTTTCAAACACCTAACTTAGGAAAATGAAACAACGGGGGAAGTTTGGGGAAATTGTATACCAGAAAATGTGGGTTGGGGTCAAAGTTCACACTTCTAGGTAGTTCTAGGACCCAGAACTACATACCCATTAAGTGCACAGTAAAAATGTGCTAAAGGAAAATATTCAAAAATTCACCTCTTGGAAAGTGCAGGGAAGCATGAGTAAGTTCAACAAGGACAAGCTTGGAAGAGACTGGAAAGTGTGGTGTCAGGTGACTCCAGGTTCTCTCATCTCTAACTGCCAGCCTGTGTACCCTAGCAGCCATAATAGAATGGAGTAGAACTATGGCATCCTAACCTCACCCACCATTGATGGATGGTGGATGAATGGATCTCTGCCATTCTCCGGGAATCTCTTCGTTTTATAAGACATGTAATAAAAGAGTCGCTTATGGACTGCTTAGGAGTGGATGCATGAGCAGAGATGGTGGGAGAAATGTGTTACAGGCGGTGGGTGTAGAGGGGGAGGAGTGCAGGGGAATGCCAGCATCACCTCTGTTTCATGTGGCTCCAACCAAAGACTCAGTAGTCCTAAAGAGCTGTTTTCATCTAAAGCTCAACTTGAGGTTCCAAGAGACCAAGTAAGACAAAGGGAAGAGGGGCAGTTGTCTCCCCTTTCATGGAACGGTCAGTTTCCCTTCTGTTGGAAGCATAGTACCCACTAAGCCCTAATGCATCTATTTGTGTTCAAAGTGGAATGGGCAGATCACAGAGTGCTGGATGCTACCCAGCAGGAGAAAAGAAGGAAATGGCAGACTCCTTGGGTATCTGATAAAGCTTGTCTCAAGTGCCTGGGGGAGTCCCAGAAAAACAATTTGTGGTGGGGACTCTATGCAGGAAACAATAAAATCTACTGACAAAATCCAAAGGATAAGATAATAAGGTTTATTATGATTCATAGGCCCCCCATTTTAATCCCCGGGCTGTGTCCAAAGAGTGTACCTCAGATTACATTCCTCTTTAGGACCATGTTTACTGCAGCTTTGAAATTAGAAGATCCTCACAGGGCCGTGTGGCAGTGGCAACAGCCGTCGTCAATATTCTTAGACTTCCCAACATTTCATGGTCTCCTTTGTAGCTGGGTTGAGCACGTGTGATTGGTTCTAGCCGACGACTACCAGTATGAAGGATGTGTATTTTCTTCTGACCAAGACAGTTAATTCTTCCACTCCTTTCTTCCCTTCATTCAGGGATCTAGGACCGCAGGTGACTTAGCTATGTTGGATTTCTTGCAAAGGACAATGAAGCCTTTATTCCGATAAGTCACTGGGATCTGGAGGGGGGGTGTTTGTTATAGTGGCTGGTGACAACTAGCCTGACTAACACAAGCTGTGAACTTTGAGTTTCTGACTTAAGGCATCATTATGATGTTCCTGACACTAATAAAACTAGGGATTTTGGGCTAGATTCTTAGTTTTTGAAAATGTAACAGGGCCTTGTGTTAGTTATCTGTTGTTGGATAACAAATTGCCATGAAAAGTGGTGGTTTATAGCAACAAGCATGTATCACCTCAATGTTTTTGACAGTCAAGAACGTGGGAGTGACTTAGGTGGTTCTGACTCCAAGTACTTTGTGAGGTTTCAGGCAAGGTGTTGGCAGGAGCTGCAGACATCTGAGGGCTCAAATGGGGCTGAAGAAGATGCCACTGATGGGGGAACTCAAGTTTTCACTGACTGTTGGCTAGAGTTCTCACTTCCTCACCACATGGGCCTCTGCATAGTGATTCCCATGACGTGAAAGCTAACATCTTCCAGGGAGAGCGATCCAAGAGAGAAAGCAGACACCACGCCTTCAACTGCCGGGCCCCTGACGTTGTCCTCTGTCACTTGTGCCTTGTTGCCCTGCTCACTGGCAGTGAGTCACTAAGTCCAGCCCATGCTCAAGAGGAGGGGAAGAGGCTCCACCTTTTCAAGGGAGTGTCAAAGAATTTGTGGCCATATTTTAGACAACGCACATCCCATTACTTCAGAATAGGTTTGTAGGGGGCGCCTGGGTGGCTCAGTGGGTTAAAGCCTCTGCCTTAGGCTCAGGTCATGATCTCAGGGTCCTGGGATCGAGCCCCGCATGGGGCTCTCTGCTCAGCGGGGAGTCTGCTTCCCCCTCTCTTTCTGCCTACCTCTGCCTACTTGTGATCTCTCTCTCTCTCTCTCTCTGTCAAATAAATAAATAAATCTTTTTTTTTTTTTAAGAATGTGTTTGTAGTAGCTGAGGGGAATGGAACAATGGGTTGTACCTAAGGTTGCAGGGGAGGGACTTCTGTGATCCACCATAGAACAGACTAATGGAGTTTAATTATGTGACCACTCCTTTCTTATTATATTCCCTGGTCTCATGAGCAAAGAAAGAAGGTCAAACCAAACCATTCTATTGAGACTTAATAGACTGAGCCTCTGACATAAAGCTGCGTACTGAGATGCCAAGGTAAAAACAGAGACTTGCTGGTCATTTATCCCTGTGAAACAAGTTGCACAGGACATGATGCAGAGAAAATGGATTCTCATGAAACAGGGACCCTAGTTGTGGAGGCTAGTGGAGATGCAGCTTCTCTCTGACATAATCACGATGTCCCAACTTCCCAATTTTCCCAGTGTGATACAGCACGCTGCTTGGTAGTACAAACTCTGACAGTTTGCATAGGAAGATAGGATAAAATAGAATAGAATAGGATAGATAGAAAGAAATACTTCCTTTTGTACAAAACATGGCAGACAGATGAAGCTGGTCTTGACTTAAGCTCAATGGCAGGAAAGAGCACTAACACTGGAAATACTAGCTCCATAGGATTGGGATTTTCCTTCTTTCCTCCTGTATCCATGGTGTCTTTGAGAGTAAGCCCTTCATAATAAGCACTTTGTTGAATTTTTTTTAATTCATTGAAAGAGATAACACTCATCATGGAGAAGGTACTGAGATTCAAGTTCTACGTTAGGTTGCTGGGGTCAGAAACGTCATCATCTTGGACATATTGGTGATGGGGTAAATTATTGTGTATGTGCCTATATAGGAATTACACTGGGACTTAATCCAATTCTGTTAGGGCTCATCTTTGGCTAAGCCCATTGTGGGATCTGCTCTAAAAGGCAGGGCAAAGGCCAGATACGAAATCAGCCAATGAAAGCAGCTACTGGAGACAGCTGTTGAGTGTGGTCAAGCTGGCTAAGTTCCATTAGCTTACCAGGCCCTAGGAACTACTGGTGGTCATGAGAAGGGGATATTTCTTCAGATCTGTGTCCCCCCACCCCTGCCCCAGATTGGGCAGCAACATCAGTCCTCATTCTGAACTGCCAATAGCCAGGTTGTGAAGTTCTCCAGCCTCAAGAGAACATAGCTGAGTTTGGTCTCCTCTCTCTAGAAACAGACAGATAAGGAGCAAGGGAAAATGGACTTCCTTCTCATCTGGACTTCCTTCTCACTGCTAAAGTTTGAGACAACAGACTGATGAAGTAAGATGTCATGGTTTGAGTTACAGTTTTTTTAGCTTAAAAAGGACTTTGTTTGTTTGTTTCTTTGAATATCAGGAGAAGAAAAAAATAGTGTGATGTCACAGAAGCCAAGGTCCCTATTAACAGTCTCAAATGCCACCGAAAAGCCAAGAAAATGAAGACCAAAAATTTCCAATCACTTTACTCTCATGGAACTCACTGATGATCGCAGGAGAATGGTTTTGATAAAATAAATAATGGGTGGGATGGGTTGAGTAGAAAGTTAAGATTAGGAAATGAAACCAATGAGTATAGATGCTTTCAGGAATTTATGCTTTGGGGTGTCTGGGTGGCTCAGTGGGCTCTCTGCTCAGCAGGGAGCCTGTTTCCCTCTCTCTCTGCCTGCCTCTCTGCCTACTTGTGATCTCTCCCCTCTCTGTCAAATAAATAAATAAAATCTTAAAAAAAAAATGAAAAAAAAGACCAAAGAGACCGTTGAGTGGGTGAAGATTGTAGAGGTTATTGAGGGGAGGTTTGGGTTTTTATTGTTCTTGTTTTGCTTTGTTTATATAATCATTCACGAGCATTCTTTGTTTTGTTTGTTTGTTAAGAGAGAAAGACAGAGTGTAGGTGAGGGGAGGGGCAAGGGGAGAGGGAGAGAGACAATCTTAAGCAGGCTCTATGCTCAGCACAAAGCCTGACACGGGGCTTGATCTCATGGCTCTGAGATCATGGCCTGAGCAAAAATCAAGAGTCAGACACTTAACCAACTGAGCCATCCAGGACAGGTTTTATTTTAGTTGTCTGTTTGTTTGCTTATAGTTTCTTTTCCCCTTATATAACTGTGTATGTGAGGCCAATATTTTGAAAATGATTTAAAATTTCTGTATGTTTTACATCAACCATTTTTTTTTTGTTTTACTTTTGAATTTCTTTACCCATTTCTCATACCCCACACTCTGCCTCAGCCTCTGTAAAATCACCAATCTGTCATTGACAACTATGAGTTTGTTTGTTTTTTTTGGTTTGGTTTGGTTTGGTTGGTTTTTAAAACTTCTACATATAAGAGATATCATAAAGTCTGTTTTTCCCTCTCTGACTTATGTCACTTAATATAATGTCCTTGATATGTATCTATCTTGTCACACATGGCAAGATTTCGGGACACCTGGGTGGCTCAATTGGTTAAGTGTCTGCCTTTGACTCAGGTCATGGTCCCAGGGTTCTGGGTTCAAGCTTAGAATGGGGCTTCCTGCTCAGAGGGAAATCTGCTTCTCCTTCTCCCTCTACCCCTCCCTCCAGCTCTTGCTCTCTCTAATAGATAAATAAATAAATAATATCAGTCTTTTAAAAATGGCAAGATTTCATTCTTTTTTATGGCTGAATAATATTCCACTATAGAGATAAATCAATAGATAGATACACAGGTAGGTAGGTAAATAGATAGATAGATAGATAGATAGATAGATAGATAGATAGATAGATAGATAGATATGTATCACAATTTCTTTACTCATTCATTGCTAGACATTTAGGTTGTTTCCATATCTTGGCTATTGTAAATATTGCTGCAGTGAACATGTAGGTATAGATATCTTTTCAACTTAGTGCTTTTTTTTTCCTTTGGACAAATGCCCAAAAGTAGAATTGCTGGATCACATGGGAGTTCTATTTTTCATTTTTTTAGAAATATGCTTTTACAGTTTTCCATAATGACTACACCAATTACATTCCCACCAATGGTACATAAAGCTTCCCTTTTATTCACATCCCCTTCAACACTTGTTATCTCTTGTCCTTTTGATAATAGACATTTTCACAGGTGTGAGATGATATCTCATTGTTGTTTTGATTTGCACTTCCATAACAGTTAATAATGTTGAGCATATTTTCATGTACCTGTTTGCCATCTATATGTCTTCTTTGGCAAATGCCTATTCAGATATTCTGCCCATCTTTTAACTGGATTATTTTGTTTGTTTGTTTGTTATAGAGTTGAATGAGTTCATCATGTATTTTGGATATTAGCCCTTTATTAGATATACAATTAGCAAATATTTTCTCCCATTTAGTAGGTTGCCTTTTCATTTTGTTGATGGTTTTCCTTGTTGTGCAGAGGTCTTTAATATGATGCAGTTTCATTTCTTTATTTTTGCCTTTGCTTTTGGTGTCAGATTTAAAAAATCATCACAAAGATGTCAAGAAGCTTACTGCATATGTTTTCTTCTAAGAATTTTATGGTTTTAGGCCTTATGTTCTAATCTTTAATCCATTCTGAGTTAATTTTACGTATTATGTAAGATAGTGGTCCAGTTTCATTCTTTTGCATGTGGCTGTCCAGTATTCCCAACACTATTTATTGAAGAGACTGTCCTGTCCCCTTGTATATTCTTGGCTTCTTTGTCATAGATTATTTGACCATATATGTATGGGTTTATTCCTGGACTCTTGATTCTGTTTCATTGATCTTCATGTCTGTTTTTATGCCAATACCATACTGTTGTAATTACTATAGCTTTGTAATAGGGTTTGAAATCAGGATGCAGTATGCCTCTAGCTTTGCTCTTCTTCCTCAAGATTTTTTTTTTTTTGACTGTTCAGAGTTTATTGTGGTTCCATACAAATTTCAGAATTATTTGTTCTATTTCTTTGAAAAATGCCTTTGGAATTTTGATAGGGACTGCACTGAACCTGTGGGTTGCTTTGGTAGTATGGACATTTTATTTACTTATTTTCCCAAAAATGTTTATTTTATTTTTTCAGTGTTACAAGATTCATTGTTCATGCACCACACCCAGTGCTCCATGCAGTATGTGCCCTCCCCAATACCCATCACCAGGCTCGCCCAACCCCCCACCCCCACCCCTCCAAAACCCTCAGTTTGTTGCTCAGAGTCCACAGTCTCTCTTGGCTCATCTCCTCCTCCGATTTCCCCCCATTCGCCCTTCCCTTCCTTCTCACAATGCCCTCCATGTTTTTCCTTATGCTCCACACATGAGACCATAAGATAATTACTCAATTTGTGGCCTAACTTTGTTATTTTGTGTTAGGCCACAAAATAAGTCTTGATAAATTTAAGAGGGTTTAAATTATATCAAACATCTTTTCTGATGACAGTGATATAAACTAGAAATTAATTATACAAAGAAAACTAAAAATAACAAATATATAGAGATGAAACAATGTGCTACTCAACAACCTATGGGTCAAAAGAGAAATCAAAAAGAAAATCAAGAAATGCCTTGCCACAGGAACGCCTGGGTGGCTCAGTTGGTTAAGTGTCTGTCTTCAGCTCAGGTCATGATCCCAGCGTCCTGCAATTGAGTCTCACACCAGGCTCCTTGTTCAGTGGAGCCTCATTCTCCCTCTGTATGCCACTCCCCCTGCTTGTGCATGCTCTTTCTCTCTCTCTGACAAATAAATAAATACAATCTTTAAAAAAAAGGAATACCTTGACACAAATGAAAATGGAAATAGAAAATACCAAAAATTTTGAGATGTAGCAAAAGCAGTTCTAAGAGGGAAGTTCATAGTGAAAAATGCCTATGGCAAGAAAAAAGCAAAGCCTCTAATAAGAAACCTAATTTTACACCTCAAGGAACTAGAAAAAGAACAAATGAAGCTTAAGGTTAGTAGAAGGAAATAAAGAACACAGATAAAAGCAGAAAAAAATGAAATAGAAACTAAAAAGACAATAAAGAAGATTCTGATCTTTTTTAATAGTTCCTCTCTGTTCCTTTCTTCTCTTGCTCTCTTCCTTTGTGGTTTGATGACATACTTTAGTGGTATAATTATGTTCCTTTTTCTCTATCTTTTGTGTATTTACTATAGATTTTGGCTTTGTGGTTACCGCGAGGCTTACATGTAAGCAAGTATTAACAGACCTAAAAGAAGGAATTGACAGCAATCCAGTAATAGCAGGGGACTTCTATACCCCCCCGACATCAGTGGATAGGGATCAGGACGTGACTGACTTGCTCAAAGAATTCTGTGAGCGAGCAGAGAACTGAAGGAAGCGCACTACTCGGAGAGAGGCAAGAACTGCACCTGGTCCACTTGATAAGAAGTGCTGCTTCTTAGGAGGACCTTATCTGCAGGAAGAGAATGGGGAAGGATTAGAGGTTAGGTCATTTGAGGCTCCCCTGATTTGATTTTAAATCAGTACATAATACTAAGCCTCAATTTTAGGCCTTATGCCACAAACACATCAAGTAACTTCATCATCAAACACTCCTATGAAATATCATTGCACCATTTTACAGATGCCGTATCTGAAGCTTAAATTTGGAGCTTAGCAAACTGTCCAACTTTGGCCAGCTGGTAAGTGGCTGAGGTGATATTCAAATCAGTTTGTTAATCTTGGAGCCTGATTGCATAAACCATTGCTTCCAGGGTTCACCCTAGAACAGTGGCATCAGTTCACCCTAGAAGTGGATTGAGAAAGGGGAAGAGAAAGGAGATCAGCAAATACATCACACATCCCAGTACCTATGAACCTCCACTTAAACACAGCCTCTATCTCTACTCACCCACCATTTGACTTTTCCAATCCCACACAACCTTCCCGAAGGCAACTGGGTTAATAACATAGCCCCATTGACCATTAACAGCCGGGCTCCACTTCAGATGTCCAACCGGGTCCTTTAATCAGTGGCCCCTGAAATGCCTACAGACACACTCCTGATTACACCGTCCCAGAGAAGAAAAATCATCCAAGCAGACCAACCAGCTCTCAAGTACTTCAAACTCCCAAGCTAGGGACTGCCCTGAATTAGTTGCCCTTTTGCACAGGTATGTTGGGTGTGCCAATGGAGTTTGGGTTTCTAGAATAAATTCCTCTGCACGGAAAGAGACCTTAAATCGCATCCAATCCAACCCCCTCACTTTACCATAAAAGAAACTAAGCTTAAGTCATATCTTCAAGGTCACAAAGCTAATTAGGACAGGATCTGCTTACGTCCCATTCTTAGACCCTTTACCGACTCACTTCTTCAGTGAGCCCTCTCACTATAAAAGTCAAAGGAAGCAGTTGCTCTCTTTTTCACAGGCCTTCGCGGTTCAGGTAACCATATATGACCCAGTTCCAGACATGCCATGAGGGAATCTGCTGGAGAGAATGTGGGAGAGATTTTTCCTCCCTGATAGAAGAAAAGAGCCAAGCAAAGAGAGCTCTATGTTCCCTGGCTGCCTGTCTGGGGCTGAACGGTCCCCACCCCCAAATTGTGATGCTGAAATCCTAAACCCTACTATTTGGAATGTGACAGCATTTGGAGGCACAGTCTTTAAAGAGGTAATTAAGTTAAAATGAGGTCATTGGAGTGGCCCTAGTCTAATAGGACTGCTATCCTAATAAAAGGAGATTAGGTCGCAGATATACACAGAGAGAAGATGATATGAGGACACATGGAAAAGGGAACATCTATGAGCCAAGGAGAGAAGCCTCAGCAGAAACCAACCCTGCCTGCTGACCCCTTGATTTTGAACCTCCAGCCTCCAGAACCGTGAGTCAATAAGTTCCTTTCACTGAAGCCCCCCAGGCTGTGGTACTTTGTCATGGCAGCTCTAGGACACTAGACCCCAGCCCCTGTTTCCTGGCTTCTGTAACAGCCTTTGAGGACGTGATGCTTGAAACTGGAGAAGGTGTCTTTCAACCATGGGGAGAATCTCAGGAATGCTACGCAGCAACTTGGCCAACGACTGCATCTCTAGAAACTCCCAGAGCTTGGCCATGCTGCCGGTGTTCAGACTACACTTTGGGGAGTGAGGCCGTAAGACCCTCTTGGTCTGTTCCCTGCTTGTTAAGCCTTCCAGCTGGTGGACCGGCTCCAACATCATGCCCAGACACATTGTCCTCATAAGATGTCATTTCCAGAGTCAGACTCTCCTGACATCCCAGCATGATCACCATCAAACCTCAACTCCTATACCAAGCCTACATATCACACTTGTTTCTCCAGGTCCAGGAATTAGCATTATCGATCACAATGTCGCCTTCAGTCTTTCACGCTTTAGTCAAGTCCCAGGGAGCTTGACTTATGGAAAGAGAGGTACTTGAAGGCAATGTGGGCTCTATGGAGATTAGTTTAAAGTAGGTACCGGGGTTCATGCACTCCAGGATTTCTGGAGCCACTGGGGGCCTCTCAGCAGGACCTTGGTCCTAGGATGATCTCTGTTATGCTGGGTCAGCCCCTGACAATCCAGCACTGTGCCTTAGCCCTGCCACCCAGTCAAAGCCTGCCCTGACCCAGCTCACTGGGCTCCCGGCACATCTGTCTCCTGCCTGGGTCAGCCACCCCAATCCCATCCCTCCCACCCGTGGAGAAGCCTTGTGCCCCTCTACTCCCTTCAAATACCAGCCTCACCCTTCAGGCACCTCTTGGGACCCTCTTCTCCTGCCCTTTGCCCACCCCACTCCCCAGTCCTGAGCTTCCGCTCTCCTCGCACTCAAGCTCACCTTCTGCCTCCCAGGCTGCACAGTGAATTCCTCTCCCTGCCTCTCTTTTTTTTCCCTCAAATATGTTTATTTTATTTTTTTCAATGTTAAAAGACTCATTGTTCATGAAACACATCCAGTGCTCCATGTAATACATGCCCTCATCAATACCCACCACCAGGCTTGCCCAACTCCCACCCACAGAACGGGAGAAGATATTTGCAAATGACACTACAGACAAAGGTCTGATATCTAAGATCTATAAAGAACTCCTCAAACTCAACACTCACAAAACCGATAATCACCTCCAAAAGTGGGCAGAAGACATGAACAGACACTTCTCCAAAGAAGACATACAAATGGCTAACAGACACATGAAAAAACGTTCATCATCATTAGCCATCAGGGAGATTCAAATCAAAACCCCACTGGGATACCACCTTACACCAGTTAGAATGGCCAAAATCAACAAGACAGTAAACGACAAATGTTGGAGAGGGTGTGGAGAAAGGGGCACCCTCTCCCTGCCTCTCTTAATGCCTTCTACAAGCCTCTAATCTAGAATACGCCCAATGCCACCATCTTTCCTCCTTTAGAACATGTTTCTTACTTCTCAATACCTGAGCTCCTTGAGGGCAGGAACCCCTGCTCGTCTTTGAATCCTTGCTCCCACCCAACACTTTCTGGAGCCCCACCCACTCTAACAGCCTCCCCAGGCACCCAAAGGACCTCAGAGGCCGGCAGACACAGGCACACACCTAGATGGTATACTTGTTCTTACTTGTCTCTTTGTTTCAGCCAACCTTCTGATCTGGAGGCCAGAAGCTGTGACGTGATCAAGTAAAAAGTGAATCTCAGACTTATTGATCACTTCTAAAGTGCTGAGCATGCTGCTAAGGATTTATATACACCCATTTTATTAATTTTGGTGACAGCTTTTATTACCGTGTGTACGCATGATTTCCCACCATACAGGTACAGGAGAGGAATCTCAGGGTGGATGATGGGAATATGGGAATATTGCCCAAGATCGCACAGTCGGGAAACTGTGAAGCCAGTAGCCCAGAAAGAGAGCTCCAGGACATACCAGTCCCAACTTGATTCTTCGCTGCCTTCTCAATCTCACTGGCAGACAGGTTGTGTGAAATTAGGGGTTCCTAATTTGGGACTTTTCCCACTATTTCTGGACTATTTTGGGACTATTCACTATTTCTGGCTCCTGGGTGGCTCAGTTGTTAAGCATCTGCCTTCGGCTCAGGTCATGATCCCAGGGTCCTGGGATTGAGCCCTGCACTGGGCTCCCTGCTCAGTGGGAAGACTGCTTCTCCCTCTCCCACTCGTCCTGCTTGTGTTCCGTCTCTCGCTGAGTCTTTCTATGTCAAATAAATAAATAAAATCTTTTAAAAAAAAAAGAAAGAAAGTGGGTGTTCCTGACTAAAAAAGAGTGGATTACTGAAATGTCTGAGCTCCGTCTCCTTCTCCCTCCCCTCTACCAAACTGTGGGTTTGCACTGCAGGATCCATGAACCAGTGCCAGCCTTGCATGGGCCAGGATCTCAAATGCCCCTGGCAGGGGACACCCAGTCAGTCAGGGAGCACTTTCTAATACTTCGAGATATCTACATATGTAAATCCCATGTGGTATATTCTCCTAAGTCTGCACTTTAAGTATGCAATTGAGAATGTATTTTAGGTGATGCGTTTAGCATAGAACACGCTTGAGCTCAGGACTTGGCTAGAGTAGCAAGTGCCAAACACGAAGACCCGACTCATGTGCCCATACCATGTGGAGGGCCGCAGGCAGATGCTAAGCAGGCGGGAGGCCAGGCTCAACCCCTAGCTCATACCAGGGGTTTGGCTGGAGTGGCCTCCCACAAAACATAGATGGTTCTGGAGACCCAGCCCCCAAGGCAGCCCCAAGTGGCTCCAGGAGTTCTGGAATCTGTGACTCTGCAACCCACTTTGAACAGAATCTCCACAGTTCCCCAAATGCCTGCTTTATCATGAGTCTAGCTTCCTGTGATTTAGGTAAACCAGGGATCACTGATCATAGGCCAGGATGTGCAAGGGCTTTGGTGTATATGTGACAGCATTTCTTAGAATTTTCTACAGAGTACCTCCTACTGTAAAGGAAATTGAATAGACCCAGGGTCGAGAAGGATAGCATGGAGTTTCCCATAATGACCGTGGGATGTCTTTGAAGTCTTGTATTTGCCTTAAGAATTCATGATAATTTTATGTCCCACTCCATGTACTGATGTCTATTCTATATTAAATGTAGTGTCAGTGACTGCCCAAACCTCAAAAAAATTGATGCTCCCAGAAGCTGTCCCCTGTGGCTTCATGTTGCCTCACTGAGGCCTATGTGCCCTGGAAGTAAGAATGCCCCAGTTTGAAAGCAAGTTAATGTGAGACTGACATTCTCTGACATTAACTGACTATTCTGGAACTTTCTCTGGCTCACACTTAGGAAAACCACAGGCAGCCAGAGGCTCGAACTTAAACAACGTGCACAGATGGTAAAACCGACTAGAGGGTACATTTTCCAGGAGATATTTGCACATAAGAAATCATTTCATTTTCAGGCACACACATATGTTGCAAGTATGGGTTCACCTTTCTTGCCCACAGGACCCCAGCAAGCCCACTATCTGAGTATTTACAGAATGTTTGATCCACAAAGCAGGGATTACAAACGAAGGCAATGCTATCTCTCCTATACAACACCACCTACCCCAGAAGCCACTGGCCTGAAAGACAACGGAATGGTCTCCTGAAGTTGAGGCACAGACTTGCAGACGATATGTTTCAGAGCTAGGGTGCCACTATGCAGGATGTGGTACACCCTAACTAATGACCATGATATGGCGCTGTGTCCAGAATAGGTCCAATATCTGAGTCTGGGAACCAGAGGTTGGGAGTAGAATGGCCCTAATCTTATCATCACTACTAATGACTAACATAAGGAATTTGTGCTTTGATGTCCCTACAGTTTGAGGATTTCTGGGTCTAGAGGACCTAGTTCCCAGAGTGTTGAAATGCTTCCCCCAGGGGATATGAAGAATCTCACTGAAACTTTAGCTACGGCTGCCATCCAGTGACTTCCTTATGACAAGGGGACAGCAGGTGAAGAAAGGAGGTGCCATACTGCCAGCGGTAAGTCCTAGTCCTCAGAAGATGACGGTGCTGCTGCTACACAGTGGGCACCGGGGAAAAAAAAGTGTTGGGCACTTGGGTAACGAACTAGGGCATCTCTCGATGTTCTTATGCTCAGTTTCAATGCTACAAGTATAGCAGCCATGTCCTAAATGGGTATGGTACCCAGGGACTTAGATTCATCGGAGATGAGAGTCTGGATCATCCTATCAGGTGATCTGGCTACACCAGCAGAGGTATAGCTAAGAAGGAGGGAATCTAGACTGGGCAGTGGATAAGAGAGACAGTAAGTATCAGTTCAATTGTAGCTGTTGAGTAGCAGCCCCTTCTGCTCCTCACTCTTGTGTTCCTCACTTCCTTAGATGTAGATCTCCCCAGAACACTCCCAGCAAACTTCTCCATCCAGCTCTCTGCATCTGTTTTCAAAGACCTATGCTAAGATGGTACCCTTACCTAAGATGTATCTGTCTGAGAATGAACCTTCAATCAGGAGAGTTCTTTCTCACTGTTAAAACTGTGTCCCTCACCCACTTCGAATATTACTGTGGTTCATTGCCCTTGGCTGACATATAGCTATAACATCATTCAAAAATACTATTTTGGTGATTAAAAAAAAGACCATTGAGCTATAGGGCTTCCTGTCTTTTCCTGTCCGATAGATAGATATTTCTGTTAATGGTGAAGCTTGGTATTAGAAATGGCACATTGACCTGTATTGTGATATTCTGAATACAGAAGAGCCAAAGCAATTCAGGTCATTGTTGCTTATTTTTCTAGGTAAGCAGAATACTTTGTAGAATGAGCAAATTCTTCGAGATACATTATATAAAGTGTGCAGAGAAAAGTGTTATGCGATTTCTCTTATATTTGGTGGGTTTTCTTCAATAAAATAGTTAAAAACTTATTTTATCAAGTCACATAACATATATTCTAATCATAATGGAACATCATCTCATTTCACCTTATAGAATATTGTGTATTTGTCTTATTTATTGCCAAGAAATAGGCTTTTTCCAAACTTATGATGAAAACATTTAGGTTCTAACTTACAAATATACACAGGGGAGGATAGATTTTTCATCTTTCTTTCAAGGTGTATGTGAACAATATGAAGTATAACTACAAATAGGAAAAATAATGCCACTCACACCTGCCCATGTTCTCAAGCAATTGGTGAATAAGAAAAAAGAGAAAGACAAACAAGAGGCCAGAGTACACAACAGATATCCCTCCACATAGTGTGGGGAAGAAGCATCACCTCACCCACAACATGACAGCCACGTATTCTAGATTTTCTGGGTAGACCCCAAATTCCACTCTTTTGATCCACTATCCTTAGAAGAGCATGCAGGGCAGTTGGATAGCTTGTCTTCTTTAGGAAAGGGGTATGTAGTACACAGTCCTTGTAGTAACCATGCTCCTTCTTTTTCAGCCTACAGAACCTTGAAACACAGAGGCTTCCTGTCCTTGGCTTCCTGACCAGGTGCTCCTGGCTGGCCCTTTCCCCAGCAGTTCCCAGCAGTCCTGGTCCCTGGAGGTTATGCCTGTGTTTTGCTTCCAGATATATCTTTGCCCAGAGTTGCAGATTGCTTACCATATGTCTCTGTTCTTTTTCCCAAGGACCCTCATCGGTTTCCACAAAGGCAGGTCTTCCTTGCCCACTCCTGGTGTTTTAAGTCACAGCCAGCATCTTTGCTAGTGGGCCACCAGCCCACTCTGCTAACTAACCAGCAACTCTGTTTTTGCCTCTGAGGAAAAGTGCCTCATGTAATCATCAGAACTTTAGCCAGAGGATGCACGTGGGCAGAGCCTAAACCAAGGGCCAAAGGCAACAAACCCAAGCCAAGAACAGAGACATGAAGTCATCAATAGTCATTGTTGCTCCAAACACAACCATGGTAGTACCTGACGTGTCCCTGGAGTGACCAAGAGTCCTTATTCCCTTGAGTTAATAGTCTTAGCCTTGGAGAGGTCAGTAGGCTTAAATGGACATAGTTGAGTCTTCATAATTGCATCTTGACACTTGATGTTGTACAAGTAGTTAAGCATGAGAAGTCTCACACTCAGATCTCTTATGTTCTCTACCAAAAAGTATGAAGCCTGGTAGGGCATGGACAGCCCTCTCACCACTCTTTTACCCTAATGCCTAGATCATTCCTGGCACCAATAGGTGCTAATCAAATATTGACAGACTGAACGATCACTATGATTTGAAAAGGCCTTTATCAAGCTTTTTACTCCAACAAACACAGGAGACCATTGATTATTGCTTCAGAGTTTGCAAAGATTTCTTGGCAAAGCTTGCTCACTACCCCCAACAAGATACAATGATCACCCTCACCCAACTCACCTATATTACCTGTGATCCTGAGCACTCAGGCTCTTCAATGCATCTTATGGAAGACCCTCTTCTAGTCAGAACCAGGTAGACCAGATGGATCAGGAAATTCCAGCCTCTTCAGGTGAACTTTTTTTCTAGAAGGATCATGAAAGTATGAAGTTATATTCATCCTGTTTTTCACCCTGACTTGCTCTCCACTTTCTGATAGGCCAACCTCAGAACATCTCTCAAAGCAGATGTCAGGTCTTTTGACCTGGGAGAAAATTTCATCTCCTTATTTCCAGGGTTGTGTCTCCAAATATGCTACTCACTGACCACCTCACTAACTCTTACCCACTGGTGTAACGTGGATTAAATCTCTTCTACTACCTTGCTCACCCAGTTATATGCAAATGCAATCAGGAATATATAAAGAGGCTCAGCGCAGGAGTTCCTGAGCTGACAGAGAAGGAAGAGTCCCTCCACAACCATCTTCTCAATTTCCTTTTCATTTTCCCACCTCAGACTCTTTTCCCCAAAATGATCATGAAATAGAAACAGAATTTAAGATGACCATTCTCTTACACCATACATGAAGATAAACTCGAAATGGATAAAAGACCTCAATGTGAGGCAGGAATCTATCAAAATCCTAGAGGAGAACATAGGCAGTAACCTCTTCGACATCAGCCACAGCAACTTCTTTCAGGACATGCCTCCAAAGGCAAAGGAAACAAAAGCGAAAATGAACTTTTGAGACTTCATCAAGATAAAAAGTTTCTGCACAGCAAAGGAAACAGTCAACAAAACAAACAGGCAACCCACAGAATGGGAGAAGATATTCGCAAATGACACTACAGGCAAAGGTCTGATATCTAAGATCTATAAAGAACTCCTCAAACTCAACACTCACAAAACTGATAATTACATCAAAAGAA
>CM053603.1:179830887-179925302 GCA_028646535.1 Procyon lotor
AAAGAGCCAAGATGCCCTTCAGCAGACGAATGGATAAAGAAGATATGGTCCATATATACAATGGAATATTATGCCTCCATCACAAAGGATGAATATCCAACTTTTCTATCAACATGGATGGGACTGGAAGAGAGTATGCTGAGTGAAATAAGTCAAGTGGAGAGAGTCAATTATCATATGGTTTCACTTACGTGTGGAGCATAAGGAAAAACATGGAGGACAGTTTGAGAAGGAAAGGAAGGGTAAATTGGGGGAAATCTGAGGGGGAGATGAACCAAGAGAGTCTGTGGGCGCTGAACAACAAACTGAGGGTTTTGGAGGGGAAGGGGTGGGAGGTTGGGCGAGCCTGGTGGTGGGTATTGAGGAGGGCACGTATTGCATGGAGCACTAGGTGTGGTGCGTGAACAATGAATCTTGGAACACTGAAAAAATAAAATTAAAAAAAGAAAGGGTCTCTGGGAAGCACCAGGCCATCTACCATAATACATTGTCATCAACATATTTATAATCATATTTATAACTACAGAGTACTGTCCTTGCATTTTCTTGAGAGATGCTGACCTCATAAATACCCCCAGGATATTAGAGTATGCTAGAGTTAAGAAGGCTTTTCAAGAATGACAGGGATTATATGAGGTTCAAGAATCAGCCCCTTTAATCTGACAGTCTTGGTAACTTAGACCGCGAAACAATCCTCCTGTTCAGTCTTTCCCACTTCATAATAATCAAACAGTCCCTTCCTCAACCTCAATGAATTCAAATGCAACAGCTTTACCCAGTGAAAGAGGCCACAGTTGACTTGGGTGAGAAACACTCTTTCCCACCTGTGAAAATGGCCCCGCGGTGTGTGCAAGCTCTGGCGAGCACTACTCCTCCCACAAGTGAGCTCAGAACAGTTATTTCTGCTGACACCACCATCGCCCTCTCTCCCCAGGACACTTCCTCTGTTATCAAGCAGAGCTAAGCCAGGAAAAAGTAAGCGAATCAAGTGTTTACTTGGCTGTTGAGTGTTGATAAAACGTTGGCCTTTGTGTGGTTCTGGACGAGGCGTGCACTCCACGACCCAGCCAGCCCCAGGGTACAAAGAGAGCCACGGAGCAGGTGACAGTCCTTAAACAATGCCCAGTTCCGGGTTTCCAGTCCTGTGTTTGTTCACTTACCCCAGAAACTTGACTCACAAGGGGCCGTGTTTATGCCGAATCCGTCTCGGGGTCACTCCGGCTGAGTGTGTCCACCGGTGCCGGTCCCCTAGCCAGAGACCGAGTCTTAATGCCAGGAGAGATTAAGAGCCTGCTGGCAGGAAAGAACAGAGAGGGACAAAAAGAGCAGTCCCGAGTCACAGGAGTTGCCAGCTTGCTCAGCTGTTGTGAGCTTGTATCTACTTGTGGAAAATTAACATCAGTCTTTAGCCCGGTTGAAATAATCTTCAGACTGTCTGAAAACACAGACCGGGGAATGGATTCATAGACATCTTTTCAGATTGGGAGCGTAGGAGAGTAGAGAATAAGTGAGAGAAAAAAAGAAAATAAGAGCCAACTTGAAGCTTTACTCAGCTGAGACTAGAGCCTGTCTTTCCAGAAAGGCAAAAAAAAAAAAAAAAAAATCGTGATTACTAGTATTACTGTAATTATTGTTATTGTTATAATGATTTAATGATCCTACATTAATAAACATCCCCTGAACTATTTGCTCACTTCTGCTGGTTCTACACTCTTTGGCTCCCTCAACGTTCACTGGTGCAATGGGGCACAAATCTGGACTCTTCCGAACACCAAAAGAAAAGAAATTCTAGCAAGTTTAAAGCCTGAGTAATCCAACTGGACAATAAAAAGAATCTAGATATTTGCACAAAAAGTAAACTATCACACAAAAGGATATTCTCCCTGTGACTGACCTCACTCTCCCTAAAAAGCGGAGGAGTGAAAAGCTGTGAGTGTTGAGAAACCCATTGTTTTCCTCCTGGCTCTGCTGTGAGTTGGCGCCATGGTCTTAAAACGGTACCAACCTCTGTGTGTCCTCTCAGGTTCAGGAAAGGTTTGATATCTGCTGTGCATGCCTTGATATGAGAAATCAAGCACACATGGAAGCTGTCTTAGAAGGGCAAAGAGTCAAACAGTAGCAAGTGGCATGGGGCGTGGGTCCTCTCACAGTTGGGCTTTTTGCAAAGATATGCAATACATAATTATTCAGCTTTGTGGAAATTATCCACATAAGAATACGAATTATGGTTGGAATATAAAACCTCGAATGGAAAAGGACAGGTGAGTTCCTTTTGCTTTTGTTCTTTCTTTGGTTTTAATTCCTTAGGCGCAGCGATAAGTCTAGTGGCAGGAATCGTAGGTCAAAAACCCCACACACTCAGACACACAGCCACCCCAGGATCATAGGCACATGTCACTAAAGACTCATTCAGGAAAATTCCTTCCAGACCGATGAGTGACTGAACAACAGGGAAAGAGAAGGAGAACAGGAGAAACCATAAATCAGGCAGAAAAAGTGGGAAGGGGGTGCCTGGGTGGCTCAGGGGGTTAAAGCCTCTGCCTTCAGCTCAGGTTGATCTCAAGGTCTTGGAATCGAGCCCCGCATTGGGCTCTCTGCCCAGCAGGGAGCCTGCTTCCCCCTCTTTCTCTGCCTGCCTCTCTGCCTACTTGTGATCTCTCTGTCAAATAAATAAAATCTTAAAAAAAAAGAGTTATAAGGAACAAATAAAAAAAAAAATTGGGCACCCGGGTGGCTCAGTCATTAAGCGTCTGCCTTTGGCTCAGGTCATGATCCCAGGGTCCTGGGATCGAGACTTGCATTGGGCTCCTTGCTCTGCAAGAAGCCTGCTTCTCCCTCTCCCACCCTCCCGCTTGTGTTCCCTCTCTGGCTCGCTCTCTCTCTCTCTCTCTCTCTGTCAAGTAAATAAATAAAATCTTAAAAAAAAAAGAAAGAAAAAAAAAAAGAAAAGAAAAAGCAGGAAGTAGGGGTTAGCTAAGTAGACACGATGATGCCCTGCCCAAATTCCCCTTCAATGGGAGATACATTGCCCAGCTGCCAGGACGGCTACTAGCCCTTCCTGCATGGCCTCGATCACAGAGGGATTGTCCACAACCAATGACAGATGGAGGAGGGAGTATAAAGACCCAACATTTGGCTGTTTCAGCTCCCAAGCTCCTCACAGAGTCAGCTGGGCCTGCCCATCCTGCACTCCAACTCAGCTTCTCCTCCAGTCCACCCATGGTTTTCTTCCCTTCCCTGCCTCGGTTGTCCATCCCAAGGTCATGCTTTCATAAACATCTTCTACCCTAAACGCCATCTCAGAATGTGCCTGCAGGTAACCTAACTTGTGACAATGAGGAAATAAAATGGATGGACTTCTCCAAGATAAAGAGGAGAATGAGAAGGACAAGGGGCAGACCTCCTTCCTTTGTACAGTTTTTACCTGTTCTCGTCTAAGTTCCTAGGGTGTCCATCTCACCCTAGCTCTGTCCCTCACTAGCTGTATAATCCCAGACCAATCAACCTCTTGGGACCTCTGTTTACCCATTGGCAAGTGGGGAGACTCAGGATCCCACCTACCAGTTGAGTCTTTGTGAGGGTCTGGTAGGGTAATGATGAGAATGAGTACAGGGAATCATGACACTCCACCTACCAGTGATCATTTCTCTCCCCTCCAACCAAAGCTTGAAAAGCCAGTAAGAGCTTGAAAACAATCACCTAGAAGGAAGAGTTTTTACTCTGCCCTTCAATTCCCAAGCTGGCAAGGTGACTGAAGGGAACAGTTGGAGGCTGGAAATCATGGGAAGGGGAGCAATTGTTGTCTCATTAAACTCTCATGCAATAGGGTCATCTTGAGTCCCTGCTACCTTCCAGGCATCAGGTTAGTCCCTTGTACTCCGCACACGCAGGTCATGGACATTAAGAATCTTTAACACAAATGAAAACCTCCCACTTGGAAATGAGCCAAGTAAGAGAAGTCACAGAAGGCCTCACTTGACCTAAGAAATAAATGACAGGCAGGATTTATGTTGACAAAGAAGGGAGGGAAGGTGATTCCCAATCTGCGAAAATGCAAGTGCAAAGGAATTTCCATGGTGAAGAGAGCAGTGAGCCCAAGATCTGGAAGCATGAGGTAAAGGCTGGAGAAGTAGGGGAGTGGGTTGTGGGGCAGGACTGGAGAGGTAGGTGCGAGCCACATGCAGCAATCCCTGGTAGGTGAGTTAAAGACCTTCATCTGTATCCTTTGCAAGAAGGAGCCATGCAAAGGCTTAACCTAGAGCATTCGAGTAAGTCTTCTCAGTACACAGAGAGGGACAGATGAGAGGAGGCCAGAGTGGGCAATATTAATGACAACCAGTACTGATTGATTTACTTTGCGTCTAGCACACTCATAAGTATTTAAATGAGGCACCCAATGAAGCAGTTACTATTACAATCCTTATTTTAACTATGAAGAAATTAAACCAGAGAGAATAAATAGCCAGCATTCCAACCAGGCCATTTGGCTGCAAAGTCACACACGTAACAACTACGCAACACTATGCTATGGGCAGACCGGATGGATGGCTTTCTGTCATCTAAGTTGGGTGCAGCAATGGAGCTGGGGAGAAGTAGATATATTCTGAAGATATGGAGGACATTAAAAGAAAAAAAAAAAACAGAGCGGGATTCAGAGTACACTTGTGATGAGCACTGAACAATGTTTGGAATTGTCAAATCGTTATATTGTACACCTAAAATGAATATGACACTGTCTGTTAAATATACTTAAAAAAAAAAACTTTAAAAAAGAGAAAAGAGGCAGAGATCAGAATTCGGTTACAGATGGGTCAGAGAGATGAGAAGGAGGTGGTCTCAGGGTTAGGGCTAGGGTAGAGCTGGCCAGTGCCACTCACTGAGATGAAGAGCATGGGTAGAGAAATCAGCGTTGTGGTGTTTGGGGATGGGGGAAGGAGGTAAGGGACAGCAAGAGTCCACTTGGACCTGCGGAGCACTGAGGTGCCTTAGGGACATATCTGGGAGCATTGAATTCTCAAAGGAGACATGATTCTACACACTCACAAGATTCCAGCCCTTTCTGTTTGTTTATGATCCATCAGCTCTGACACGATCATTTGTTAATATACTATAATCAGTGTGCACACAGGGGAAGGGGCCACTATCACCCTGACAGTAAGAACTCCCCATTGACATTGGGTATCAGAACGAAGCGACCCCATCAAGCATGAAAGTCCCTACCATGCAATGAGGGGACAGCTGCACACAAGGAATGGTTAAGAGTAGAGATTTTTCAGTCAGACTCTGTGTTCGCTCAGGTTGCCATAACAAATACCACAGACAAGGTGGCTTAAACACCAGACATTTCTCTTCTCGTAGTTCGGAAGGCTTGGAAGTCCAAGACCAAGGTGTCTTCATGGTTTATTTCTGGTAAGTGTCTCTTTCAGGCTTGTACATGGCCGCCTTCTCAATATGTCCTCACATGGACTCCCCACTGTGGGTTTTGAAGAGACAAGGATCTCTAGTCTAGTGCCTAGTGTCTCTTCCTCTTCAAAGTCCTGGGGCATCTGGGTGGCTTAGTCAGTTAGGTATTTGCCTTTGGATAAGTCATGATCCTGGGGTCCTGGGAGGGGTCCTGGGATGGAACCCCGCATCAGGCTCCCTGCTCAGCTCAGTGGGAAGTCTGCTTGTCCCTCTGCCCCTCCCCCTCACCTGTGCACTCACACTTCTCTCTCTCTCAAATAATTAAAGTCTTAAAAAAAAAAGGATACCAGTCCTATTGGATTAGGATAATCCCCACCCTATGGCTTCATTTAACTTTAATTACCTCCTGAAAGGCTCTATGTCTGCATATAATCACATTGGGGGTTAGGGCTTCTACATATAAATTTAGGGGGAGGGACACAATTCAGTCCATTACAGATTCTAAGCCCCGCATTTATGACTTGTGAAATTACATCCTTGTACAATGTATTTGTCTTTCTAAATCTCAGTTTTTCTATCTACAAATGTAGTTACTGAGAAGATACGGTGAGATAATACACATAAGATATAGGTGGCCGAGGCCCTGACAGGCAGTAGCCCCTCATTGGTAGAAATTATTATCTCTAGTGAACGTCACTCTCCGATGGTTGTGCATTTCAGGGCTCAGATCCCTGGACCCGCAGCAGTCCCCTTCAGTGACCTCTTGTTCTTATCCTTTTAATCCTGTGATCTGACTTGTAAAAATAGTGACCGTGTGCTGTGAGGACAGTTCTGAAGTCTCTTCCCTGACAGGACTGCTCATCGATGGCTTGTCCCTGTTTAGGCACAGCCACGTGTGGCGTTTGCTGTCTTGCATGAAAACGAAGCCCCACCTATGACGATCACTCAGTGAGAGTTTAGGGGAGTGCAGGACGGAATTTACTTGAAGAGCATCCCAGAAACTGACGTGAATTATGGGTAAGGCAATCCCCTCTGCAGGACTCCCTCCTTCCTCATGGTAGGTTCCCAGGGGAAGATGACGGCACCGTCTATGACCCCTGATGAATCTTTCCTTGAGAAAGAAGCAGCAGTGCTGTCTTGCTTCTGTTTGGAGTTTCCTTTGCTGAGGCTCCCAAAATATACCTGCTCTGAGAAGGTGGTGGGTCCCCTGGGCGGTGGCCCCTCATGGGGGATGATGAAAAAACAGGCAACTGAGTCACACATTTTCTTGCCACCCAGGAGGCTGGAGGTCTCTCACTTTGATGGTAGGATAGGCAATGAGACAGCTCAGTCCCTTAGACCCTGGTTTCACAGTCTAATGGTCTGAACAAAAAAGGGATTCCTAGATACCCCAGATCCTGGGAGAGAAAATGTCCCTGCTTAGGAAACCATGGGGAGCACAACCATGCCTGATTTGAGGACAGGAATTCAAAGGGAAGGGAGGACAGGCAGGGCCCTCCCCTTCCCTGCAGTCCGGGGCACCAGCAACTCACAGGGAAGCCTGTTGGGTCTGCTGAGAGGCTCCAAGTTTCTATCACTGTTTGCATTAGAAAGAAGTAGCTAAGTTTCCCAGTAATTCTCACTGTCTGTACCAAAGAGGAAGCAAGAACTCACGTGAGTACGGTTTTTAATAATTTTCGTTTTTTTTTTTAAGCAATCATTTTCTTAAGAGAAAAGAGGGAGAAAGAAAGACTGAAGTTACACTTTCGTGTGTACTAGAACAAAAAGAGGGAAAAAAATAAACCACCACCACCGTGCACCTGACCCCTTGCTACCCTTCCTCAGGATGGGAAGTTCACGTCTGCAACTTCACAAGCTGGGGCTTCATAAGACACCCCTGCATCCCTGTTTCCTGGAATCTGCTGAAAGAAAATGGCAAACCGGCCAAGCTATTTGACTGAGGTTTGCTAAGAAAACATATTCTCAGTTTGGGTTGTTTTCTGAGGGGAGGGTCGGAGATGTGGTTGACGTAAGAAAATTGCTCGTGGACAGTTATGGAAATAATGACTGTCCTCACTGTCCTGCATGTCTCTGGCCAGAGTCACAGGAAGGAAAGTGGAACAGTGTTTTCAGATTACCTGGGGAACGCGGGCAGGGGGAACAGGCGAGCGAGAAGACCAGAGCCAAGGAAACATCATTCTGTGTCAGAGATCGGGATAATTCCGCAGCCAGGGCATGTGGTTAGTTGCTCTTAAGTGGGAGGTGGGAAGGCTCTGGTTTCTGGAGCCTGGCGAGACTTTGAAATGAGAGAAAGGACTTCATCTGATTTGTTGCCCGCACTCCCTACAGAAGAACGTAGCTCAGGTCTCTGAGGTCTACCCTCCATGAATCTCAGAGGACTTATTTTCCTGCTCTTTTAATAAGGTCAGCCCATTACATGTCAACCAAGCTGTTAGGCTTGAAGATGTTCTAGGTGGTTACAACGTGTAGGATAAAGGCACAAATGGTTTTTGTCATTTTGGATCAAAATCAAAATGACTGGAAAATGCAGAAAATGTTGGTTGTCTGGCCATCAGAATTAGTTTCTCTCTCTCTTTCTCTCTCTCTCTCTGGTGGGTTGTTGTGGTTACTTGTGTGATGTCCTGTGTCTCTTGCCCTCTATCAATTTAGAGAAAGAAAAATGGACGGCATGGTACGTTAGCTTTTATATTTTGGGTTAAAGGCTCAAAAACTGTATCTCTCTTCACTAATCAGGGAAATCCTAAATCCCGAGAGATCTGGAAGCTCCAGGGGTCAGGATGGGTCATCCACGACACCGTACTTGCTCAATAATGCATTCTTCCCGCCAGCCTCTCCTGTGCATCCCATCCCTGCAGCCTCTCCTGTGCATCCCATCCCATGCCTGGTGTGGGCTGAAGTTGTGGGCCTGGCCAGGTGGGTCCGGCCCCTCCCCTGGATGCAGAGAGCTTTCCAGGGACAGGGCAGCATCCATGGCACCAGGGGAAGTCAGGGGAGTCAGGGAAGTCAGGCTTTTTCTGTGAGACTCCTGAGACACTGTAGGGAAGATAGCTTGACTAGTTTGGAAAGAGAAACTTGCAAAGCTGGACGTGACCTTGGTGAGAAGACCTCTTCTCAGAGGCAGCCATGGGTTGGAATCACCTGGGCAGTATGACAAGAGATGAGGAGCCGGGACTCGCCCCTGGAGCTCAGGTTCAGGGGCAGTCTGGGCCGCCTTTGTCCCTGTACAAGACTTGGTGTGACCCTCGTTGCCACAGAGTGCTGTCTCTCCTTCTCAGATCCGAGGAGTTTGAAGTCCGGCAGGGCTGAGTTGGTGTCCAGAGATCCCCAAGAGCCAAGATGCGAAGCTGTAGCTTTCAGAGTAGGTGGTCTGAGGGGCACAGGCCCGGCTGTCTGGGTGCCACCAGCAGCCCCAGCTGGCCAGGCCTCATCAGAGTCAGCCAGCAGCCCCTGCTCGGCCCTCGCCAGAGCAAGATGGCCAGGCCATGTGCATCACTTGATTCTTGATGCCTTCTCCTGCCTTTCTGCCCAAAACATCACGCAGCAGCAGCAGGGACTAGGGCTTGCTGGAGAGGAGAACCTCAGGCTGGCTCACCCCGGACTTGAACGAGGACCTGAAGGGATTTATCTTCGAGCACCTTAAAATTTGAGGAGCTCTGGTCTCTGCCTCCTGGGCTGGCCGTGGATGGCGCTCTCCCACCCCTCGCCCAGGGTAAAGAAGGAAGGGAAAGGAGGGGAGCACAGGGGGGAGGGAAGAGGAGGAAAGAGGAAGGAAGTGAAAGAGGAAGTAGGTAGGCTGGGGGGGAGGGGTGGACAGAAGGGGGAGGGGTGGATGGAAGGTGGGAGGGAGAGAGGGATGCAGAACCTACTCGCTTCTGTGCAAATCACATGACACACTATTTCTTTTTTCTCTTTTTTTCCCCCACATAAGCTTTGATGATGCAAACTAGGACCAGAGGGTGGGGAATTTAAAGAAATTTGAAACAAAAGACCTCTTCTGTTTGCCTTCCACTTCCTAAAAAGGAAGGCCTTATTCACCGTTCCTGTAAGAGATAGAAAGCTATGGGGATTAGGGGTGACTCGTCACCCAGCAATTTGGAGCAGGAAGTACAGCAGACCTTAGAGGGAGTCCGCACGCAACTCACCGAAAGCCTCCATTGGATTGGCTTCCACGTTTCAGGGAAAAGCAAATACTGAGAAAATAAATCAGCACCTGGGATTTTTCCTCTTTTTGTAACATTCAGAGTGGCCCTGGGGGTTGGGCACAGGGGCACAGACATCTACGCCCCAGAGCTCTGAGGCAGGGTGGGGTGGCGGGAAGGGACTTGGCACCACGGTCAGGGTTTCCATCCTGAGCCGCCGTACACGGGCCCCATCAGCTTGGCAGCCGCTTGCCTCTCAGTCTTGATTTCTTGGCCCACGCACTGGGGATTAAAAGCATAATAACCTATTCAGTAGAGCCACCGTTGGGAAGATGAAGGCTTTGTGAGGCTGCTTACCTGGGAGACACTCCCTGGGACGTTTCTCAACGCCTTCGTCCAGCTGTTGGGGCAGCGAAGATGTTGGGGTTCAGAGCCCACGGCCAAGAAAGAATCCTTGAGATGTTTTTGGTGCACATGGGTGGTTTTAGTAAAGCACAGGGACAGGAACCGTGGGCAGGAAGAGCTGCACGGGGGTCCCGAGGAGCGACTGATATACACTCTCAAGTTGAGAGGGGACAGGGAGAGTGTGAATGTCTAAGGAATTTTGGAAGCAAGGTTTCCAGGATCCTGAGAGGGCTGGCTATGGTTGGGAAAAGGTCGTTTATTACTGTCTAAGAAAACCTTAGTCATGAGACCCTTCACATATATGTCAGCGGATCATATACTTGGGGGATGATTGCCTACACGTGGAGGGTAGAGATAAAGGACGTTTCCAAAGGAATTTTTCTTTCTTTTTTTTTTTTTTTGGTTTTTGGTTTGTTTGTTTTTTTTTTTTAACAAATTGTATTTTTTTTAAATATCTTATTTGTTTATTTGAGAGAGAGAGCACAAGCAGGGGGAGTGGCAGAGGGAGAGGGAGCAGCAGACTCCCCGCTGAGCAGGGAGCCTGACCTGACAGGGGGCTCAATCCCAGGACCCCGGGATCACGACCCAAGCCAAAGGCAGACGTTTAACCGACTGAGCCACCCAGCTGCCCCTCCAAAGGAATTTTCATATGTAGACTTACAGGATCCTGGGAGTAGGGCTAAGACTGCCTTTTGCCCTTAGCAATGTAGTAACATCAAGGCAGCTAAGTTCCTAGACAAAGGTCACTCTGCCTGTTTTAAGGACTTGCCAGTGGGCTATAGGGAGCAGGAAATTTAATTTTTCTTTTGCCTCTGTTTCCCACATCACCGCCTTTGCAGGAGGGGAAGGGGCCCCTGGGCTGGCCCCCAACGCCCGAGACCTTGGCTCTGAGAGAGTTTTGATGGTGGCCCTCCGCCCTGTCCAGCAGTTGCCTGCAGGAGGTGTTTCCCCGCTGGGGGGCTGGGGGGACCCCAGGAAAGGTTTTCCTGCTCTAAAGCAACCACACACACTGAACAGGAGCCTAAGCACTTCAGGGCAGCCTGGGAGGGAGGCTGCCCTCAGGAGCCTTCCTTGTAGGAAATACAGCACCGTGTCTTGGAGGTGAGCTACACCCACCGAATCAGTTTGGCTGCTCCAGGTGAGCCTCTCCCCTGCGCCTCCAACCTGAAAATCCCAGGGCTTCTTCTCAGAGAAACATTCTTTTTTTTTTTTTTTTTTTTTTTAAGATTTTATTTATTTGACAGAGAGAAACACAACGAGAGAGGGAACACAAGCAGAGGGAATGGTAGCGGGAGAAGCAGGCTTCCTGCAGAGCAGAGAGCCCGATGTGGGGCTCCACCCAGGACCCTGAGATCATGACCTGAGCCGAAGGCAGAGGCTTAATGACTGAGCCACCCAGGCGCCCCCCCGGAGAAACGTTCTTAACTGCATAAGGGTCTCGAATACCTCTGTTCCCCTCCCTTCCAGCCGGACCATTCTTTCTCTCTAGGTTCACTGGGTCTTCGATCATCAGTATCTCTAAGTTTCTGTCCTGATTTCTAAATTTATAACTCAGCCCAAGCCTTCAAAGACTAACCCTCTTAGAGGTTAGCCCTGTAACCCAAAGGGCTCTCTTTCTTGCATCTTAGCAGGGGTCATGGAGCACAGCAGTTAAGATCCTGGACTCGGCTGCGGGGCTGCCTATGTCACGGTCCCTCTCCCGCTGTGTGACCTTGGGCAAGTTACTTAACTTCTCTGTGCCTCCGTTTCCTGACCTGGAAAACAAGCTGCTGGCAGAAAGCCCCTTGAAATCTTGTTGTAGCCTTAGGGGAGCTGGTATGTAAAGCACTCAGGAAGGGCCCCTGGTGGATTGAGAGCTTCGTGTACACCATCAATGGTTTTCAGGGGCCGTCCTGTCATGTGGCACTTAGCACGAGGGGGTATGATTTCACTCGATTTGTCGGGTCACCCACGGGCCCAGTGTTTCTGCGGAGCGTGCCATAAAAGTAGATTAGGGCCACACTCAGGAATGCACATTGTTGACACACAGACTCGATGACTGGATACCGGAGCTCTGCAGCCTCATTTTTAGAATGGCTGCCCCCCTGCAGGGCCCCTGGGGCAGGGGCTGCCCTATGGTTCCAGCCCCCCAACACCTGCGTAGAGGGAGCACCAGGCCCCCCGGCAGAAAGCGCTCCGCTCACGTTGGCTTCCTCCTGCAGTTTTGGAATGAACGAATGCCGGACGGACCGGCCATCCTGTTAAAATAACGGGCATTTCAGGGCAACCAGGCGATCTGAGCCTTCTCCTCGGCTTTTCACTCCATTAAGAACACACGCGCATACATTTTCTCTGTTAGAGCTGAGCCGTTTTCATCGGTCTGAAAAGGAGATGAAATAATAAATGGGTCTTTCACAATGCAAATCTATGGAGCGGGTGACATCGGTGAGGGCGATAGGGATTCTGGCTCTGAATTTCATGATGTTTTACAACAAAGGAATGTCTCCCTGTTGCATCAACCCCCACACGTGGACTTGTTCTTTAAAGGACATCTGATTGAGGGACGGGGAAGAAAACTACCCTTGATGCCGGTGCCGGACTCCTAACGCACCACCTGTGGGTGCAGCTGGGGGGGTCACAACAGGCACCACGCTTTCCTGCTCTCACCCAACACCCACCAACCGAGAGCCTTCCCTGTCTTTTCCTGGGGAGCATGACCGTGACCACAGCCCTCGGCCGATAACCCAGGGGTCTTCTTGGCACATAAGACCTCCCTCCCATGCTGCAGGAGAACACACAGGCCACGTGCAGGAAGGAACCCAAGGGCCCCCACGAGGGACCATGTCTGTGTCCTGAAGTCATGGCCAGGGCGGGGTCCGCAGGAGGCTCCTGGTTCCCATGCCTGATATTCCCAGACCCCAGGGGTCCTCAGGGGTCGCTGACCCAAAGCTCCCAGCACTGGGTCTTCTCTGCAGGACCTGCTCCAAATCCTCCCCATCAATCTGAACTAGGAGGAGAGTTCCAGGATGTCAGAGCTCTGGGACTGCAGCCCATAACACACACACACACACACATACACAAGGACATTCAAAAAGAGAAGTGTGTGCCCACAGGCTCAATCCAAGTCTCTCAGGCCCTGCCCAGGCTCATAGTGGGGGGGGGGGGGGCTGCACACAGTACCCTGGCCCCCCCAGATCTTGCATATTCCAAAGTGGGGGAGAAACATGACACGGCTGAGCCCTGATCACCAAGCTCCCTGATCACAGTCCTGCTCCCCTCTTTTGCCAACCTCATATAAGGATGGGTGAACACAGAGAGCGTGTGGGGACGAGAGAAGGAGACAGACAGTCTCTGTAAAAGAGGGAAGAGCTTGGATATGAATTCTTTTATAAGCATTTCCTACATCCTTGTGAAGCCCAGGGTTCGTCACAGGAACCTCTTGGCAGGGAAGCTGTGGGCAGGCGGGTACAGACACCCTGACAATGAACCTGGGCCGTGCCAGGGGAGCGGAGCGGAGGCCAGGGAAAGGTGGCAGGTGGAAGCCAGGCACAGGATGGGGGATGTTTGAGGCTGAAGGCAGTCAGGGAGGGCTTAGGTGGAGAAAGTATCCAATGGAGAAAGTGTGCCCATTAGGTGGAGAAAGTGAACCACGGGTCCTGTAAGGTAGGCTTCTGAGAGGGTGCCCTAGGGGTACTGAACCAGCCAGCACTGACTTGGCTGGAGGACTGGGCCCCCTGCTGTGCTGCGCACTGGGTCAGGGGGACAGCCAGAGCAGGTGGGCAGGGGGGAGGACACGCTGGCGAGGCGGGGAGGCTGGTCCGGCTGGGATACGGGTCTCGGGCTCCTGGAAGAGGGAGGCCTGGGGGGAAGGGAATGGCCGCAGTAAAGTGAGCGCGCAGCCTCGCTCCAGGGTCGCCTCTCGAAGCCAGGTGTGTGTGACTGGCACCCACTTAGAGCTCTACTTCCTGTCTACCCCCCACGGGACAGGTGTGCAGCCCCCGACCTCACACTCTCCACCTCCAGTAGCACATGATATCCAACCTTTGGAAATCAGAGCCCAGTTACAAAATGTTTCTAAGGACCTGCGGAACGTGCTTTCGTCGAGGCCATCAAAATTCGATTTACACTTATAATCTAAAGCAGTGAACTGAGGCTCGCGCTGTCCCCAGACACGGTGCGGCTGGGCCTCCGTTTAAAGGGCCATAAAACGGACTTTGGGTGCGTAGGGAGTGCCGGGAGATGACCTAACAGGTGGCCTCTACATTCTGGAGAGATGAGAAATGCCTTCAAAATAAAGAGCTCCAGGCTAGAAAGGCAACCAGGCAAGACTCGGCCTTGGTCCCCAGGACAGAAGCCGCGGTGCACGCGGCTCCAGCGCCCCCTGGTGGCAGGATGAGGTTCGCCCGGGCTCGGGAGCCCAGCGGCTGTTCCCAAGCATCCCTCAGGCAGGTGCCCTCCCCGCGATTAAATACTGCAAGCAGGGGTCCGGCCTGGGGCCTTCTCCAGGAAAGAGGGGGAGCAATTCCAAATTCTCCCCACCGATGTGAACTGGAAACATGTTTCAAAGGAATCAGAACTCTGACATTGTAGCCCACAAAGCACGCATGGACACACAGACACATGGACATAGGGGCACACAGATACGTGCAGACACACACAGAGGCACAGGGACACACCCACAGATACACACACACACATAGACAGGGATACACACAGACACACACACATAAACAGACACGCACACAGGGACAAATGAAGACACAGAGACAAAACACACACACACACATTCAAAAAAAAATGTGTGTGCTCAGCAAAGTGTGTGCTCACAGGCTGAATCCCCAATCTCTCCCCAGGACCTGCATGCAGCCCCCTCCTCACCCCCCCAATACCTTGCTCTATTCTAGAGTGGAGGAGAAAAGGGGGAGCGATGGAACAGCCTAGGCTTTTCCCGCCCAGAGCCAGGGACAGTGCTTGATGGTTTGCATTCACACTCTCTGCCTGCCTGGCCCTTATCGGGACATGGCAGAAGGTCCTGGGGACAGGTCACCCCCCACATTCCTATCTGGAGGCTGCTCGCCCACCAAGCTGTAGTGCTTCCTGCTGAAGCCAGCGAGATAGGGGCTGGTAAGTCCCCTTGCAGGCCCACGACGACAGCCCGCCCTTCCCAGAGACTGGCGGACCCTGCGGGGAGCTGATGTGAACTTACTAAGTTACAAGAGACCCGGAAGAACAGGATTTAGAAAAGATAAACGAAAACAGACATCCTGACAGCTGCAGGGGAGGAAATTGATCCCAGGGGACAGGAAACCTCAGCCCCCAGGCCTGGGTGTGAATGGCTCGCACTTCTGAGCTGTGTGACCTTGGATGGGCCTCTTAACCTCTCTGAGTCTCAGCCTCTTTGTCCACAAAATGAAGGTTTTGATACGGTGCGCCTTGTGATGGTGACCCGAAGAGCTAGCAGCGTGTGCCCCTGAGGCACGGCCGGCTGGCTTTCCTCAGCAACACATGGAACAGGTGTAGAGAGGAATCCACCCCGGGGAACAGGAATGTGGGCCTTTCCTTGTCACCTGAAGGGGGGAGGTAGAACGGCGTAATAAACAACTCAACTAAATGTACGACATAAACATTGTAAAAACACTTTACCCACGTTTCTTGCTGAAGCCCACACAGCAGGCAGCTGTCCCAAACCTCTCCTTCCTCTCCGGTGCTCCCACCACAAATGCTTTCCTTCCCATGCATCCTGGATCCTCCTCACACCCACGGTTCTCAGCCTTGGCTCTGCGTTCAATGCACCCAAAAAGCTCCTAAAAGGACCAACCCTTGGGTCCCACCTCCGATGGGGGAAATCGGGATTTCTGGAAGCTGGGTCAGGGCATCACTAGTTTTTAGATGCTCCCAGGTGATTTCATATACCTCTAGGTTTGAAATCATTACTCTAAGTAATTTTTAAAGTGTTCCTTTGAAACATGAATCCATTTACCACTGTGGCTTCTGCTCATTCTCCTCCATGAGTCCAGGGACTACTCATCACAGTGTTATCTGTAGAATGAAGAGGCTGGCAACACCCAGAAATTCCTCTAATAGGGGAGAAGCCAACAAGACATTGCACATCCAAGCACTGGAATACGATGCAGCTATGAAAACAAACCGGACAGCTTTCATGGAACTATTGTGCAATGTCTCTGGAGTACAGTTTTAAGTGGAAAGGGCAAGACACACAACAGTACACAGGGGACATATTCTGCTAAATTTCACAGAAAAAGGTGAAAGAAGAGTTTATATTTGTGGGGGTTTTTTGTATATTTATTTTTTAAAACTATAGAAGAGTGCCTGGGTGGCTCAGTTGCTTAAGCATCTGCCTTCAGCTCTGGTCATGATCCCAGGGTCCTGGGACCAAGCCCCGCATCGGCCTCCCTGCTCAGCGGGGGGCCTGCTTCTCCGCCCCGCCTCTACCCCTCTCCCCACTTGTGCTGTCTCTCACTCAAATAAATAAATAAAATATTTTTAAAAACTACATAAAAAGATACATAAGACTCTTGAACAATAGTCATTAAATGTTGAGGGTGGCCTGGGAGCCTGGAGGACGGGGCATAAAGAAAGCTTTTCATTGTATTCTATTTTATATATTTCCAGGTTTTTTTTTATATTTCTAAGTTTTTGAATCACGAGAACATGTTAATTATTCAAAAATTAAGGTAACCCTGCTGGTGGTGCCCTTGACCATGTAACCTGCTTTGGCTCCAGCAACACCAGTCACGTCTCAGCAAGACTCTTAAGGGCCATTGCCTGGTTGGTTCTTTTTTTCTTTTAATGCAAGAATGGAAGTCCCAAACTGGGGGAGAGCGGCCTTTCTTCAACCCAGGATCTAGAACTAGCAAACACATGGGCAAGGCTGGGCACCAAACACCACTGCCAACATGAAGTGTGAATGAGAACTAGAGGGTTTGGGGATGTTTATCAGTCAGCAAAGCTGTCCGCTGCATGGCCTGGTGAGGCCTCACGCTACAGACGTATTGGTGGAGGCCATGTGACCTGAACTGATTTTACACACTTTCTGAAGATAGAACCCATTGGACTTGAATTTGATGCGTGGCAGAATAGGGAGCTTGGTTTTGCTTGGGGGTACGCTAAGTGCGCGGTGGTCCTTGTGCACCCAAGCAGAGAGTGGAGCCCATGGAAGGGCTAACCATATGTACACCTTAGGAGCCATCCATTTGCATTTATGCCCTAAGCAGACACAGACAGCACCTCAAGCCATGAAACTGCATGAGCTCATCCAGACAGGGGTAGGAAGAGAAGCGTTCGGAAGCTTCGACCTGGGCACTCTAAAACGTGTAAGACAGAGAGGTCTGAGACAGTCCTGGAGGGAGGAAGGAGCCCCAAGAAAGTGGCTATGCGGGCAGGGCATTCTGAGAAAGGGAGCATGCGCACAAAGATGAGCAGGAAGAGACAGTGTCTCTTCTGTTCTGAGGCACAGAACGGGTCCTGCCTGCATAAAGGACGGGGATTGGCTTTACCCCCATCCACTCACACTGTCTCCCTCGGACCCTGTGAAGCCAACGGTGTCCATGTGTAAAACACTCACCAAGAGGAGCCAAAGACATCACAGAGCAGGACCAAGGGGCTACATGAGTTCAAAATCATAATGCAAACAGGTGGCACGTTTGCATCTGACCCCACCATGACTTCCATTTCACGGAAGGTGCAACAGGGCTGTTGCTGTATATAAAAAAAATTAAGATAAATACATAAATGAATGAATACATCAAACAAACAAATAATTCTGTTGATTTAGTGCCTGCTACTGCTATGACCACTCACTCCCGGGATTTCTGTAGCCTCTCAGGACAGAGACGGGCTGGTAGGTGCTCACCAGTGTGCTCTGCCTGAAATCACGTTTCTGGAGCTCCTGGGGAGGAAAGTCGTAGACATGAAGTTCAGGATCACCTGCGTTACATTTCTTGGCTTCATTAGAAAAGTTTGAATGTCTTGATTAATATATTCACAGAGAACACTTGGATTTATCTACACTAGTCTTTCTATTATCTACTGACTATTATCATAGTCAGTTTCCCATGAATGAACTATGGGCCAACAGATTTCAGGTATTTATTTAGAACACTATTTGGTAAAGCATAATGACTCTTAGGTCTGTACTTGATTTACTATTAAAATGGATAAAGAAGATGTGATACACACACACACACACACACACACACACACACACACACACACCATGGAATACTATGCAGCCATCAAAACCCCCCGAAATCTTGCCATTTGCAATGACATGGATAGAACTCAAGGGTATTATGCCAGGCGAAATAAGTCAATCAGAGAAAGATAATTATCATATGATCTCTCCGATATGAGGAATTTGGGAGGCAGGGCAGGGGGTCGTGGGGGTTAGAGATGGAAAAAATGAAACAAGATGGGACCGGGGAGGGAGACAGACCATAAGAGACTCTTAATCTCAGGAAACAGGCTGAGGGTTGTTGCAGTGGAGGGAGCGGCGGAGGGATGGGGTGACTGGGTGATGGACACTGGGGAGGGTACGTGCTACGGTGAGTGCTGTGAGTTGTGTAAGCCTGATCATTCACAGACCTGTACCCCTGAAGCAAATAATACATTGTATGTTAAAAAAAGAAAGTTTGAAAATTATCTTGAAGAGTGCCATGAAATGCACAGAGTTGTAGAATAAATATTTTGAGGACTTTGGACAAAATAACCTTTTTAAATGAAAGGTTTGAAACTAGGAGTTCGGTTTCCAAAACGATTGCCTTTAATATTTCAGAGTGATGATATAAATTTGGGCATTTGATGGAAGAAATGGATCATCTCAGCAGGAAAATAAATGCAAGAGATTTTGCTATGCAATGTAGAAGGTACCCAGCCCCAGTTAAGGATCTGCCCTCCTTGGATTAAAGTACTGAAGTCATCTGCACTTTGCCGGAGCATGATGGCCGCCATCACTGGGCATGAAGCAGACCAGTGACGTGCACTCTGGAAGAGACTTCCTCCAGACCTCACAATAACTCCTCCCTTGTGGTTGCTGTTCCCTCACTCCCCTTTGGGTAACATCCCCTCCCTACCCATCAAAGGTCTGAGTGTGACCAAACTAACCCTAATTCTAGGGTGCAGACTCTAGCCAGTCTGTGCACCCCCATTTTCGGCTGCAGTGACAGGTTCAGGGGTGGGCACATGACCCAAGTCAGGGAGTCGGCCTCAATTCCAGCAACTCCTTTTAAACTATAGAAAAAAGAAGTGCCTTTTCTTTTGGAGAGGTCACGAAATCATGACTTAAGACACGAGTCTCAACCAGGGTGACTCTGTTTCTCATGGGCTCTTTGGGAATATGTCTAGAGACCTTGTTGTTTTGTTGGCTATCATGCCACGGAGGGCACTACTGGTATCTAGTAGTCGTCCTGGGGTCGTCCTTGGGTCAAGGCCAAGGACGTTGCTGACCACCCTACAATGCACAGGTGAGGCCCCACAACCAAGAATTCTTTGGCCCAGTACATCAACGGTACTGCTGAGGGATCTTCTGGAACCCTGGAGTTTTGTTTTGGCAACTACCTTGCTCTGACATAAAACGAACCCTCCCATGGCAGAGAAGGACTACCATGGAGAGACGGAGCAGGACCAAGTTGGGAAGACCCTAGACACACGTCTGCCTGGAGTCTCTGTCCGAACATTCCAAATCTGCATCATCTACAAGTAAAAACATCCTTACTCAGTCCACTTACCCAGTGCCAGGACTCTCCTTCGTGGCGGTTGTAACAGTGATGATGATGATGCTGGAAAACCAGTATGTAAGAGAGACCACCAGTGATAAGGGCCCAGAAAACCAGCCCTGAGGCTGGGGGACTGTGCTGGGAGGCCTCCCTTAGAGCAATAGCAAGGAGCCTGCTTTGTGAAGACCTGGAAGAGAAGTGCTCTGGGTCAGGAGAGGGGCCCACTAGCGCGGGAGCCTGGTTTCGGAAGAGGCCCTGGGTACAAGGAGGAGGAAGAAGGGCATGGAGGGACAGGTGAGCCACGAAGCTGGGGAAGCAGACAGGGTGAATCACGCATGGCAGCCGGCTTTCTCCAGAATGAGTTATCCAAGAGACGAGGCAAGGTCACAATGCCTTTTATCACCTCATCTCAGAAGTCATGTGCTGTCACCTCTACCACATTCTGTTTGGTAGGAGCAGGCTAGTGAGTCCATCCTACACTCTAAGGGTGGGGATTTAAGCTCTGTGTCTTGAAGGGAGGACAATCACAGGGGACTTGCTGCGGTGACAGACAGAATGCCCCACAGACATTCAACAGACATTCAACTAACCAACAGAGAGCATTAGGCAGAGGAAGTAAATCTTCCGGGGAATACCCCTGTGCAAAAGTAAACTCTCAGCCACTGCACAGAGGAAATGCAGCATTCTCCCGGAGAACAATTAGAATGCGGCGTGCTCCCAAGGCTGCTAACCATTGCTCCGATCCGACAGGAGCCTGCTCTCCATGGCTGTGAAATTGAACTGGGTCTGTGTTTATCCTCTTCTTGTCATAGCGTTTGAAATACATTTATACTGGAAGATAATCATATGTACAGATGAATGGTTTTTTGTTTTTTATTTTTCAGGTAAGTGTTTAAAATGACTACACATAGCAAATAAAGAAATCACCATCACAATGGGAAATGAAATACTGTCAGGTCTTTTAAAAACCCGTGTCCCTTCTTGACCCCATCTCCTTTCTTCCTGCTGGGAGGTAATCACTATCTTGACTTTGAAATGTTCTCTTGCTTTTATTCATATTTTTAAAATGCCATTACACAATCTCTTAATAATACGTTGTTTATCTCTGCTTGCTTTTAAAATCTAAAGAAACGGAACCATATTGTATAGGGTTTCCTGCTATTTGCTTCTTTGGCTCAATATTAAGTTTGTGAGTTTTAGTCATTATATATATATTCCCATTATATAAATATACCACAATTGTCTTATCTAATCTAATGTGGACGGACTCTTGGGTTGTAGCCAGTTTTGATTATGACAAGCACGTTTGTAGGGACATTGTGGTTCATGTATCTTAGTGGACTTGTGGGAGATTCCTGGTTTTCGGTGGAATTTCTCTAACAGAATTTTGGGTATTCACTTCATCTGTTCTACAGTGAATGCCAAAAAATGCCAACTGTTTTCCGAAGATATTCTATCAGTCTCCATTCCTACCAGCAGTGCATGAGCACTCCCTTTGTTTTCCATCCTCACCATTACTGTTTTTGATTGGACTTTTTAATATCTGCCAATATGGTGAGTGTAAATGGACACCATTTTTGTTTTAATTTACATATCCTGGATTACCATGAGCTTGAACACCATCCATACATTTATTGTCCATAATGTTTCCACTCTTGAAAAGTGAGCTTTTCAATTCTTTTACATATCTACTATTTTTTCTTATTGATTTTTAATGGCTGTACATTCTGGATACTAGTACTTCACAGGTTATATGGGTCACAAATATCTTCTCCCAGTGCATAGTTTGTCTTCACTGCCTTTAATGATCCTTTTAATGAAAAACAGTTCATAATTTTAATATAGATAATTTTATTTTCCATATTTCTTTCATACTTTGAATATGCTTCTTTTATACTTTATAGTTTTTGTGTCATTAAATTCTTTTGCATCTCAAGGTCATGAGCATGTTTTCCTGTAATTTCCTTGATAACGTTTATATTTTGCATTTTAAATTTTAGTTCTTAACCACATGTAATTGATTTGTGTGTGTGGTATTACATGGTGCTCCAATGTATTTTTTTTCCCCTGATATATGATTTCCAACTATTCTAGCTCCGTTTATTTAAAAGCTCATTCTTTATGTACTGATCTTTACTGTAATTTCTGATTATCTCAGGTATTCATACATGGTGAATTTTTTATGGATTTCTCATCGATTCTATTGGTCTATTTGTCTCTTTTTGAGCCATCTCACACTTTAATTCTTACTTAATATAACTTTATAAGATTTAGTATTTTGGAGGACAAAAAAACATCAAATGTAGACTGTGTTTTCTTCAAGGGTATCTTGGTTAATCTGGCTCTCTGTATAAATTTTAGAATCAATTTGTAAAATTAAAAAAAAAAAAACCTTTGGGGAGATTTGGGCAGGAATTGCAGTGAATTTCTAGGTGATTTTCCAAATAAACATCATTGTAACACTGAATCATCAAATCTATGAACATGATTTAGACCTTTATTTCTTTAAATCTTGTTTGCTACCTGTCAACGAAGTTTTATTATTTTTTCGGAGATTTTGCATACCTTTATTGTATTTATTCTTAGATATTATATATTTTATGCTATGTAAATAATATATTTTAAGCTTAATTTTCTAGATATATGTGTTAGCATGAAGAAATGCAATTGAATTTTTATTTCAATGGCTTTTCTAAAACTCTTATAAACTCAAAAAAATTAACCTAAGGATTAATTTTGATTTTCTATATGCACAGCCATATTTTCTGCAAATAATGAAATAGTCATCTCTTTCTTTCTAATAATTAAATTTTTCTTTCTCTTGCCTTAGTATTCCAGTGAGAGCCACCAAAATTATTTTGAATAGAAATGGTAACAGTAGGCATCTTTTTCTTGTTCTTGAAATCAAAGAAAATATTTTCAATGTTAAACCTTTAAGTTTGACATTTGTTGTATGGTTTTCTATAGCTATCCTTTATTAGGTTGAAGAAGTTACATTCTATTCCCAGTTTGTTAATAATATATGGAAGTTTTATTATACTTTTATAAGTTTTATTAAATAAATTTTAATTAAAATTAAAAATTAAATTAAATTAAATTGTTTTAATTAAATTAAAATTATAAAATTATTAAATAATTTTCTGTATCCATCAGATCATAATATTTTTCTCCTATGGTGTGCTCATGTGGGGATTACACTAATTAATTTTTCCAATGATCACTTGACTTTGCATTACTTGGTAAGCCCAACTTGGTTCTAATGTATTGATTTGTGGCTGAATTCTGTTTGCTAATACTTTAATATTTTTGCATCTTACATTCACAAGTGTGGTTGGCTTTTTTATACTGTCTGTTGATTTTGGTACCAAGTTTGTGCATCAAAAATTATACTGAGGATTGTTTCTTCTTTTTATATTCCTTATAGTATTTTGGGTGATTTTGAACTATTTGCACCTTGAATATCTGGTTGATCTCACTGATGAAGCTATTGGCTTGTAGGTTATTTGTGGGGAGACTTTTGACTACTAATTCAATTTTTTTTAATGGCTGTAAGACAATTCAGGCTTTTTATTTCTTCTTGTGTCGTGTTGGTCTGTTTTATTTTTTATAGGAATTTGTCGACTCAATCTAATTTTCAAATGAAAAGGCGTAAATTGGTTTACAATACCTTCTCATCTTTTAAAAGTCCCTAACAACCATAGTTTTATTCCCTTAGTCATTTTTTAAAAGATTTTATTTATTTGAGAGACCCCAAGAGCATGAGGGAGCAGGGGAGAGCAGGAGAGAACAGGAGCAGAGGGGAGGTGCAGAGGAAGAGGGAGAGGCAGGCTCCCCTCCAGAGCATGGAACCCAATGTGAGGCTCGACCCCAGGACCTTAGGACCAAGATCTGAGGTGAAGGCAGACACTTAATCCACTGAACCACCCAGGCATCCCTCCCTTAGTCATTTTTAATTATTATTTAATTTGCATTTTCTCTCTTAAGCAATTTTACCACACATTTTTCAATTTTATTAATCTTTTCCAAAAACAACTTTTGCTGTTAATTCTCTATATTTTAACTCTGATCTTCACTCTATGCCATCATGTTTATAATATCCCATTTTCTACTTTTTTTGGTTTTGTTTTTTTGTATTGCTGTTCTTGTACTAACTTTTATAAATGGATGTCTGGTTGACTATTTTTATCCATTTTTCTATTCCAATATAAACATTTAAGACTATAAACTTCTACGTGCTGCTTTAGCTACATTCCACAAATTTTTGATATATATTTTCATTTTATTATGTCATAAATATTTTCTAGCTTCCATTATAATATCTTTTTTTGAAAATGCTAGTATATTTCTTGAGTATAATTTTTCTGCTTAATTTTTTGACACGTAGCATAATTACTTTGAGTCAAAGAAGTTACTTTATGATTTTAGTCCCTTAAATGTGCTGAGATTTGCCTAATAAACCTACGTAGGGTGATTTTTATAAATGATCCATATGTGTTTGAAAACACATTCTTCAGTTGTTGTGAACAGTTCCCTAACTTCATTAGGGCAAGTTTGCTAATCTTACATCTTCTTGTTTTTTCCACATGTGTTATCAATAATTGAGATAAGTATTCTGATACTTTAATATGAATCTAGTGTAAGAAACTACATTATTTTATTTTTTCCCAAATACTTTTATTTTTTCAGTGTTACAAGATTCATATCAAAATGAAATTGACTCCACCAAGAGTTGGTGAGAACTTTGAATCTTTAAATGTCATCATCACCATAGGTACCTCCATTTCTAGGTCCCGGAATTGAAAGTTTTCTTGTGTTCACTGCACACTCATTTTCCCAAACCCAGAGAGTCGTGCTTAAGCGTCAAGCAAGATCCTTGATAGAGCTAGAATGCCCAGGACTGGGCTCCAGCTCTCCAGGGGTACCATTCAGCCACATCTCTAAATTCGTGTCACTTTCCAGGGCCCAAACATTCATAATGGTGTAGGTCTTCATTCTTTGTGAATCCCACAGAGCATAATCTTCTCCCTTTCTTCCGGTAATCCTCCCATCCTCCCTCCCGTCTTAGCACTCTTATCCCTCACATGTTGTTCTCGATAATTCTTCTCTCAAGAACCTTCATAAGCTCGGGGCGCCTGGGTGGCTCAGTAGGTTAAAGCCTCTGCCTTCGGCTCAGGTCATGATCTCAGGGTCCTGGGATCGAGCCCCGCATTGGGCTCTCTGCTCAGCACGGAGCCTGCTTCCTCCTCTCTCTCTCTGACTGCCACTCTGCCTACTTGCGATCTCTCTCTCTGTCAAATAAATAAATAAAATCTTTAAAAAAAAAAAAAAGAACCTTCATAAGCTCAACTTAAGCTACTCCATCCTGGACCTAGTGGTGGAAGAATGACGTGCTAAGAGTTAAGATCAGGTACTTGTACTAAATAAACAAACAAATAAATAAATAATAAGTAGGCATCATTCCACACAAAGATCAGCACCTGTGTAAATATGATAACAACAAGCTGCCTGGCTTCATAATATTTCTCAGTTGACTTCTTGCAGTACCACTGAGGAGGCAGCAGTGAGTGGTTGAAGACTCTGGGCTCAGGCAGGCTCTACTTCTTACTTGCCCCGTGGTTTTTTGGTTTGTTTGTTTTTGTTTTTTGTTTCTAAGGTTTTTCAAAATTGATTCATTTGACAGAGAGAGCAAGCATGAGCTCGGGGGAGGGGCATAGGGAAAGAGAAACATACTCCCCGACGAGGGGGGAGCGGCACCAAGCTGTTTCCAGGAACCTGAGATCACAAACCTGATATCAAGACCTGAGCTGAAATCGGATGCTTAACCTACGGAGTCACCCAGGCATCCACCCCAGGCATTAAGAAGTGTGTTAGTTTCTTAGAGCCTCTTTCACCTTCAGATGAAGGACATGAAGGCAGGGCTTGTGTTCCATTCACTTTTGAGTCTGCTGGAACTAACTTCGTATCTGCTCTTATAGGTCAGACCTTTGTTTAAATGAATGAGTTAACGAATGTCTGTCTCCAAGGCAGAGAGGGTCCTACCAGGAAACTGCATCATCATTATCACATTTCTCTCATATCTCACAGCAACCTGACATATCTTCAAATATCCTTTCGCTTACGCCAACCTCAAGTCCTCAGATCAGCTCTCAATATTTGGGCATTTTTCAGAAATTGTTAATATGAACAGAAATTGTAAATATAAAATAATCTCCAAGGAAGAGATAGGATCACTTAAAAAAAAAAAAAGTCCTAGACATGTTTTCCCAAACTGTCTACCATTTGAATACTTATATTTTAAGATGTGTGCAGAGTCTATTTTTTATTCTCTAATGCCCAACCCTCCCAACAATAGAACATAGTAGGTCAGACCCATAAGCATTACGCCTCTTCAGATGTGGTCCACACAGATTCAAGAGATACCCTGTCTCACACCTCAGAAGTCATCATTATGTACAAGAATGAACATCCTATTTGACATTTCGTTATTTTATAAATCAAAAGGTCCTTGATTTCTCTGTTTCATTTTCCCTATGACTGGCATGTTTCTTTCATGAAGATCAATTTTCTTCTAATCCCATGCCTTTGCTCAAGAAAAGGAAATCTCCTTGCCTAGAACATAGTGTGGCCATCAAAAACCTCTCCCTCCTGAAATACCACCTCCTTCAAGAAGCCTTCCCTGATTAGCTCACTTAGCACGACCTCTCCCTCTTCTGAATACTCATGTGCAGATCACACACTATCTAGTTCCATACTAGAGGCCTTCATATACTCTTTCCTTTCCTTCTAAAGATTTTATTTATTCATTTGGCAGAGAGAGATCACAAGTAGGCAGAGAGGCAGGCAGAGAGAGAGGGGGGGAAGCAGGCTCCCTGCCGAGCAGGGAGCCCGATGTGGGGCTCGATCCCAGGACCCTGAGATCATGACCTGAGCGGAAGGCAGAGGCTTAACCCACTGAGCCACCCAGGCACCCTTTCCTTTCCTTCTAGATTATAATCTCTCCAAGGGCAAGAACTCTGTAACACTTTTCTGTACTTCTCACAGTGCTGTGAGGCCAAAGACACCAATGACATGTTTGTTGAGTAAATGAAATCAGACATTCTTGCTCCTCATTGGTTTATATCCAACTCTAATAATTATGGTAACATTCTTTCCACAAACCAGCCTATAGAGCCTGGCCCACAGTCACAGGAATGTGGCACCCGGGCTGAAGAACTAGACAAAGAAAAGGGAAAATTCTGGTGGGCTCCCAAGTTGTAAACAGATAGTCAAAGCACCCTGAGAGGGACTTCCCAAGGCAATTAACAGAAGATGTAGTTTCCAAGAATCCCTGGAAAGATAGATAGCATTCAGTCGCCTGAGCTGAATAATATTCTGTAGCCCGGACTCATTTGGCTTGGTTTTGCATCACCTACTGATGTGATTTGTGCGACGCTCCCTAGGAAGAGCAGGGTCCTTTCATGTGGGCTTGTCCTGAAGTCTCCGGTAATAATCACAGCTCAGTCTCGCTGGCCAGAGTCACCCCACAACACACACACAGCTGAAGGTCACACATTCACCGTGCAGCCTCCTTCTACCTGTCTTCCTCTCCTCCTAGCTTTTCCCTCCTTCACCTGCCTTCCCACCATCACATGAATAATCATTGGTTTGCCCATCCGAGGATGGTTGTCCATCCTAGGAGTCTTCCCCTTCACCCAGTCTTCTCTGAGAGGTAGAAGGCCCAGCGCCTGTGCTCTGGAGTCAGACAGATTCTCATCCAAACCTTTCTCCTGCTTTAGGGCCATTTGAAATTAAAGAAAAGATCTTAACAGTAATTGAGTGAATGCCATAGAACACATTAGTGTTTTCTTCTTCTTCTTTTTTTAAATTTTATTTATTTATTTGACAGAGAGAGAGATCGCAAGTAGGCAGAGAGGCAGGCAGAGAGAGAGAGAGAGGGAAGCAGGCTCCCCGCTGAGCAGAGAGCCCGATGCGGGGCTCGATCCCAGGACCCTGAGATCATGACCTGAGCCAAAGGCAGATGCTTAACCCACTGAGCCACCCAGGCGCCCCTAGTGTTTTCTTCTCAATTGGAATAAAGCAATCAGCTGTGAGCATGGACTGGACAGCGTTGCTTTAAAACCCAGCGACCGCTGCCTAATCCCACTTCGGGAGGTGCTGGGCCAGCCGAGCACAAAGGAGAAGCAGACACGCCCCCAATGCCAAGTCACAACATAGAAGGAGGGGCGCCTGGGGGGCTCTGGGGTTAAGCCTGTGACTCTTAATCTCACCTCAGATCTTGATTTCAGGGTCCTGAGTTCAAACCCCTTGTTGGGGGCCTGGAACCTCCTTAAAAATAGGAGAGCAGGGATTTCTTCTAAGGAGAACTGTCCTACTGACAAAGCTGAGACGGGTTCCACTGTTACAAGGGAACAATTATTCTCCACTACACACATTTCCGGTGGGGGGCTGGGGAGCAGAACCCCCTTTACGCTTGCTCTGCCCGCCCCTTCCGCTCGCTCCCGTGGGAGGAGGTAGGACCTGCCCTGACCGGAAGTAGGTGTTTCTTGCGTGACGTGTCTTCTCTAAAGAAGGCGGGTCATTTCCTCCCCTCCCTACGTTCTACCAGTTTCTCGGAAGATGCGTGCCTTCTACTTAGGAGACTTTATGGCTTCATAACTTCTACCCCGAATTCTTTCTTACGGTTTAACTTCCGCCCCTACCCCTTCCTTAGGCTCTTAAGAAGCAACCAGCCGTGGCTGCCAGCCTCCAGTCCTGCTGAGACGGGGACGCGGTTCTTCTGGAGCTGGGCTGAGGCTCTGGGGACAGTGACATGCTTTTAGCTGCGCCCCGTCTGATGCTGAGCAGGCTGTGACCAACAAACCCCACCACGCTGTGTGACTTCGGGAAAAAGTGCTGTAGGAGGCTCATCTTTCTTCCCCGTGAGGAAACAACAGAGGGGGGTTCCGCGGTGCCCCCAGCTGGCTGCCTCTGGCCACGCACCTAGCCCTGTGGTCCCCGACAGATAGGATGTGTTTTAACCTCCAAGCAGAGTGGGATCGAGTCAACCCGAAGACACAGAGCCACATCGCAAGAGACGGGAGGATTCTAGAACCCGTAGGATGTCTTATCTCCCAAATGTGCCAGTCCCTTAGCAGGGAGGGTGTTCAAGAAGGAGGCTGCGAAGCTGTGTTGCATCTCAGACCCCTCTCCCCTGATCTCTGTACGTGCATATGTGACATTTAATCATTTTGCAGAACCCGAATTGCCCAGGAATGAAAAAGTCCTCAACAGCCAAGCGGTCCGCTTACCAAGTGCTGCTAAACACCTGGTAAATAGTCATATGATCCCTAGTGAGCGCACCCCATCCAGGAACTCCTGGGCCAGGGTTGGCCATTCTAGATGCAGCTTCTCTGTCAAAGAGTTCTTCCTTGAGTCTGGCCAATGGGCATCCCTGCTGGGTCCACCTTTGGTCCAGCATTACTTTTCTGGATGTTCATTCCTGCACACAGCTGAAGACATTTCCGGACAGCTTAATGTTGCCATGCACCATGCTGGGTCCTGGATTGATGGACCATAAATATAACTCAGCTCCTACTGAACCGGGCCTTCAGTCATTCCTCCATGGCATAGTCTGACATTCCTTCATTCTCCTCGTCTCTTTCCACTGGACTTGCTCTAGCTGGCCTATGTCCCTTGGCAAGTGTTATGTCCAGAAATGATATTGGAATCAGTTCAAAATGGAATAAATAACTCCTCTCTGACAATCCATTTTAGAAAATGCAACCTAAGTTTAGGCAGTCATGAGGAAAAACAGATTAAGAGTAGAGGTTTAGGGGCACCTGGGTGGCTCAGTGGGTTCAAGCCTCTGTCTTCGGCTCAGGTCATGATCTCAGGGTCCTGGGATTGAGCCCCACATTGGGCTCTCTACTAGGCAGGGAGCCTGCTTCTCCCTCTCTCTGTACTGCCTCTCTGCCTACTTGTGATCTCTCTCTGTCAAATAAATAAATCTTTAAAAAAAAAGAGAGAGAGTAGAGGTTTAGGAGTCAGATAGTACTGGGACAAGTATCAGTTCGTTCACTTATCTTGGGTAAGCAAATTGTCAAATCTGGATGTGAGCAATTTTAATTTGTATCACCAGGGCAATTGGAAGGAGTCGTGAAATAATGCATTTGAAGTGCTTCGTATGGTGTAATGCCCCTTGCTCATTAAATGTTGGCTATTCTGCATATCCACAAGACTGTGCATTTCTGTTCATATGTGCTTCTGATCCCAAGTGTCTTTGATACAGTGCAGTTCCTAATATCATTGAGTTTCAGCAAGTTTGTTAAACTTGCCCTGTTCCTTCGGTCTGCTCTTTGAGATCCTGCATTCATCATATAACCTACTATCCTCATGTAACTTGTTCATCAAATAACCCATTGGGCTTGTCTTCAGTGTACCTTCCATGTCCTCATCCTAGTAAGGTATGGATAAGTGAGGTCAAGGGCAGAGGCCTGGAGTCTGTCTGTGGAAACTTCCTTCCGGATGACTGTTGATCTTTTAATGAGTATTCTTTGGCCATGCTCATCCAGCTAGTCATGACCTTGTAAAATCTCAAAATCATTTTATGAAGTCTTCCCAGAATTAAATTTGGCTACCATTTTGGTATTACTTTTCTTCAGGAAAAATCTTGTGTGTCTATGGAACACGAAAAACTCTTCTATTTTTTTTTTCATAAAGTTCTTACATTTAACTTGCTTCCTCTATAAGTCTGTAATTCAACATGTTCTGGCACAAATCAGAATCAAATAATATTATGGTTTGCCTCGACAGAACAATACTTTGTGAAGAACTTTTATGAGAAAATGAATGAAGCTATTTTGCTTTATGAAATTAGCTTAAAATAAAAATTATAAGTTAGAAAAGTATGCATAGTTCCTTCTATACGGAAATAACTTGGGTGGCTTTTTAGATAGAATCAAAAAAATATGTAAGTATTATTGAGCAATTAGCATTAGCCCTTATGGTTTCAACATAAAGTTTTTTAGATTGGTCAGAATAAGACCATCAGACAGGCTGAGGGAGGCCCACATTGCCAGTGAGACAGGGATCCATGGAGCACATGATTTCAGATATACAAGGGTACTGAGCTGTGGCTGGTCTATTGGGTAATTTTAAGAAGGTTTGATTGACCAGAAGTGCTTAAAACAAGTTAGAAGACAGGCCATATATCCATGGTATGTAGGCAGAATTCTAATTTGGCCCCCAAGATTCCCATCCCCTGGTGTGCATGCCCTTCCCAACCCTCTCTAGTGGAGTGTGAGCAGGACCTGTGAATATGATGGGTAAGTTTGGGTTAATCTTAAAAAAGAGGTTATTCTGGGTGGGCCCGGTCTAATCAGGTGAGCCTTTTAAAAACATCCAAGAGATTTAACACGAAAGAGAGTCTCCTGATGGCTTTGAAGAAGCAACTGCCTTTCTGTGGAGGACCATGTGGCAAGGATTCTAAGTGAGAGTGACAGCCAGTAAGGAAATGAGACCTCAGTCCTACAAGTGCAAGGACCTGAGTTCTGCCAACAATCAGTGAGCTAGGAAAAGGACCCCAGCCTCAGATGAGATCACTGTCCTGACTCCTTGATTTCAGCCTGGTGAGTCCCTGAGCAGAGGGCCCAGTTACCTTGTGTCTGGACCCTGACCCACAGAAAGTGTGAGATAATAGCTATGCATTGCTTCCAACTGCTGGATTCATGGCCACATGTTCCAGGGTGGTAGGTAACTGATACACATGGGGATGAATTAACAGTAGGGAGGAGAGCTGCTCAGATGGCCCATAACTCAGGAGGACACGTCCAGAGTCGACTGGCTTCCCCGATGGTGGGTTTTCACGTGGCCACAAGAAAACCTGTACAGGACTGGGATTTCCCACTGAACATCACACATGGAGACAGATTCTCTTTCCCTCTGCTGCGGTGGTTCTCTGACCTCAGCAGGCACCAGAACCACCCGAAGGGCTTGTCAGACCCCGTGGCAGGGCCCTACCCAGAGTTTCTGATTTAGGAGGTCTGGGAACCTGTATGTCTTAACAACTCCCCAAGTGAGGTTGATGTTGCCAGCCCTGGGACCCTACTTTGAGAACCACAGCTCTCTGATAAATAAAAAGGTCCTACTTGCCTTTAATAGTCGACTTCTATATCCAACCTTTTTCTCATTGGATATGAAAACATTTTAACACATTATTAAACCAAGGTTAAGATAAAGAGAAGGAACAGAAATCGCTATAACTCTGAGTAGTCCAGAGTGTTTCCTCTTCTCTGCGTAGCCATCCCAGAACTTGTAATGAGGTGTAGTGATGAGACACCAATTAAACTAGGCTTTAAAAAAAAGCCGCGTGGTGTCTACAGTTAAAGGCCCACTCGGGGGCCTGCAGGACATCGGCATTTTCCCTCTTTGCCATCACCGCCCAGCTCCAGAGTGTCAGGGGTCTCTGCTGCGCCGCCCATCCGAGGCAAGGTCCTTCTGGGCCCTTGTTCGCAGGTGACAGGTGCTGCAGCGACACAGACAGGTGCTTGGGATGGGCGATAACCCCTCCGAATGCATTAGCCCCGACAGACTTCCTCACCATGGACCTTCCAAGACTTGGCAAAGGCATCAGAGCAGGAGCAAAAATGAGGTCTTGCCTGAGCTATGGGAAGAGCAGAGATGACACCAAGTGCCCAAAAGGCTATTGTGGGGATCCCACGAATGGCAAAGCCCCAAAGACCACAGAAGACAAGAGTGGACGCCTCTCTCGCCAGGGGAAGCGATACTGTGCAGGGATAGGGAGCATCCATGAAGGGCAAACCCAGAGACGGGAGAAGCAGAGAGAGAAAAGTTTCATATTCAATTATGAATATGAATGGAAGAGTGCTCTGGAGTTAGATTAAGACAGGAGCAGACAGCTAATGTTATTTTGAGATGTAATTTAAGTCTTACTTCTTTGGGAGAACACAGCATTATCGTGTTATCCGAAATCATCCCAGTGGCTCCTGCTTGCCATAGAGCTCGCTAATAATCTGGGTTGGGGAGGGGTGTGTCGGAGGATCTAACCGAAAACATCTGCCAAGATTGAATATGATAATCAGGCCTTCTTTTTATTATTTTGCTCATGATATAATCTTAGAGGAGTGGAATTGAGTGATTATCCCAGCAAACCCGTATTTATATGCAGACTGTAGGTGTCCTTGACTTTGCGTTCCAAAATAAAGATGACTGATCTTTTCCATTAGAAAGGTTTGGGTCACCCCAGCTGCCAGCTTTTATGCTTTTATTTTATTTTTCTCCCTAAGGAGATACAGGCACTTTATGGACCCTTCCCAAACTGCTGCAAAATGATTGATGGTTGGCCTTCTTTTAATCCAAGTAATGCAGAGTGTCTGAAGCTTTGGTAATTGGATCCTACTGACTTTAAAGACCACTGCCAAAATATCCGTAGCACAGAGGTTTGGCAAATTGACTTAATCATAGCAAAAGGATTACAAAGTGCAAAACAAGCCCCAAAACAGCTATGAAATGGGCCAATTCAGAAACTGACTCGGGCTAAGAAGTTGTTTGGTGTTGCTGTCTCTCACTTGGTATGTGTCCCCCCGCTCAAACTGCCTTGACCTTGGCCAAGGTCGGAGGCATCTGTGACACACAGAAGAGAAGAGATGTCAAGGGAAACCGACTCGAGATCATAGACACCGTGTCTGGTGACATGTCAGGCTCAGGGCCCGTGAATCCCCAACCTTGACACCCAGGTCCCCCCGCTGCGGGAAGACCTGGCGAGGTCCTCTGAAAGGGAGGGGCCACATGGCAAATGTAGACGCTGTCCCTTGTTTCTTGAGAGTGAGAAATTGTGGTTCTCTGTGACGCTTTATTTACCAACAAGAACACAGCCTGCACTGAGGGCCGTGGCTCATTCGCCCTTCAACAAATGTATTAGGATCACAGCAGGAATTAAGGGTGATTCTGTGACCTGACGCTTACGTGGAATCCGTCACAACCTCGGCTTCAGAGGCCTCTTTCCGTTCTGGGCACAAATACGGAGGTTCCAGTGTGAAACCTTTGGTCCTTCTGCTCCAGAAGAGGCTAGGAATGAGAGAAAGCGAGCAAGAAGGGCCTGGAGACGCTAGCTCCATTTGGGCGTCAAACACCCTATTTGCTTGGCTCTCACTTGTGTGAGTTCCTGGACAAAACAAAATTCTAACCCAAAACCCAAACGTTCAGCACACGTTTCCGTTAGGCAACTTTAGTCGCTTCAAAAAAAAAAAAAAAAAGTGCCAATGCAGACTCCTGCGTAAATCTGATTTGCCATGCTAGGCCAAGCTTGTTTTATTACATACATTCTGCATCCTAAGAACTAATAACTTCATATTGTAAACATTAAGCATACAGAGTTAAAATTCAAGGCCACATTCTATCATTGATTGTCTCTTTTGTCGTGTATCTTTGGCTGGCCGAGATCAACTCGTAGTGTATAAATGCATAAGTTATATAATTATTATATAAAAAGGGAAAAAAAAACCCAAAAAACAACAACATCGACTTGTATACTTCATTCTGACAAACGCACAGCGTTCGCGACTCGAAAGGGAAACCGGAGCCTCTGCATGACCCAAATGCCTCGGTGGTTTCCGACGGCCGCAGCCAAGGAGGCCGCCTCTTACCGGACCCTGTGGGGACCGGGGCCCCCACCTCGTGATGAGGTCCCGGATGTTTCTTTTAAATATCAGACAATTCCAGTTAAAATTTTCTTTTGACAAACAGACAAAGAAACAAACAAACAAAAAAAGAGAGATGCATATTTTTGTTTCGGAATCCTACGTCCCCCTTCTTTTCTTAACACTGCGCTTGGTAGAACACTGACCGATTAACCCGCAAGTCTCCCCCACTCGTTTCTCCAAGTCTCCGTCCTGTCCTGAGTCCAGTCTCTACTGCTCGACAAGCATCTCTCCCAGCCCTGGGGCCTCCTCCTCCCCCGCTCCCTCCTCTCCCGTCTCCTCCAGCCCGCCGTCTACACCTGCACGCTCACTGTCTGCACACACATTCTCAGCCCCGGCCCCCGCCGGGCTCACAGTTCCCACAATACTGTCCGGGAGTCAGTTGGCAGCCTTGGGTCGTCTTCAGGGGTGGGCAGGAGCTGGTGGCTCTCCACCCAGTGGGAAGAATCTGATTTCCCCCCAAAACAGCAAGTGCTGCTGAGTTCCACGTGGCCGTTGGTCCATGGGCCGCAGTCTCTCTCTTTTCTTTCTCTTTTTTATTCGTGATATGTTTCTATTTTTAAATACAGGTAGTATTCCTTACAAGGACATTTCGTTGGTGTGTTAGGTCGAGACTGCGTCACCGCCATCGCTTTACTCCCATCCCCCCCTTGGCGCCAGCAGGACCCCAAACTCTCCTCGGAAGTTTGTACACTTCTCAAGAACACTTTCTTTGGCACTTGGTCCTCGCAACGTCATGCTTCTACTTACAATGTCTTTTACAGGGTCGGTCCACACATGCTATGTCCGTATACACTTGGAGCATCCTCTTTCTTCCTGTAGTAATACTTGAGTAATTCCCTCCCACCGAGAGTCTTTGGATCTCTTCCCTGGCTTCCTTCCCCAGCGCCGGTCAAGCAACTTTGCTCCTCGTGAGGCACTTTTTGATTCACGTTCTCCAATAGAGTTTGTGGCAATTTCCTGGTGATCATATGCTGTTGGGAAAGGCCTCCCTCCCGGCTCTAGTAGTAGGTGCCCAGATGTGAGGGCATATGGCTGGCCGGGAGCCTCGTGTTGGGGTATATACCTCCAGTTGGCGAATTCCAGTAGGGGTTGGGGGCGGCGAAGAAACTGGACGATGTCACAGGGAGGGCCGGAGGGTGGGGGGCCACAAAGTTCATCTTCTGAGGGTGGGCGTGGTAGGAGCCCATGTAAGGGAGGTCCGAGGGGTACTTGTACAGAGATGACTCGGGGGGGTGAGGCTGCAGGGCCTGGGCGATCCCGTGAAAGTCAAACTTGTAGGCGTAGCGCTTCCCGTGGACTTTGGTCATGATGTTTTTGTCATAGTAGTAGCGGAGGGCACGGCTGAGTTTATCGTAGTTCATATTGGGTTTGCTTTTCCGCTCTCCCCAGCGCCGGGCAACCTCATCGGGATCGGTCATCTTGAACTCCCCATTGGTGCCTTCCCAGGTGATGCAGTTGGAGTTGGAGCTATCGGACAGGAGCTCCAGGAGAAACTGCCAGAGCTGGATCTGTCCGCTCCCTAGTGAGGTGGGAAAAGCAAACGGGACACCCGTGAGAAGAGGCTCGGAGCGAAAGGCATCGTTTCCTCGGTGACAGAAGTGGGTGCTAGTGGTGTTCTACGCCCTAGCCCGCCCGTGCACCCACCCTCAGCTGCTGGGGGTGGCCACAGCTCTCGTCCCACAGCCTTCCTCCCTCTTCTCCAGAAAACGGCCCTTGGCTGAACAGGAGCTATTTCACCCACCCTAGGGAGCCCCCGGCCCGAGGGGCTGAGACCGTGGACCAGAGTCCCATCTCCTGGCCCCAGGGAGGGGCCAGCTCTGGGAGCCGCTCACATTCTAGACCTCCCTGCGGGATCAGACCATGGCAAGGTTCTGGGAAAGGCCACTAGCCCCCATAACCTGACCCCTGCCCTTCTCTGCTTCACCGCCTCCTCTTTCCCAGAAACATACACTTCACTGATCACTTGCGCAACTATCTCCTTATCCCAAGCCCTGGGTCTAGAAACCTGACCCGAGGCGAGGATCCTTGGGGACTACCACGCGGATCCAGAGATCCAAGCCCTTTACGGAATGCAAAGAATTCCTGTGGGGCCACGTTCCGGTGGGTCCTACCCATTTCTGACTTCCTTAGAAGACCAGCCAAGTCCACGTTGCGTTTCAGGAGTGAAAGGGTTTATTTTTCCCATTTTGTGAGGCAGAGAGTGCCATTATGTCGATGGCAATAATGACTTAATACCATTTATATTGGCAAGGTCAAGTGAAATAATAAAAGTCAGATTTAGGAAATGAACTTCTAAAAGTTTATGGAAAAACCTAGAGAATGGAAGTAAACACCGTTATTTCTAACATAACATTTTGCTGGCACTCAGAAAGCCATTCTGTCAAAACTTTTCCTAGAACAGAACTAACCCACTCAGAATGAGGAAGTTTAGAAAAAAAAAAAGCTGGCACGTTTTCAAACCAGATCACCTATTTCCAGTACTTAGGCAACCGCATGGTAACGGAAATCCACGTGTTGCCCCCGCATTGCAATACCAATTGTGTTCAGGACAGTTTCCAGAAGAAGAACAGTGCGTGGCCGAAAATGAGACTCCAGCTTTGTCTGGGATCCCATTGGAGACGCGTGGAGGTGGGGTGTTTAGGTTTTAATAAATTCCAAGAGACATCTAGGCACATCATTCTAGCCACTATGTTATACCGCTGTACGATGATTTGCGGTTCCCCACAGGAGAGAAGCATGTAAATATCGAAATAATATTGAGCACCGGGAGAAGCTAAGATGTGCTGAATAGATTTTAGAAGTTTTGCAAGCAAATAAGAGGCACGTCTTTCCTCCCAAACTCCAGCTACGGCACTGCCTCGGGCTTATACCAAAAAGATTACTCTTTATTGGGGCGCCTGGGTGGCTCAGTGGGTCAAAGTCTCTGCCTTCGGCTCAGGTCATGATCTCAGGGTCCTGGGATGGAGCCCCGCATCGGGCTCTCTGATCGGCGGGGAGCCTGCTTCCCCCTCTCTCTCTGCCTGCCTCTCTGCCTACTTGTGATCTCTCCCCTCTCTGTCAAATCAATAAATAAAATCTTTAAAAAAAAATGATTACTCTTTATTATACGATCAGTAAATATCAATATATGTGATAAAAATGATTAAAGTAACTTTAACTGGCAACTCTTCAGGGAACTGATGTCATGTAAAAATCAATTATAAATTGGCTTTTTCCTAAATCCTCCCCCATCCCTAGCTCCCTATATAAGCTGTCCAACTCGTAAATGCTTGTTTCCACACTGGCTACATGGAAATGGATATGTTTGTGAATTCATCCATACAAGAGCATCGTGAGAAAGGTCAGCCTTTTCTGAATGTGTTCTGGAAAATTATCATTTTCAGTCTTGCAACACATTTGAAATATATTAACAGCTTGTCGTTCATCTCAATGGAAGCCTATGCTTTTTCCGAACCACATATTCAAACTGTTCCCAATCAAGTTCTGTTGCCCCCAACATCTCATTAATATGCATTTTCAAAAAAATACAAAGAATGGTATGAGAAAGCCATATGGTTTTAGTATATATATTGTAACCAAAGGCTTACCACTTGAAAAAAAATTCCATATCGGACCTGGGAATAGGGAAAAACGTGGATTTTTTTATTTAACATTCCAACGTATGCTTCAATATAAACACATAGAGTTGTCCGAAAATAAATATTCACTGTCAACCTCCTCCCACAGAGAGATTAATTCCACAGATCTTGCATAAATACACAGAACTTCCTAAATAGCCAGAAAAACACTTGGTATTTATTCCGACCTTGGCATTGCTCTTAAGAATCTGTCCCTTGTCCATTTTCTTTGTAAACGTGTATAGGAGAGAACCAGTGGACAAAAGTGGTTTCCTATCTCTCCTGCTCCTGGAGAACTGGAAAGTCAGGGACCTAAATCTATGGCTGGAAATCCAAAGGCGAGCGATTTCTTACTAGAACATTTTACCCAGCAGCCTTGGCAACATGGGACTCAGGCCTCTGAGCATTTCAAGAGTCTATGGGAATCAGAGATCTATACACAAAATTCAGCTTCCAAACCCAAGCACGAAAGCAAAAATGGAAAATCAAGTCCTGTTTAAGAAAATGTTACAAAATGCAACATTATGTCAAGATCATTCATTATTAAATTTAATATTCATAACAAAATCCATTGTATTCGCATTACAGGGAAGGTTTTCTCGCTGTACAACAGTTGCCAAGGATGCACCATGACTGCTGAGAATTCAGCCAATGGTAGGTTAACTGAGATCCTTGTGGCCACAAATTTCAGAGCAATTAAAAAAGTAACATTTACTGCACGATTTAGGTGCATTTTAGGACGTACAACAGGGAATCCAAAAAAAGGATACCTAAGGTTTAGGAAGCCTAAGAGGGGTCTGGGTTGCTCACTGGCCAAGCCAACAAGTGACAGAGAAGCTCTTACATTTGAGATCTGCCCCCCTGGTCCATCACCTTTCTTCCGGAAAACGTTTCACATCTGTTTTCTCGCCTATCTTGGTAACAGCCTTGGTTTTGTCTAGGGTACCAAAAAGCCAGAACTGGTGGGAAAAACAAAGACCTCTCGGCTGTTTCCACCCACAGGAGAGCCCGGTGGGATGAAAGGGGAGGGGTGCAGCCTGAAATAGAATGAATGAAAGGCAATCCTTTAATTTCTAGAAGGTAAGTGGTCTCTTACTGCAATTCAAAGAAAAGAAGAGAAATAACAGTAGCAAAGAAGGTCGACTGAGCAGAAAAGGCAAAACATCTAAAAGGCTTACAAAGCACACAGAAAAGCAGAACTGTGGGACCAGTAGGAGAGGTGTCCCCAGAGCAGGGCACCTCGGCCCCCACCTGATGGAGGGGCAAAGCAGAGGGGGACCCAACAAGCACACGGTGGCAGCCGTTTGGGGCCACTTTCTACCGTAGCAGGTGATGCTGCGGAGAAACCCCTGTGCACATCCTGGCCCCTCCACCACGTTGAGCCCCAGGCAGCAGGTGCGTCCCGGGGAAAGGCTTTGCCGCAGGCTCCCTGTGGCTTGGGCAGGACTCGGTAGAGGACAGGGCAGTCCGGCGGCCAGAAGCGCCACTTTGGAATCATAACTGCCTCTGCTGAATCCTGGCGCTGGCAAATGGGGGACCTTGGGCAGCTCACCCAGCTCTCCGTGCCTCAGTGCCCCCCCTGTAAAATGGGGGTCATGGCAATGGTACTATCTCATTGGGTCACTATGAGCATATACTCAGTACATGAAGGTTTGGGCTGAAAACCATGATTTATTTGAGCTGAAAATCAGAATTTAAGGAGAGACACGCACCTTGCCTAGAGGTACAAGAAGACAAAAGGAAGCTGTGCCCCCCCCACCGCTCCATCCTGTGCACATGTTCCACCCACCCCCACCCCCACTGGCCATGAAGAACTGAGAATGGTACTTTCAGGGCTGGCGGATGGCCACTGAAAGCCTACGATGCGCCAGGCACTATCCTGATTGCTTTACATGTCTTTTTAACCCCGCCCTCCCCTGAAATCACGTGAGAGCTCATTGTGGAGGTGAGGACATTAGAGCCCAGAGAGGCAGAGTGACGTATCCTGCCCAAGGTCAGCAAGGGTGGGAACCCGGACTCCAAGCCTGGATGCCAAATCATGGCACAAACCACTGCTTTCACGCCCCGGTTTCTGCACGCACCTCCACACTCCTGACCCCTCTCCAGGTGGTCCCCTCCCTGGGCCCGCAGCTTGGGAGGCTCCCGGTGGAAGATCCTTGAGATCTTCCCACCTCCAAACAGATGGCAAAAACATCCCTAATGCTGGTCTCCGGTGCACGAGACGCTGGATACGCTTCGCACCCTCCATCGAAGGGTATCCAGTTGGCATCAAGGAAGCCACCCGAAAAAGCACTTTCACGGAAAAGACCACTTCAGTTCATTAGAGAAGCCACCTTAAATGTGCAGCCATTCTGATGGGACATAGAGCCGCTGTGTGGCTTATAGGTGACCCATGACATAACCACGCAGGGACACACCTCTCACAAATACGGCCCATCAAATGCACATCAAACGAGTATCTGGGAGGGAGACACTGGGATCCTCTCATTCCCCTGTCCGTGTGTACGCGATGGTGTCACCTCTCCATTTAAAATGATTAAGAAGCGTTTGCACTGTACAAAGAGCAAAGGCAGCAATTCCAAGTGATGAAGGATTTATTTATCAGAGAACAGGAAAATAGAATCCAACAGGAAGAGGCATTCGCATTCACAGAAAGATAAAAGACATTCCAGGTTTGGGGGCAGAAGGCCACATGAACACAACGGACGTGCGGCCCGCGGAGAGGTGGCACGAGAAGGCCTGGTTCACTATAAACGGTGTAAAAGAGATCTTTATCCTCCAGCCCTGAGAGGGGATGTTGGCACCTTCCCCAGGCCCAGGGAGGATGGTCTTTGTGACACAAAGTGAGACCTTCAGCCCCGGCTCAGAGCTGCCAACCGGCCAGGCACCGAGACCTTTTCCCAGCCCCCTCAACCTAGAACAGCCATTGAACTAAATGGAAATCCTTCCTTTCTCTTCTCCTGGCCTCCGTTCTCCAAGCCCTCCCTCCTCCCTCATGCTTCCTCGGGAGCGACATAGGGCAAGAAAATAAAACCAGACTTGGGGGCGACTGTCAGGGCTCAAGTCCCGCCTCCCATCTTACTGGCTGTGGGACCCAGGGAAAGTTACCTAATGTCGCTGGACCCGATTCCTCTCCTGCCGGGGCTGTCACGTGGCTGCCCCACAGACACGAGAGCCTGCCCGGGCACTACACAGGGTGGAGGCAATTTGTTTTTTCACGGGATTGTATCAACATCCCCAAAATGCTTCTGCTTCCGTTCCTTTCCTCGTTTTAATCTATTCTGAACCCCGCGGCCAGATCAGTCTTCCTGAAGCACGACTGATAATAGTCATCCCAAAACATAGTAATCATTTTTCTTTGAACCCGCAATCATACGTGAGCCCAGGGACGAGGGGGGAACCAGAGCCCCAGGGGCCCAGGCCACCAGCTGGATGCTTGCTGAAGAGAACAGAGTCCATGGCCCCGTGGACAGTGGACAGGGTTGGAATCAGCTGTGTTCATGTCTCCACCAGAATGTCCGGTCCCTGAGGGGCAAGGACGGTGTCTCTTTATTCCCTGCATTCATTTATTCAACAAATAATTATCGAGCGCCTGGTCTGGTCCCCAGAGTGGAGTAGGAAACAAAACAGCCCCTTCTAACTGTTCAGATGCCTAAAAGGTATTTGCTGAACTCGTGAACGTCACCTAAACTGAATGTCAAAGCTTCGGACTCTCAATAATGATGATATTTCATGTTCTCAAAATATAGATTCCCTTGCAAGGATGCAGGCTGATTGAATCTGGACTTTTCCGTTTCCAGCCCAATTTTGGCCTCCACGTTTAGGAAATACACATTCCAGCTTGTCCTTGCAATGTGCCTGCGCACTCTTGGCGTCTGAATGTACTGTTGCGAATACGCAGCATATGCTGGGAATTTGTGAAGCCGAGGCCAGCACAGCTGGTTGTAATCTGAATACAAACAAACAGAACAGTTCGGTGGGCACCGAAATGGGATGACAGGTGACGATCCAGGGCAAGGTCCGGGTCACAAGGGGGCCAGTTAAGAACGCGCACTTTCTTCTAGCCTCTAAGTTCAAAAACAGACCGTTCGTGGACGATGATCCTAATCCGAAAACTTACGGTGGAAATTAAGGTTCTCCTTTCCAAGATATTACTTAATTGGCTTGTGTGATGGGTTCAGCTGTGTCCCCACAAAATGCCTCTGTTGGAATCCCAACCACCAGGATCGCAGAATGTGAACTTAGTTGGCAATAGCCTAACGCCAATTTCAGAGGTGACCAAGTGGAAATAATGTCAAGGTAGGTTCTAATCCAACGGGACTGGTGTCCTTATAAAGGGAAATTTGAACACAGACAGAAACACATACGCAGAGAAGATAGGTAAAGAGACACAGGAAGAAGATGGCCCTCTATAAACCAAGAAGGGAGATCTGGAACAGATAGTCCTTCACGGCCCTCAGAAGGACCCGACACTGCCTGACACTTGACTCTTGGGCTTTGGACTTCCAGCCTCCAGCCTGTGAGACACTAAATGTCTGTTTTCAGACCCCCATGGAAACTGATATAACTTCGATTAGCTGATGCTCTGCTTTGCTGAAGCTAAAATCTTAATTCCTAATATGGCCCATTTTTTTCCCCACTTAGGCAAATAATCCAATGAGATCTAAACTCAACTTTGTTGAGTTCAGGTGAAGGGATTTGCTCGGGTGAAGGGATTTCTCACCGATACAAGTTAATCTTACAAAACAGCCACAGCCATAAAGGGTAACTTTGTTAGGAGCAAAACCACCAGCATGATCTCACCTGGATTTGCAAGGCGGCTACTTGTTGGTCCAAGAATCTGATAAGGATCTACAGCAAAAAGAAAAGAAGTCAAATCCCAAAGACCTCGTCACGACTTGGTATGATGTCGTTGCAGGTGTAATGCTGACCCACTTGCGTTTCCATATTTCAGAGCTGAACATACCCCCCCAACACCAAAGTCACCTAGAACCACTTCCTGTATTGAGTAAGAGGTCACATGGAAGCTCAGAGAAATTTCTTGCTAAGGGCCTCTTAGCTGGTGGCCAAGCACAGATTTGGCTTGGGGTTCCCGACACCCGGCTCTCTCTGTCCCTGGACAGAAATTGGGCCAACGAGATACATCCCCACTTGGCCCCAGCACCATGCTGGCCGTGCTGCTCGGCACACTGGCAATTTCCACCCTCCACTGCGCTCCACATTGGACCGGCACGCGGCACATGCCCAAAGGTGAAATGAAAACTCATCTGTCACAAAGAAGCAGCCTGTGTGCAGCAGAATGTTTTCTCTGTATCACTGCATAGATTTCAGAAATCTTTTAGCAAAATCTCAAGCCATCCCCATTGAATAGACTGATGATTCAGTCCACATTCTATATGGGGACCCGTGATAAAGAAGACAAAAATCACATTAATTTCATTTAGGAAGTGACGCATTTTAGAAATACGCTGCTAAATCTACTTCTTTTTGGATGGCCAGCAAGACGTTCCCTGAAACATACCTAGCTGAGGACGTTGGTCTTCAGTTTTGGGCACTGCGGAAGGAGACGGCTGAGCAGCTGAAAATCCAAAAACAAAGGACAGAGTTAGCTGTAACTTCTGTTTGAACCATTAGTCTTTGATGCTGTTCTAGCACCATTCCAACAATTATCTTAGTCATTAACATCGTAGTCTTACTCGTATACTAAGCTGCCTTCAATGGCAAGAAAATTTCCTTTCTAATGAAACCAAATGTAGACATTGTAGCAAAAAAAAAGGGGGGGGGCATTTTAAGTTATTTTTTAAAAATTATTTATACACCACTGTTTCCAAAACTAGAAAAAAAAAAAGAATTTCAGAAACAGATTAAAATGAATCATAGTCTAAACGAAACAGAAAAAGGGAAATCACCAGGAAAATAAAGTTACAGATACTTTCAAACATGGCCAAGATTGAGAAATCACCCAGTATTTAATCTGTGCCCAGACATCTCATGAGACCTGCCTTTATCCTTGTTGAAATACCTTACATCATTTGTTTCTTTTTGTTATGGAAGTATGAAAGTAGGCATAACCCCCGTAAAGAAAGAATCCTTGCATTTCAAAATCAGTTTAAATTTGTTGCCAATGGAACAAACACTTTATGCATTGAAAAATCATAAATTCGCTGCCGAAATTCTTAGGTGTTCCATCAATGGTTATCTACTGCCTTGTGACATTCCGATTCAAGCAGCTGGGCCATCACTGTACCTTTCGACTGGGGGGTGGGGTGGCCATGACCAGTCCAGGCTGATCTCCTGGGGGGGTCGTAAGGTAAATCTGCAAAGACAAATGGATCGACTGAATGATCAAGAATGTAATTTTAGAATAGATGTATTCTGTGGGGTGTTTGGGGGGTTGTTGCAATCTTTGCATTCCTTAGAATAAATATTGTGGATGGAAATCTGGTAATCCAAAGAAATACCAAACCTGTATTTCATTAGATTTGGGTTTTACTTAGACCTTATCATTTTGTTTATTCTGTTGACCTAATAGTTTCACCCACTGATCTGACAACTCTCACTGACAATTCTTGCAGTTCCCCGAGTCTTCCAAGGAAACTTCCTACAATCATAGGTCAAGACCACATTGAGTTCTCACCATCTACTTTGACCTGCTTCTACCTGCGACCGACCTAAATTCATCCATTGGTTATCTTCATGACTCATCCAGAGCAGTGCTCACAAATTTGGTAAGTCCACCAATTCTTGCTCAAGGTCTGCCCCGGAGTCCACCAAATGACCTTCATGTTCCTTTCTCTTCTTCCCTAAAAACGAGCATGCCTGCCTTATCCTCTTATCGGCCAGCTGCCTCTCTCAGTGACCCCTCATTTTCTCTTTAATAATCTCACCCGGTTAGGGGCACCTGGGTGGCTCAGTGGGCTAAGCCTCTGCCTTCAGCTCAGGTCATGATCTCAGGGTCCTGGGATCGAGCCCCGCATCGGGCTCTCTGCTCAGTGGGGAGCCTGCTTCCCCCTCTCTCTCCGCCTGCCTCTCTGCCTGCTTGTGATCTCTCTCCTCTCTGTCAAATAAATAAATAAAATCTTTAAAAAATAAAAAAATAATCTCACCCGGTTATATTAAATCTGTCTTAAGTGTCCTATTCTTTTTCTATGTAAATATCTATTTTTTCTCTTCCTCTAAGTGAATTTAGAATTTCTCTAAAAGAACTGCATGAAATCAATCCCAAGACAAATAATATTGCCCATGCAACATGTTAACAATGAGAACAGGAGTTGAAGCACAGGGGCGCCTGGGTGGCTCAGTCGGTTAAGTGTCTGCCATCGGCTCAGGTCATGATTCCGGGATCCTGGGATGAAGCCCGGCATCGGACTCCCTGCTCAGGGGGGGTGTCTGCTTCTCTGTCAGCCCCTCACTCTGCTCATGCTCTCACTCTCTCTCTCGCTCCCAAATAAGTAAATGTTTAAAAAAAAAAAAACAAGCTGAAGCATATGCCAGTGATTTCTTTTATTTACAATGCATTATCATTTGTCTTGTAAATCTTCATTGCACTTTGCAATGCAAATTTAACTATACTTCTGCATCCTCGGCGCAAGTCCTATTAACGATTATGAAGACTCTAAGTCGTTTCAAGGTTCTTTCGAAAATGTACTCCAGAACACTCCCATGCATAATCTTACTAACTGTGCATACATAAAGGGATTTCTACATGACATCGCAATACAGATCCACTTCAAAACTCTGTCTTCCTGGATGGATGGGGACTCAGTTCAATACCGTGTGTCGTTCTGAGCCAACTGAAAGCCATATAGTTCAGCACACCTGGAAATTGCTACAGAATCTCACTCCCAGGGCAGGGCAAGTCGATGAGTTCAAAGCCTCTCTTTAAACAAATGATCCGACCCCATTTTAGACTGGTAGTCTGGTGGGTCCATCGTTAAAAAGTTTGACTATGTTGCTGAAGATGCGTCCCTTCCTGTTTTCGGATCCCAAAGTGAATACCACTGAAATGCAACATGAAATTCAACCCAGAGTTGCCTTAATTTATTTGGTCTGTTTGGCTACAAGCATCTCGACCAGTGTGGTCTCTGAAATCCTACCCTCTATTGCATTGGTTGAGTAAGATGATTTTTCTTTTTAAACTCTGCTATTGCTCGCCCCTCCTTCTCTGCTGGCATTTTTGGACCAGACGCTTTTTCCCACTCAGCTCCTCAGATTCTTACTTTTGTGGCGCTGGGCTTGCACATGGGAATTAAATCTGCAGCCGCTATCAATTTACAACTGAATCTCAACTTAAGGGTTTGGGAGCCCTTTGTACATGGATCCTCATCCAGTTGCATTTTGTCTAAAAAAAAAAAAACCAAAATGACCCGCCGGGGTTTCGGTGTGAGAATTGTCTCAAAAGGACAACTGGACTAGCGAATCTACTAAAATAGCATCGAGGGGAACTCAGGAGCCGACAGGCACATCTTGGTAAGGGGCTTCTGTTGACCAAATGAAAAAGCAAGATAATACCAAAATACGTTCTAGATCCTAGATCTCAACGTGTGGTCCACAGACCAGCAATGCTGGCAAATTCACAGAGCTTGGAAGAAAGGTAGAATCTCAGTCCCGAGCCACTAAATCAGAATATGCATTTTGACAAGATCCCGCGCGACCTGGGAACACACTGAGCCGTGTGTGAGCAAACATGTTCTAGACTGTTTCCAGGACTTGTTTCTAGGCAGGAATCTGTGTTCCTACAGATAACAATCTCAGAACTACTATCCGAGTGTGTGGGTACAAAGGAATAAAAGCGTGCAAAGAGCCCTACTTTGGGTCCCTTTCACCAGAGAGAACGCTAACAGAATGAACAGCAAATGTCAGTGGGTTGGTCCACGCCCACTCTGAACGTAAAAAGTGTTGCTCATGAAATTGTGACTGGAAAAAATTAAACACCCAACTACTAGGAGAAAAATATTTTGAAACCCTTTTTTCATAAATCCTTCTTAGGACGTATAACCATGTTCCGTCCTCCCTTGAAAATAAGTCAGGGCCTAAATAACACCAAGTCTGATTTTTCGCCAAGAATTTGAGATGTTTATATGAACGATGATTAACATGTTCACAAACATATTGCCATGGGAGATAAGTAGGCTTTTGTTTTCGTTCATGAAATTCTGGCCCAGTGCTTCCTTATCAGCTACCGCTCACGCGCTGTGGGCACTGAGCCTCCTTCCCCCAGGAGGGGACACTGGGCAAGACTGAATGAAGCCACATTGGGACAGGAGGCCATGGCGGGGCCCCGCGGCATGGCTTGTGCTGGTCAGCTCTCCTCTTGGGCTGCTTGAGAAATTATGACTCCGAGAGCATTTGCTACGTGTCCCTCGCTAAACAGTAGGACACAGAACTTCTACTAAGAACAGATTTTACATTTAATTTTTGGCACTCGGTTCAACACGCTCTCCATCTCTCTTGAACTATGTGATCTTGGAGGTAATTAACTCATACACTTGGCAGAAGGTCCCATGTCAGAGAAGGGCTGCTTTCTGGCATCGGGTCTGCTATTTTTTTCTGTAACAGGCTGTGTGCTTAGAAACCACAGTTCATTAAAAAAAAAAAAAAAAAAGTGCAGGGGCAGCTTAGGGTTATTGGAGAAGTGTATTTTATGCCACGATCCAGATTGAAAAGCATGAAACTGAAAATACGGAGTTTGACTGGCATTGGATCCCTCCACACCAGCACCCTGATTTATTTCCTGGGAGCTGGGATTGGTTTCTGCTTTTGCATGAGACGCCTCCCCCGACCTGCTCCCTTCCCTGGGCATCAGTGAATCAAGAGAACATGTATATTCTATTCTCCTTCCTGCAGGATTAAGGCCAGCAAGTTCTGTGTTCTGCTCTCATCAAGCTTAAAGAGGAACATCCCCTAAGCCTCAGGATGCTCATCCACCCACTTTATATTTAATGGGCCAGAACGTAGACCACAGGAGAGCTCGTCTACCTGCTGCAGGATCCACGCTACATTTGCAAAGCAGAGCTGAAAGGCCCTGGCCGGGTTGGGGGAGAGGAGGAAGGATGAGATCTGCCCGCTATCCATGAATCTGGATGCTCATGCGAAGACAGAAAGACGGAGAGCTATTGCCTAGGACCAGCCAATAAAGCCCTACTCAGTGGAAAGAAGTTTTGGAATCAACCCAACGTGATTAAGTCACTCTCCCTTGTTTTCCTCCAGACGGTCCTCCAGGCTTCTAAAACCCTCTCTCAAAGACATGGGAGATCTGGGAACATCTTGCATTCCTTTGCCTCCCAGCTTTGTAGATCTCTGTGGTAAGTTTAGCCAGGGAGAAAGCAGAGAGTGCATTTTTAGCCAAAAGCTGGGATACAGGCTTTGCACAGCACCTGATGTAAGAGACTGTACATTAACTGCACTGCCTTGCCACTCGACTGGTGACGCTGAATAGTCACCAGGTTGTGAACTTCAACCGGGGAATCGGTCAAGATTCCGAGAAACCCCTGAAGAGAGACAGGATTTCAGAATGTCCCCGTCGGCATACACCAGAGCCTTCCCACGAACTGCCCGGAAGATGCCACTCAAGGTGTCGCATCACGAGGTCGAACACCAGCGCGCGAGATTTGATGAGGCAGACCCGTCTCTTTTATGTCACTTGATCCCAAGGGCCATGGGTCTAGGAGGCATGTGCTCAGCCAAGAAGGAGGGAACTTACAAAGGGCTTCTGGTAGTTCCAACTGACACAACTCAAGAAACACGGGAAACACTATAAAATCACGACCATGAAAACTAGAACGTGAAATGACACGCCTAGGTGCTAACGCCTTATAAGAGTTGGGGAGAGACGAATCTAAATGCTAACTCAACAATGAGGTAATGAAAGAGGGTGCCCTTTGAATCAGGAACATGTGGACACAGCAAATAGGAGCAAGCCTGCGAAGAGAAGGAGGAGGCATGAACAAAGCAGTGAAACGTGTATGTGTGCATTCCTCCAAGGTCGAGCCCTGCCTCCACCTCAATAAAGAGGTAACTCTCTTCTCCAAGGTCAAATCCCTGAATCTGGCTTTCAGCAAATAGTTTCAGCTTGTTCGGTCTGATTCAAACTCTTCATAGCTCATATCCCAGTATGTGTGTATCTCCCTTGACCATCATAGTAGCAGTCATCAAAATGGGTATTTTTGATACAAAAAGAGTCTCAGAAACATAGTTTACTGGTATGGAGATATGGAGGTGTGATCTCTTCTAGGTCACACGTAGTCATGGCCCCAAGGAAGAGCCTTACCAGAGCTATGCATGGTGCACCTGACTTTGCTGCCTGTCCTCCCTGTGGCGAAGCAACAAGGGGTGTCCCAGCCATCACCTATCAGACTCCCCCTCTCCGTATACTTGGGAGGCCATTATCTTCCAAATCTACTATATCCTAAAATGTGAAAAGGATCCACTGTCCTAGGCGGCAAAAAAGCAGCCAGCTAGCTGGTCTGACCATCGGCTGTACCAATGGATTTGGCCAATGTTGTGATCTTTTGACAAAACTTCAACACTAGCTCACAATCCCCGGATTTTGCCACTCAGTCAGGGACACCTATGAGGCAGCTTCAAACAAACAAACAAACAAACAAGCAAGCAAGCAAACAAGCCCTGGACCCCCATTTTATTTTTTTAAGTATGGATGGAAATGTTTCTTAAATGCTCACGAAACCATTGTGATTTCCCTACACTTTCGCTTGTTTTCCCAAGGATGCATTTATTAGAGGTAAATGCTAGGGTTCTTCATGGTCTAGTTCACTCTAGACCCTGGGTCTTGTCCCCACTTAAATGGCCTGGGAAGTCTCTAATCAGGACAGAGATAACCAAGCACTTTGGCTAAGCCTTTCCGCCATGTTCCCCAGGATGGGGGCAGGCAACCCTTCCTCCAAGGTTGGAGAGGAGGATAATCATCAGCCTGAAGGCACTAAAGTGGTAACAGGGCACTGTTGGGGTAGAAATAACTCCTAGAAGCTTCTTCACTCATGCTGTTTACCTCACTGGTCCCCAGCCTTTCTCAATGGAAAGAAACAGTGGTGCCAAGCTTAGCGCCCTGGATGAATTCAAAATGAGTCTTGTGTAGCCTGGACGTGAGCCAGAGGTCAGAGGGCGACAGCTTGGGTCTAGGGAGACATGAGTCTCAGATCCATGAATGGGTATGGAAAAACCAGTCCGCTGCCCTGAATCACCATGTTATCATTGCACGTTCCAGTGAAGGGACAGAGGTCTACGCCATGCACGTGCTCCCCCTCCCTGTCCTCCTGCCAACATCTAGTCCTCCACCGGCGTGTGGCCCTTCCTCTGGAGAGCGTTCTTCTTCCTTCCTTCCTTCCTTCCTTCCTTCCTTCCTTCCTTCCTTCCTTGTACATTTGCAAGCCCTGCTGCTCCTGCAGTCTCTACTGTTAGAGGCAGTTCGTGTGTGTGTGTGTGTGTGTCTAGCTCTAGGGTGCTAGTCCCCTTAGGGTTAAATACTTATGTGTGTGAGTCCATCTCTGGCTCTAGGTGGCTCTGCCGAAACATCGAGAAGTTTGGGCAAACCGTGAATGGAAGGAAGCCTGTGAGCTGGGTCCTTTCGACCCCCGTGGCAGGCACGCAGGAGGCGCTCTCTGGACATCTGTGCAATGAAGACCCCAGCTTTCTGAAGACAGGATGCTTTCTGAGGTCTGGCTCCTCCTCAGCCTCCCAGAATGTAACACCGTGCTTGTCGCTAACAAGCCCTGGATAATACTTATTTTTTCATGAATGATATGCAAACCAGTCATCTAGAGAAATCCTCAGGAGAGACATAAAGTAAGTCTGATACAAATTGTATCTATTACGTTCTTCCCTGACATGGACGTGCAGGGAATCCATCCCTAGCGCTAAGGGGATTCCTTGTGCTGCATGTTCCCCCAAGGACGGAAGTCCTTCTGTGACCCCGAAAGCAGAGGGATTTCTTACTGCCGGGCATCCGGGGGCCTTCTTTGCCCACCTGTCTTTTAAAGCAGCTTGTGACAGGGCTGATCTGCTTTGAATTCTGAGTCAGGGACCTTCGGTGTGATCTCTGAATGAGATGGTCTGACCAAATTTAGACTCCCAATCCACAGAGGCAGAATGAGACTGCTCAGGACGCCCCTCAAGACCCAGGACCCGCTCCCTCTGACTCACGTGACTTAGGTCACGGATCTCACGGGACATCCTGGGATGTCTCTCAAGGAACAGATCACACAGGGGGGTTTTCGTACCTGGCCTAGTTGTAATTCTTTGCGTAGCTTCAGGATAAACTGAAGTATTTGGGAATATAAAAGCTGCACCCCCTGCAGACAAAAGGAAAGACAAAACATGTGAAGGTCCGTTGTGGTTGTTGGTCTCAGCAACCGTGCCAAAACGACTTTGCCCTGGGACACCACAGGGAGGTGCCCCCCTTGAGCCTGCTGTTCCCGACTTCGGGGAGGAAGGGACAGGCACAAGGGACAGAAACTGATTCTGACTACAGCAGTAGATCGCAAGCTGTCCTGTGCCCCATTTGTGATTAAGGGTCTTGTGTTTTGAGCTTACTTCTTGCTGAAGCCCATCTGTGCATCCCCCTCCCCGCCAGCAATCTCACTTTATTTAAAAAAAAAAATTCTATGGTGCGTATTTTCATTTTTAAATAGCATAAAAATCCATAAAACATTTGACAGAGTCCTTGGAAAGTCATACCAAAGGATTACGAATATGTTCTCAAAGACTATATGGATCTTATTAAAAACGACTCCACATCTCTATTCAAATGTGTGTTTCCCTGTCCCTCTCCATCAATGCCCCTGTCGTTAGCAGAAAAAAATTCCCTTTCTGCAGTTCGGTCCATTTGGAACGGGTCGTCCTTTTCTTCGATTGTTCAATGTTTCAGTCACGCAAGTAAAGAAAACAGAGCTTTCTTGAAACTTTCCCTCAGTGTTATACATTTTTTTAAAACAACCGTGAAATTATCAGAAAATGTGTACAGCTCAAAGGTGTTTCCTAAGAGAAGGAAATTACTTTGTCTAAGTTATTTGTTATTTCTGGCCACAGGGTCATTAATAGGCTGATGTGTGTAACCTCCACTGAAAAAGCACAAGACTGACTCGAAGCATTTTTTTTTCCTTCCTTCACATTAAAAGCACAATGTTCTGAATGTTGAGGACCGAGATCAAGCAGCAATTTCATTGTAACACTCAGACCTGGACTCACTCACAAGACACATTTTAAAGTAAGCTGGCAAATGGTTGGGACACGGCTGTCCTTTCATGTGAGGCTGGGTGTGAACTGACTTCTTGGCTTACAAGCTGGTGACCCGCGCCTTGCCAGAATCTGCAGGCTTTTCCCCTAGCCTGGGTGGTGGCCGAGGGTCCCCGCAGGCTGATCCGGGGGGGTGAGCAGCCTGTGGCCATGCATCTGTACTGGTCTCTATCAGGAGGGAGACAATGGATGCCAGCCAGGAGCACATTCATTCTACTGTAAGGGGATGGGGGGAGGGTTAGCAGGGACAAAGCATCCTGTTAAACTCTACTAGGCTCAGGCAATACATAAAGAGAATGCAGAGTCTGTGGTTAGAGACAGAGTAGCAGGGATTGGGTTAGCCACTAATTTCATATCCTCCAAAATTATAACAGCTTCCCTTTCAACAAAAGCTCACAAAAAGTAACAAATGAGCATTCCTTTCTACTACTGTCTTTTGCAAATGCCCAAAGTCTGTGCAAGAAGACTAACGTCAAGCCAAGTTAAACGTCCTAAAACGTTTCCTAAAAGGGAAAAATAAAACTCCTGCTTGTCTTGGGACGCATTCCTTTAAGAATAGAAAGAAAAAAAAAAGGCAAAAGGAAAATAAAAAGAACACTAAGGGCCCCTGTATATCAAACATGCTTTTAGTTTCCACAGTCAGCACAGCGCGGATTTGGGAACTCACAGCAGCAGATCATAATCCAGCCAACTTGAGCTAAAGTTATGGCTAAAGGCTAATTCTGCACATCTCCGGGTTAAAAGAAGTCCTTTGATCGTCCAAGGGAGTGGGCAGCGCTCGGGAACCAAAGGGCGCCCCCTGCCTGTCGCCTCTGGTACCTCCCTCAAGAGCCTCCTGCCTTCCACAACCATCCTCTGGGTTCTGCCTTCCTGATGCGCTGCCCATCCCCCCTGCCACCTCGAAGCATGCAGCCTGTGGACAAGAGCCTGCGTTCATCCTGTGGGCAAGGGGCAGGGCCGGCATTACCTGTGTTTCTAGCATGCATTAACCGTGGAGAGTTTTGTAAGGCTTTATCAACATCATCTGAAGTCAAATGTGGAAGAGGAGCTACAAAACAAAACAGAAGCAACATCAAAATGAAAAAAAAGAGAGAGAGAATTACCTTCCTTTAAAAAAAAAAAAAAAGAGGAGGAAGAAGAAGAAAGAAGGAAGAAAAACACGTCCCCACTCCCGCCCTCGTATCCAGGGCTGCTTGGAAATCTCTCCATGGCCCTGCTGCTGGTTAGCGTGTTAAACCCTAGGTGGGCCCGTATTTCATTCAGGGGGTAAGTGATCGGGATGCCAGGCAAAGCATTTACACCAGAGTTCACACCCGCTACTGCGCCCCCTCCGTCTCCTGCTCACCGTGCTTGACGCTGGACAAATTAAAGCATGCAGCAAACGTGGTGAATTCATGCCCCCAGTCGCCAATGTGCCATCCCCATTCTGTCAGGTGAAGCCACATCTCATGATCCCAAATGGAAACTTCCCTCCTTGTGCGTGCAGGTCGGATGGGGAGGGGACTTGGTTTAGCGTTAGGGAGGATAAACCCCATAATTCCCATCCGGTAGGAGCCTTTCCGTCTGTTTCTGTTGCAGTGGGGGGCACCATGGAGACTCAATCATGTGTGACCAGGTAAAGCTTTGGTTCCCTTGGCCATGTGATCTGCTGGGTGGAGGTGACCGTGGCAGAAGAGAGCTGAAGGCTAATGGGATTTTTTGGCTTCTGGGAAAGCCCTGGCTGCCTCTCACCACGTTCACCTACATCACGGCCTTGTAAGCAGTTGGTTGTCTCAGACCCTAAATGAGAATGGGTGAGGACAGGAAGAAGCCGTCCACAGACTGCTGTGAACCCTCTCAGCTCAGGCTCGCCAGAACCAGCATGACAGGGGTCGCCGCCCCGAGCGGGGGCCATCTTACTCTCTCTGAGGTAGTGCAGGTGCGAGAGAAGGATGTCAGCGTTGTAGCTTGGGGTGAGCCTCTGGAAGTCGTCCTTGGTCATCTTGCACAGTTCCTTCCCGTCAATGTTCTGGAACAGCAAAATGTCGACGTCCGGAAGGCCGTATTCTTTCACTGCCCACTCCAGCCACTGCCGGACATGGTCTGTACTCCACAGCGTAGGATCTGGAAGGGATGGAACATTACTGGTCAACTCCCGAAGACGCATTTCCAGGGCAGAGCCACCTCCCAGGCGGGATCCCCGGCAGCCGCGGCTTTCCAGAGCGACCCCTTCTCCCGCCGTCCCAGAACGGCCTGCAGCCCAACTCAGTGACCTGTCAAAAGAAGGGGACGGGGAAACACAAAAAAACGCCAACTGACTCACACGCTGAGATCATTGCCTTTAAAATGAATTGTTCTGGAAGTCTAGGGTTATTCACACCATTGCCCCTCTGGTTGTCAGAAAATCTAAAGTTTAATGTGGGGACAATTTTTTTTAATTATTGATTTTTTTTCACTTATTTTCACACCTATTTATCGATTTAAAAATTTTAAAAAAGGCAACGTTCTTTCCTTATTAAACCATGGGCATCTTCATATGAAAATAAAAAGTTCAAGACACAAATCAGGAAAATGTTAATTACGGTCACAGAAAAAATGTATTTGTACAAAATACTGGGGGGAAAAAAATGACCATAAAATTGGAACTAGAGTGGAGGTAAACCAAAACCCCAGCACCTCCGATGACATGGTATTTCTAAGAGAGAGCTGTCAGTGCCTTGCTTTTCCCTCAGGGAATTTGGTTTTGTACCTACCTGGCACCTGCAGGGGGAGGGGATGGGCTGGGGGACTCTCACACCCCACGGCGTGCTGGCAACGTCATCACGTTCTGCCGCATGTATGGGAGGGTACCCGGGTGTGGTCCCACAGAGCACAATCTTCAGGAGATGGAGCAGGCAATCCCTGATGGATTTCCTGCTGGGACTGCCCCACACAGACACTCTGGGTAGAGGGATATTTAAGGCCCCCAAATACTGGCAGATGGGAGACACCCAGGCAGGGAGTAGGAGCCCAGGGTTCAAATCCCAGGGTCTCTCAACCTGCTGCAACGCCCAAGACTGCTTCTCCTTTCTTTATCTGTTTTACATGTAAAATGAGAGTCTTGACCTTGGTTATCTGGACAGGCCCTTAGAGGCTGGGCATGCCGAGATGCTCTGATCATAATGAGTGAGAATCTGGCATAGGGATAAGTTATCCTTTTGAACCACTTCGTAGCTAATAGCTTTAGAACCTTGTTTCACCTTACTAATGTTTCAGGCTACCCAAGAGTGGGACATGTGTGCCGTTGGAAGAGATTTCAAGTTTATAAAAGTAAACAGCGGTAACAGGGATAAACAGCCAGAGAGTCACACCACTAGAGTTCTCACCTCTTCCCTCCATATCTTCCTCCCTTCCTTCTTTTTTCCTTCTCTGTCTCCTTCTGTCTCCCCCCGGCCCATTTCACACGCTAATACTTCATATCTATTTTTTTTTAAGATTTATTTATTTATTTATTTGAAACAGAGAGAGAGAGAGAGAGAGAGACCACAAGTAGGCAGAGAGGCAGGCAGAGAGAGGGGGAAGCAGGCTCCCTGCTGAGCAGAGAGCCCGATGCGGGGCTCAATCCCAGGATCCTGAGATCATGACCTGAGCCGAAGGCAGAGGCTTTAACCCACTGAGCCACCCAGGCGCCCCCATATCTATTTTAATTGAAAGAAATGACTTCAAATCCAATGTAATCCACCCCCTTGATTTCCCCTCCTGAACATTCCAGAAGAAACCACCATTCCGAATTTGATGCACCCATCATCCCTATGTACATTTGAATACTGTAGCCATATCAACTACGTGTACTGTTGGTGTTTTTAAACTTAGCATGAGTGATATCTGAGTTGAACCCACCACTGTATTTTCAAAATGTGTCCAAGTTCACCCATGTAGGGGTATTCAATCAGGTAAGCAGCTCTTGGGCCTCCTTACATGCATAGACCCAATTTACTGACCAGTGAACATCTGAGTGTCCATCTCCCCATGTACATGTAAAAGCATCTGCATTGGTCCACAGCCCTGGGTCTACACTGGGATCATGGGGAGAGAGGAGCACTGAGCTCAATTTCATCCCTGGAGATTCTATCCTAACTCTGCTGGAGGGCAACCCAGGCTTCAAAACTATTAAAGGCTCCCCAGGTAATTCTTATGTGCGGCAAGGTTCAGACCATCACCCCAGGACCTCACTGCTCAAAGTGTGGTCCGAGGATCTTGCAGTACCGACATCACCTGGGACCTACTTTGAAATGCAGAATCTCAGGTGTTGCTCCAGATCCACATTTTCATCAGATCCTCAGATGATCCACCTGCAAGCACGGGGAGGTACTGGCCTGAAGGGAGGACCTAGATGTGGAATTGTTGGGGTGTAGTGCATGTACATGTTCGATATTTCTGGTTAGGATCGGATGTCCACCAATTTTGTGACACTCAACACTCTCAACAAGCAATCAGTGCATAGAAACTGAAAACCTAGGAGAGCGCTGGTTCTGTGCCATCTACAAAACCTGAAATGGCAGTGTTGACAAGAAGATGTGCACATTCCTGTGTAATCCAAACACACAGGAATGCTTTGTTAGTCCATGAAAATGGAGTGTGTATAGTGAAGGTTAACTTGTTCACCACTGAGTTCAGATGGCTCTCTGCCATTGGGTCAGGATTTGACCTTGGGGGATAAAATAGTCAAAACTCCAGACTGTTTTTATGGAAGGTCTTCTTGCTTCTTTTTCGCATGGCCTGTCATAATTCCTTATTAAACAGACATGGATTATATTTAATGATCCCCAATTCAAGCCCTCGTGCCCCTTGGTTCTGTGTGGAGGACAGTCACGTCCTCTCAGACAGAAGATCCTCTTATCCGCCATCCTCCCAGGTCATTTTTCTTAAATTCCACCACCATTAGCCAAACCTTTCATAATTTTGTTTTGTTTTTGCCTTTAACAACCTAGAAGGACCATTTTTTTCGGTGGGGAGGGGGAGCTGGCACCACTTCCTAGTAATCAGTTTATTTTGGGAATGCATTTTCTTCTCTTAATGGTTTAACTAGATATTCTAAAAATGATATATAAACATCTTCCCGAAAGTCATGGGCTTCACGTTAAAATGGTAAAATGACATCTTAGGAAGACAGCCAAAAAAAGAAGTCTAATCTCTCTTTGGTCCCTTGCTGTGTTACTAATTGGTTTCCCTTGCTAAGCCCAAGGCTGTCATGGCTCATTCAATTTTCCTTTCAGGGACTCATGGGCGAGACCCCAGGGACCAATTCCCTGACCTGCATTGTTCTTATTATGAACATTCTCGCTTTGGGTTGGTGAAACAGCCATTCTCCTGTACTGCTGGCATGACTATAAATTGCTACCACCTTTCCAATGAACAATTCGGCAATACATTTGAAACGTCTTTCAAAAAAAATGTGTGCATCATTTCTGAACTAAAAATTCCACTTCTAGAAATTTATCGTAAGGAAATAATAGAGGATGTGCGCAATGATTTATTTTCAAGGATGTTCTTTGTAGTGGTGTTTACAATAGCATAACATTGGAAACACCCTAAATGTCCAACCAAAGAGAACTAGTTAAGTTGTGGCACAGTTAGGGATGTTCCTGTGATACTTGGAAACTAAAACTGTACTGCTGAATATATTGATAGGAAAAATGCTCAAAGTGGATTAAACTGAAAAATTTGAAAACATTATTGAATCGTAATTAAACTTTGTGAAGAAATGTAAATATATCCATGGAAAGAATTTTGGAGGGCTCGACAATAAGAGGTCAACTATTGTCTCTGGAGAGAAGGTGATGGAGATTTTTAGATTTTTTTCTTTATCACTAAACTTTTTCACTAAACTGTATTTTTCTTTTTCTCTCCAATAACATGTAGGACTTAGGCTAAAAATTATTTATAAAAATATATTCCGCTCTGTTTCAAAACCCAAACAAGATCTTACTAAGGGTTTAAATACACACACACACACACACACACACACAAACACACACACACACAAATAAAGAGGGCACATGACGTGATGAGCCCCGGGTATTATACAACTGATAAATTATTGAACGCTACATCTGAAACTAATGACGTACTATATGTTGACTCGTTAAATTTAAAATTTGAAAAGAATAGTTGTGCTACTCCTGTTATCTTCTTGGGAATGGATTCTACATCCCTGACCTATAAGTTTATAAGTAAAGAATATGAAAAGTGAACTAAGGCCATATGATAGAATAAAGAAGGATGTTCCTTTCTGACCTGTCCGTGGTGCGCCATTATTCTGGGCCTACTCTGGAGGTGTCATACCAGAACACTTTTCAAGAGACAAGTCCAATCTCCTCCACAAGACCCTGAGTTTGTCATATCCCGCTGTCTTCATAGGTGTCATTCCCAACCACTGCCCATCCCGTCATCCTACAGCCACACACAACTGCCTGTCATCTCCTGAACCAATGCCCCGTGCCTGTGTCCGAACACCATCTGTTCCTTCTGGGACAAGCCCCTTCTTGTCCCCTCACCTGCGCTCACCACCTCCTTCGGGCACTGTCCTCAATGCTCTTGACAGCTAAGCACTTATAATGACCCTCTGGGGCTGCACCAATGACAGCCCCACAGTGAGCCCCACCCCACCCCCGTACCTGGGCCCAGGGTGGATGCTGTAGCTATAGGTAGTATTTTGTGGAGTTCAGGTCAGTGTGTTGGGTCCCAGCTCTCCCTTCAACTCCACAGAGAGCCCAGCAGAGTCTCTCCGATCTCCTCGATGGTGATGGTACGTCAGCAAAGCTTTCTTCTTCTGTCCCACGCTGCCATCACAGAAGGGGGCTCACGAGGCCCCACAAGATTCAGTAGAGCTCACCTCCTTCCCTGACCCTCAACTATGCATGGGAAGGAGAAAGGGGTGGGGGCCATAGAATGAACCTCAGCCAAGGCAACACCTTTGGCCATGTTAAAGGTGTGCCATTCCGCACCTCCAGCCTCCAGAGAGCAGCGCGGCTCAGGACCCATCACCCGACCTCATGATGGAGGTTGTTTTTCCTCTTCTGTAAAACAACAACAGAATTCAAGGACCTAAGGAATGAGTCCCACGGGAGAAGGACTAAGATTCCTTTGACTCAAGTAAGAATTACTGAGCATTTATTGTATACACAAGTACTATGGGAGACTCAGAGGTGGCCAAGAAAGGAAGAGTTGCCAAGGAAAAGAGTAAAGTTTTCACCAGAAAGGCTCAGATGGAGCCTGCGTTGATGAAAAGCATTTGACAGAATTCGGGTGACAGGAGCAAGGAGAAGCCCTTTAGTTTAGTGGAACAGCGAGAGCCCGGCTTCATACCCAGAGGCATGAAACCCCTGAGCTGTTGAGGGAGAAGTGAGAAATCAGGTGTGGCTGGGGTAGAGGGAGAACACAGACGTAGGAGGACGGAGATGAAGTTGGGGTCCCAGCAAGGGGAGCCTTCAGTATCTTGCTAAGAAGCCTGGACTTTCTGATCCAGGGATTTCAGAGTCACTGAAAGTGTCTGAGGACTCAAATTACAGTTACATCAAGCACAGCAAACTCGGTGGTGAAATAAAAGGCTTTATTGGGAGCCAGAGTACCAATATTTGGGTTCTGATTCAACCATTTACTAGATGTAAACATTAACCTTTCTGGAACTCGTTTTCTTTTTCTGCGGGTAATTAAGTGAAACGTTAGGGGAATAGAAAAGTAAATGAGTTAATGTATGTGAAAGCACTCTGCCAACCATAACATCTCCAAGAAATAATGCATCCACACAGTGGATCTCACACGGCAAAGTCCGTGGAGATGAAATAAACAAACTCCTATCGCGGGGCCAGCCTCTTCCTCTAAACACAAAAGTCTGATTTACGCTTTATTTTGAGAAGCGTTTGGAGGTACTTCTGTCAGATGAATCACAACCACTGAAGATAAGTTGTTTTGTTTTCAGCCTCCAGGCCAATTGTTTGGAAAACGGCTGTGCCATCAGTCCACATTTCATGGACATCAAAATGGTAAACCCTCAGAGTCCAAGGGAAAAGGGAAAAAGAAGTCATCTGTCTCCGAAGCCTCTTATTTGTATCTTCGATTCCATGGTTAATAACCACAAGTTTTACGAAGGCTATTTCAGTAAAGTTGAAATGAAAAGAAAAATAATAAAAGCAAAGCTGAGAGTTCAAGAGTTGCACCCTTGAAATTATCGTTGGGGGTGGGTATGGGAGGGTGGCAAGCACTGTGTGGGTGGAGGGTTGAAATTATTTTTACATTTTCCTGAAACCGTTTTCTGACCTAGTAGCGTCCCACTGCTGCCAGGAAAGTATTAAGTAGATATTTAAATCAGGCAAAAGGTTATTGCATTGCTGAAGACGTACGGAATCGTCATGAAACCTCATGCAGGCAAACATCCTGTTTCAGAGACCCCCACAGGAATGAATAAAAGTCAAGTTAAGCAAGAGTCAAACTGGTGAGAATATCAGCCCAAGCGTCATTTTTCTTGAACAGTATCCCCATAAAATATTGGCTTCCAGATCGAAAAATCTTAAATAGGAGTGCCTGGGTGGCTCAGTGGATTAACTCAAGAGACCTGAGCCTCTGCCTTTGGCTCAGGTCATGATCTCAGGGTCCTGGGATCGAGCCCCGCATCGGGGTCTCTGCTCAGCGGGGAGCCTGCTTCCCCTTCTGTCTCTGTCTGCCTCTCTGCCTACTTGTGATCTCTCTCTCTGTGTCAAATAAATAAATAAAACCTTAAAAAAAAAAAAAGAAAAATCTTAAATAGTTTTTAAAAAAAAATACCAGTAGAAAATGTACCTCTAAGCCATATCACTATCCTATGAAGTCTTTGTTTGTAAAACCAGGCCCTGGGCTAGTCTGCCAATCTGCTGTCCAAGACACTCAAAAGCTTGCAAAAATAAGATTTAACATTTCACCTTCCTGTAGGGAAAGACTTCACATTTACAAAGCAGGTTCAACAGAGAGAACTGGCTTCACTTGGGGCTTCCCTCTACCACAAACTGAAATCTGAACTCAAAAAGCCTATACTCAGGCTGTTTCTGAACCTTTTAATTTCCTAATTTACAGATGATGTTCAGTTATCATTTGGAGAGCTACTGATTTCTAATTTTTTTGAATTAGTGAATTAGCCAGTGAATGAGGTCCATATGAGACTGATTTTCTTTTATTCTAGTTGTTCTTTTTTTGATGGCCTACTGTATGGTCAATTTCTGCAAATGCTCCTTGAGAGTTTAAAAAGAGTGCATATTCTCCAATTGTTAGGTGCAGGTTTCTGCAAATAGCCATTGGATCAAAATTGGCAACACATACCTAATTTTTTGGTCACTGATCTATCAACTGCTGAGAAAGGCAAATTAAAATCTCTCGCCTGAAGTGGATTTGTCTTTTTCTCCTTACAATTCTTTATGTATATTGAGGCTATGTTATTATGTGCATACAAGTTCATCACTTTCATATGGTTTTCATGAATATAACCTTTTTTATTATGTTTTAAACCACAGTTACCTCCAATAAATAGTACTTTCTGATTTCTCTTTCCACTTTTGTCAGGTTTGTTTTGATTAGAATTTGACTAGTACATCTTATTCCGTCTGTTTGCTGTCATTCTCTACAGTGTTTTTGTAAACAACACTTAATTGACTTTTGAGTATTTTTTTTAAAATCTGTTGTACCTCTCTGTCTTTAATGGCAACTTTGGCCTACTACATGTATTGTTACTGATCTATCTGATTTCTGCCACCTCGTTGTATTCTATTTACCTTGCTTTGTACGTTCTTTATTACTCCTTTCCAAGTGTCTTATTGAATTGATCTATTTTTCTTCATTTCTTTTTTCCCCATTCTTTACTGGTTTGGCTATTTAACATTCTCAGTCTATTTCTTTACTTGTTAATCTTTACACAAAATCCAAATTTAATCACCAAGCATCTCCTTTTCCCAAAGAAAGCAAGGAATTTAGAAGTCTTGAGCGCCCATTATCCCTCATTCATCTTATATGAGGATATTATCCAATGTTTTTATTTTACCCTAATGTAGTTCTCCCTACTTAGGAGGCTGTGGTTGTTACTCTGGCCATTTCTCTTGGATCTGTTCTTAGATCAACCAATTTCATTGCTCCCATTCCCTTCTTAGCTCACTCCTTTCTTCTAGGATCCATTTTCTTTATTAAATCTTTCATTGTTTCTTGAAGTGGAGGTCTATTAGCAACAAACTCTGACCCTTTGTTTGAAAGTATCTTTATTTCCCCCAAAGATTTACAGAGTGGACTATAATGCACTCTTAATGAAGTCTTTCATCACATCCCCCTCAAGTTTATTTTAAAGGACACATTGGTTTCACCAAGCAACTGAATGAGTCTGTGGCAGGAAAAAAAAAAAAAAGTTAAGCGCCCAGAAGAGAGCTAGAATTGTTTCTCCAAGCTCACTGAAGATTTTCTTCTCTTGCCCTCAGTGTTCTGTGTCATTACTGAGGAGTTCGCTGTCCTTATAACTGTCACTGTTTCTAATTTTTTTTTCTTTGCTGGTTTTTAAGTACTTGGTCTTTAGTCGTCTTGCCAGAATATGATTAGTGTGTACTTATTCTTATTTATCTTTCTCTGTCTTATGCTTCCTGGACGTGGAAAATGGTCTTGTTCATCAATTTGGAAAAGTCAAATTTTATCTCTTTGAATATCTCATCTTACCCATTCTCCTGATGCCCTCCTTTCTGGAACTTCTATTAGACCTACACAGCACATTATCGTGAACCCCTTCCCGCCTTTAACCTTCACTCATACTCCCTCTCTTTGTCACTGTCCCGCACCCTGAAAATAATTCCAAGTCTACTTTCCTTAATTAACTCTTTAGCTTTTTCAAATCGACTGTTTAACCCATCTACCGAGTTTCTGATACTCTTGGATCCTTTTCTGTGTTCCTAGGAGTTCTCCTGCTTCTTCTTCAAAATTATCTGCTCTTTTCCATAATGTCTTGCTGCTCTCTTTCTGGTTCCTTCTATTGTGTGTTTAACTGCTTTTAAATCTACTTAACTTGATATTCCCAATCCCATGCTTCAATTATCTAACGCTCTTGAGGGCTTAATCATGTTGTCTGTTTTTTCTGCTGAATTTTGGTCTGGGTAGATTGTTTCTCCCTGTTTTTGTAATTTGGAGTTACAGAGTCACCTTCAGGGAACCTTTATGTGCAGGAATTCTGTACAGTTTATATTGAAGATGTGTCTATCCAGGAAGATCTCCTAGGTCTTTCTACCAGGTGTCTGAGGCTGCCCTTAGCCTGTGACCACTTTCTGATGCTTAATTTCTCAGCCTGGGGTTGCTGTCAGAAACAGTCATATGCATGTGTGCACAGGGAGAGATCAGGTCCAACGCCCTGCTTTGTGCAAGACCAAGACCTCATCTCCCGCCCCTTTAAAACCCAAATCTCTGTATTACAGGCAGTAGTATCCCCCCATCCATGCCACCTGTGACAAGGAGGTGACAACAGCAGGGTGGAGTACTCTGTTCTCAGCTCCTTTCTTGTTGTGAGTCACTAAGGAACTCACTAACTTTCTTCCCACAGCTAGACATATAAAAGGGTGTCAGATTCCATGCTACATTTCCAGGGGCTCTGCAAGAGAAACACCTTAAGTTCCTTTTAAGCTCAACATTTTACTAGGACCAAGAGTCCTCTCGGCATATTTTTTTTACCTATTTACTTAAAACGTTCCCATTTCCAGTGTACCCGGTCAACCAAGCTCATGCTATGCTCTGTTTCATGCACTTATTATTTAATCAACTGTCAAAAAATTAATTGTACACATGAATCATGTCATACCCTACAAAAGTGACAAACACTGTAAGAAAATGCGCCTATCCTCAACCTGTTTGAGATTCAATAATATCATTAAGTATTCTATTCCAAAAATGCATGATTAAATTATTATTATTTTCTTAAAGATTTTATTTATTTGACAGAGAGAAACACAGCGAGAGAGGGAACACAAGCAGAGGGAATGGTAGCGGGAGAAGCAGGCGGGGCTCGATCCCAGGACCCTGGGATCATGACCTGAGCCGAAGGCAGATGCTTAACGACTGAGCCACCCAGGTGCCCCTAAATTATTTTTAATGGGGTCTAAACATACCTTTGACACTGTGACACGTCAAACTATTTCACCAGATGGAGTCATTCTCCATTCTTCTTGAGTGGATTATCTGGTTTGTGAATTTTGTTTTCCTTCATTTCTTCCCCCTGTTGCATCTCTGGTTAAACCATAACGGCATAGCTTATGCTCATGATGTTTTAGATGCAATGACCTGTTCTGCTTTAAAGGTTCTCCTTGCTTGGGTTCCCTTTGCCCCTCTTTAGATGTTGGGGTCCTCAGAGTTTTGTCCGTGGTCCTCACTCCATAAGTCTCCCTGGACTCTGTCTACACCCATGTCTAACTACAACACGCATACCATATTCATTTCCAAGCACTGCAGTAACAGAGTATCACAAGCTAAATGGCTTAAAACAACAGAAATAGGTTGTCTGAGGCTAGTGGGGGCCAGCAGTCTGAGAGCGAGGTTCAGTGGGCTCCTGATCCCTCTGGGGCTCTGGGTAGACTCTCTCCCTTGCCTCCTCTCGCTTCTGGTGGCGATCAGCCATCCTTGGTACTCCTTGGCCTACAGCTCACCAGTTCAGTCTCTGCCTTCATTATTACAAGACCTTGTCATCTTCCCTTTGTGTGTGTCTGTGTCCAAAATGTCTGTTTTTATAAGGATGCCACTCATTTTATTAGACGCACCCTCATGACCTCATCTTGACTTGATGTAATCTAAAAATACTTTATTTTCAAATAAAGTCATGTCCTTGGCACTAGGAGTTAGGGCTTTAATGTACCTTTTTGTGGGGCCACAATTCAACCCACACCGTATACATATGTCTGCAGAGCTCCCTCTTGAGTCTAGAGATTTCTCCCAAATGCTTGACCCAAATATGAAAAGAAAAGCTATAGTTTTTGGAGGTCTTACTATATCCTCAGCATTGTTTATGCACTTCACATGGATTCTTCTTATTTAATCTTTATGGTGTCATACATCGTAGGCATTACCATTCTCCTTACATTGGTGCAGCTGCAGGCCAAAGAACACCAAAATTAAATGACTTTCCAGATCCAAGAGCTAGAAAATGGCAGACTTTGGGACCCAGGTGTGGTAACTGCTGATAAATGACTCTTAACCCTAAGCTCTACATGGCCCCCAGACTGCCTTGTGGGTGGGTGTCTCATGGATAACTTAAACATGAAATAAACTGGACCAGTTCACTTATCTTACTTTTTTCTATATTCATTAACAACCATTCAGCCAGTCATGCTAAATCTAAGGTATTTTCAATCCCATCCCAGAAATGTAGCTCAGCAACACAGTAACCTATTTTGAACATCCTTCTAGTCTTTCTTTTTCTTCCTTCCTCCCTTCCTCTTTTCCTTTCTTCCTTCCATCCTTCTTTCCTTCCTTCCTCTCTTTCTTTCTTTCTTTCTTTCTTTCTTTCTTTCTTTCTTTCTTTCTTTCTTTCATCTCTCTCTCTCTCTCTTTCTTTTTCTTTCTTTCTTTTGTCTCCTTTGAAAAGCCCATTTCAGAATCTCTGAACAATTTAACAAACACATCCCACCATTCTGTGTCCTTATGTTCCTCCCTGACTAATTCTGATAGGGTAGCACAGGAACAAGAACTCAGACTCCAGAGTCAGACAGAACTGGGTTTGAATCCTAGCTCTCCCAAATTATTGGCTGGGACATCCTGAGCCATGATCTTGGCTCCTCTAGTTTTAGTTTGTTTATCTGTAAATTAGGAATAATAAATAATACCTATACCATAAGGTGCTTGTGGGATTTCAATGAAATAATACCTTTTCTACAAAGTGGATAGCTCAGTGCCTGACAACCATGTGCACTCAACAGAGGGTAACTGTACCATCTTTCTGTGTTTATGACCTCAGTGCAGTTTCCTCAGTCATTATCCAGCTTATTGTTTAGGGATATAATTCACTTTGACTTTAGGATTTCAGTTTTAGCTGGTTTGGTCGTCTGGTTGCTTGACTAGGTGCACAGAAGCAATTTAAACAGAAGCTTATAGAAACGCATTCCATGATGTAGACATAGCGGGAGAGATCCTTGGGGGTCTTCAGTGCTGTGACGAAGTAAAATGAAGACGTGTTGTGTTACCAACAAGTTCTGTAGGTAGACATGAGCTCATGCTCTGGTCTTACCGACCTGTATGAGCACCCCTGGGAGAGATGTATCCCTTCCTTCAGGGACTCCATGTTCTCATGTGTAAAGGAAGACATTTGTGATAGTTTATTGCATCAACATGACTGGATCATAGGACGTTCAGACATTTAGTTAAACATTATTTCTGGATGTGTCTGTAAGAGTGTTTCCAAAAGAAATCAGCATTTGAATTGGACAACTGAGTACAGCAGTCTGCCCTCCCCTGTGTGGGTGGGTGACATCAACTAACCCACTAGGGACCTAAATGGAAAAAAAAAGGTGGAGGAAGGAGGGGAGGATTGGCTCCCTTTGCCTGGCTTTTGAGCTGGGACATCCACCTCCTGCATTTAGGTCTCTGGTTTTTACGCTTTAAGACTCACTGAAATCTACACCATTGGCTCTCTTGGGCTCCCAGTTTGTATTGTAGATAGCAGATTGTGGGCTGTGGGACTTTTCAGCCTCCATAATCACATGGGCTAATTCCTCATAATAAATAAATAAATGGGGAAAGAGAGAGAGAGAGAGACTGGTTCGGTTTCTCTAAAGAACCCTAATACAACATTGATCTAAGATCATCAAGAGTCTTGTACATCCAACTCCTGTGACTCCATGATTCTTGCTAACTAACTCTGAATTACCATTAACTCAATAAGGGCACATTGACTGACCTCTGCACACAGGTTACAAGCTTGCTGCTGCCTCATCTGGTGATTAAGATTGCAAAAGACATATTCTCCAACTTGCAATCCAACAGAATAGACAGGCTTATAAAAAACTAACTAATAAATATTCAAACATAATAGGTTGACCATCTGAGCTTGGGCAGTGAGTATATTCGTCTATCACTTGTTATTCATCTGCTTTCAAAGCTCAGCTTGGATATATTTAGGAGGAATCATGTGAAAGCCATATGAGCCTTGTGCCACTCCAAGAACCAAAATCTTGACTTTACAATAAGCCAGATCGGCAAAGACTCACACTGGTCATATGGCCTCTGTCGGCATGCAGCCATTCTCTAATGTAATTCACTCTGTTCATAAAGGATATCGCAAGACACACACTAGTCAAATGGAGCTCTGCAATCACGGCAGAATAGTGGTCATTTCTATAGCCTCAGTGGACCCCAAAGGTAAAGTCCAGGGATCCTGCATGTAGGATTCAGAATTGAGAAAAACATTGCCTTCCTTATGAAATTTCTTTGCGAAAACAAGGATTATGTCCCCACATGACTTTTTATTTTGGCTGCCAGGAAGCTCAAAGCCATACTGGAAGTGTAGCTACACTATCTTGGCCAACCTCGTGGTCAAATGTGGTCAAAATGGCTGCATTCTTCTTTCATGTGATTTTAGTTTTCCGTTAATATTTTTAATTGCCTTGGGACGGATTCTTAATTTCTTTTTGATCAGTAGTTTGGTTCGCGTGTTTATCAGTAGTCTAGTTCACAAGGCATCTCAAATCCTCCATGGGACTAAATGGTATATGTGTATTTAAGTAAGTATGAGATGTATTCTAGAATATTATGTGGGATAAAATAAAGCATGGTAATAAAAAAATGGGTATGAGAAGTAAGTAAGTTGTCAAAAGATTAAGATTGGCTTCCTAGACAGGAGGGGTTGCCCTGAAGAGGGCTGGGGGCAGGATGTGGCAGAGAAAAATGGCGGAGGCTGCAGAGATTTAGGAATCACATCACGAACGGTACCAAGGAAGCATCTCTTGACCAGTCATTATTTATTGTCATCTCGTTCCTCCAGTATTTTGAAACATTTGTCTGATTCAGTCATTTGAGCTCTTACTCCCACACTCTCCTGTCAGGAACTATTGACTTCATGTGGATAGGTCTAGTCTATTTCTGACTGGCTCTGGTCCCTTCCTCTGTGACGGGCATAAGAGTAGCAAGTGCTCACTGAATGCCTCATGAATTGAGGAGAAGGGACCCAGTGTGGAGGGTCTGAAGAAGACACAATAACCAGAAGTTCCAGCAGTGGGTGTTCTGGGGGTAAGAATAGGGGTTTTAATTCATACAAGAGCTTTTACTCTTGGTGACCAAAACACAGTAAGTGTTCAGTGAATGAATGAATGAATGAATGAATGAATGAGGGAAGGAAGCAAACAATCGAATGTGGCAACTCTTTATCTCCGAGACTTCTGGTTGCCAGGAGTGCTTGTGCTCAAAGTGGCTAGTTAGAAAACAAAAGTAGAAATATTTGACTGAAGAATCACTCAATTACCTCCAAAACGAATAAGACGCTATATGTTAACTGAATTTAAATTTTAAAAAAAGAGAAAAAAAGTAGAAATGTCTGAAAGCCCAATGCTTCTGCACCCATTTTAGGGACTAGAAACAGAGCAAAGGAAAAAAATCTTTCAAAATGATGTAAGCTGCTAAAACCCGACGTCCTGTTGCATTTTGGTCAGCATTTTGCAACTTTTAAGCAAAGTGGATGAAGACTGTGCCTTCCTCTTTGTTAGCCCTGCTGGTTAGCCCATCGCCAAGAGCACTGTCAATATAGAAAAAGGTACAGGGACCGCCAGACCTATAGCCAGTACCCAGAGGGACAGCATCCCCGATGGCAGATGCTTCATGAGACGTCATGAAACCGAGGTGCTTTAGAATACCAGCCCCACGGTCCAATGGAGACCCATTTGTTTCTCAGCAGTGATCTAGGTCCACAGACTTGGTGAGGCAGGCGTGGGAACACCCGGAAGTCAGATGCCTACATTGTGCCCGAGTCACCCTGGCTATTGATAGGAATGCAGCCCAATGTCTACAGGCTTCATACTGTGCTTGGTCCAGCTTGTCGGATTGGAGCCCAGGGATCCACTCTCACACTGCCTTCTGTGCCTTTCACTGTCCTGGGTTTTCCTGCGGATGCCTTGATGCATGGTCTCTGATTATTCTATTCTATTCTACTGATTTTTTTTTCTTTTTGGGTATATTTGTCACACCATGTTACATCAGCAGGCCACCAATGATAGGCCCCAAAAATACATCCACAGGGAGAAGCTTTAGGAAGACAAAATTCCTTCCCACCAAATGGGTGACTCTTCATTTTTTAAATTGTTTGGAACATCAATGTGAAATTGTTGGTTATTTCCTATTTTCCTGGCCACTCCTGCTTCTTTTTTTTTTTATTTAAATCTTAATTTATCTTTTCAGTGTTCCAAGACTCATTGTTCATGCACCCACTCCCGCTTCTAAAAGTAACTCAGTTTGCCTTTATTAAAAACAGGTTAGGTGTATTCACGTAAAATTTATTCGGTGCCTTCTATTAAGATTAGAGCTTCTCAAGCTGTATTACGCATGAAATCACCTGGAAAGTGCATCAACAATTGGGATCCTCGACCCTCCCCACATCCAGATTAAGACGGGGCTGGAAACGTGCATTTTCAAATCACAAGTCTCCCAGGGAATTCTAATGCAAGTGGTTCTGATCGTATTTGGAGAAACATTTCTCAGTCGATGTCCAAATCCGGCTGAGCCAACTAATAAAATACCATTTCACCAGGCCACGTGTCGTTAGCAACTCGTAAGACTGGTTTCACTGAATGGCATTCTGATCTATAACTATGTCAGGAACATCCCAACCCCATGAGATATACACCAAATAGACAGACAGGTAGATAAAAAAAAAAAAAAGTACAGATGTGATTTATTGTCCAAACAGTGTACTTTGAGAGGGAGAGGCACAATCTACAATTTTTCCCTGACAATGGGCATAAGCCAGGGCTTTCTGGAACATCTGCTGGTTTCACTAATTGAGTGTTTTTCTCATGACTTCCCTACTCCTCTCCTCTAACAAACCAAGGAACACATTTTCCTCCAGACTCAGAATGAACAGATGGGCCATCTTCCCTATATCACTTTCCTTTCTATCCTATGAACTCTTAATCGCGTGCTGATTGAGGCATCCCCTTCTTGCTGCTTACTGACACCCTGGGGCCAAACGACGCTCACCTTTTGCAACTGTGCAAGATTGAAAAGTCTGCATTTTAAAAGCGGATGCTTGGACATAAATAATTATTTTTCATCTATATTTATGATTAGCCCTTCTGAGTGTCCATCGATGTGTCTAACTAGTAGGAACTCCATGGGCCAAGTGGAACCAGGTTTGGAGAATTCCATCTGTGTGGGCAGAGTGCTCTCTGGCCAAGATATGCCTGCAGGAGAGGCCCGGGGCCCGGGGCCTGGAGGTACAGACCCAGCAGCTGACAGAGCTGCCCCCAGGGCCTGCAACCTCATGGCCCCATTGGGGAATTATCTGGATTGTGCAATGCAGCCGTGTGTGTGTGTGTGTGTGTGTGTGTGTGTGTGTGTGTGTGTGTGTTCATCTGTGTGTCTCTGTATGAGCACACACACGAAGTTTGGCCAATAACTGAAAGACTCACAACTTGCAAAACCGGCCACAGCTCGCTCTCTTACAAACACTATTAACTGACTAACTGCCTGCACAGGTGTGAGGCAACCAAAGGAGGGAACAGCTGAAAGAGGACTTTCTTCAGGGGATGAAACCAATCTTGACACAAAACCTTAAATGTGAGCCAATCTGCACGACCATCGTCCCCCCCCATCCAACGAACGTTTAATGAGCACCTACTGTACAGTATCAGGAATGGCGGAAGCTCTGACTCGATTAGACTGAGATATAAATATCTCTCCTGCTTTCTCAACATTTTACTGAAGGTGGGAGGCCTCCAGTCTGTCCCAGTCGGAAATGATACTGATGACTTCAAGGCACACTGGCCACACGGGAGAAATAGGACCCCAGCGGTAAACAGGGTGAGGGACCCCATGCATTACCTCCAGGGTCTGTGATTCTGTGAGGAACCAAGGCAAGACTCTCTCCTCAGACAGGTTCTCCCATCTTAAAGGACAAAAAACATAGTTTTGCCTGAACTGTAGAAATGCTACTCTTAAGAAACAAGACTAGGGGAGGGACGGGTGTGGGAGGGCATCCTTTGGGTTCCTACCTCATCCTGTTCATATCCAGACACGTCTGAGGCAACAGCACCCCTGCCCTCCATTCCTTCCCAGGAACACCCCTGCTCCCTCAGCCTTTTTTGGGTGCCACACAGCCAGGGTGCATGCCTCAGGACACTTGCATCTCCATATTATTCCCTGTCAGCAAGAACCGCCTTCTACTCCATGACCCAGTCACGGGTTTCCGGAAAGTAGCTCAGCCGCAGTGATCAAACCAAATATAGGGCTTCCGTATGAAAACCAACTGCCTTTCAATCAACATCAAAACCAGTTTAGTCGCTGTCCTTAGGCACACAGGAGACTCCACCTTCGCTGTCCTCAGTAAAAGTCTCACAAGATGCCTCAAGATGAAGGACAGCCCCAGGAATAATGTCTTTCCTATCAACCTATCATGCTTCATGGAGTTTGCTGAAGACCACTCCCCAACCCCTACCCCACCAGCGACAATCCTGAAGTGAAGCCCAGGCCGGGAGCCCAAGCCGCATGTCCAGCCATATCCTCTGCACTTTGCGCTCTATGCAGAAAGTGACAGAAGTCCACGAAAGTGACTGTACACAGACTGAGGGGCGGTGGGATGGGAATCATACCAGAGGGGACTGGAGCCCGTTACCCATCACACTTCACACAGATGAATTTAGGGGACCCCTGGAGCAAGGCTTAATCAAGTTCGTGCAAACCCACGCACACATGGTTCTCCTTTCTTCCATTCTCCCCTCAGTGAATGTTCCTTGAGTACCTACTGCATGCATGACAGGCACTGTGCTTGGCCACGGAGGTTGGGCCTTTGGGGGGCTGAGGTTGTACGGAGGGAGGAAGCTAGTGAGCAAACAGCCACATGAATATGCAGTATAATGACAGATGGGAGTGAATGCCATAAAGACAAATAAGGCCTGAGGTCCGTGGGTGGATTCAGGAAAGGCCCTAGGCGGGCGGCCTTTCAGCAGGAAAGGCCTCTCTGAGGAGACATTTGCACCGAGCCCTGACCAAGGACAGAACTAGCTGGAATCAAGGGTTTCGGACTGAAGTGACAGGAAGTCCAGGCCCCTGAGGCAGAGGCAGAGGGTGACCAGATGGCCGGCCACAAGGAGTGACAGAGGGAAGCCCGCGGGGGCAGTGTCAGGAGCTGAGACTGAACCCAGCACCTCCAGGAAGAGAACAAAGTGGGCAGGACGGCCTAGCTGACCTCTAACTCGGCCTTTTATCAATTGTAAAATTGTTGACCCCTGGGAGCTCCATTTTCCTCATCAGGGAAATCATGATAAGGATTCCTGTTTCCCAAGATTTCCTGGGACGGTGTCTCCAAACTGTTTACCAAAAACCCTGACATCGACTAAGGACTCATGAAGTCGTCACTGTGGCCCAGGTATTTTGGGGTTTATGTGGCGTCTGTCCTCTGAGGGGCTGTGTGTAAGCATCTCTCCTATTCCCTTCAGTTCCTGCTCAACAAGTAAGTTCCCGGCATTTTCCTCAGATTCAGAGCTCTTGCTTCGGTTTGAGTTTAGAATTACTTCTGTGGCAAAGAATTACTCTGGTTCTCGGAATCCGTATTGTCGGCCAGGGATGGCTGGAATTTTTGACTTTGAGAACAAGCAACACACAACTCCCAGCTTTTTGTTTTGCCAGATAAGAATTTTTTTTTTTTTTTCAGAAGCCTACCATCTAGTATGAATAACACTTCAGTAAAAAAAAAAAATTAGCGAACACCAAATAATCTCAGAGAAAGGGCAATTCTTCCCTTAAGAGGCCACTTCTCATGGATTTCCTCTCTCTCTCTCTCTCACACACACACACACACACACACACACAGACCAGTGGACATCTCACCCAAGGCAGCCAGACGCCTGCTGGCTTCCATGTACAAGAATTCCTCTCAACCAGGGAGAGTGAGGGAAGCCAGAGGCAGGAAGAGAAAGCGGAATGGTGCTCTGGAAGGGGGCGGTTTGCAGAGTGCGGGGTGAGCGTCTGACCTGCTGGGACGATGACCCTGCGCTCGTTCGTGGTCATGTTTGGGGGCGGCATGTGCTTCTCCTCCATGTAGCTGCCGTAATTCATGCCCACGGTGTCTGGGCTGCCCACCATCTTCCCGCCTTTTGCCATGCTGCATTCATCCGGGGAGTTCCTGAAGGGGAAGAAGACAAATCCTTCCGTTACTGCTGCCACCAAGAAGCCTGCCTCCCAGTCTTCTTGTGATCCGCAGAGAGAACCAAGGAAGGACAAGGAGCGGAGGCTGATGAAAAAGGGGAGAGAGGTGTCAGAGGGCAAATATGGTGACTGCCCTGGGCTGAATGACCGTGGCCCCCCAAAACTCTTCAAGCCCCGACACCCAATGTGATGGTATTTGGAAGTGGGGCCTCTGGGAGGTCACGACGGTGAGGGCCCCTGTGATGGCATCAGTGTGCTTACAAGAGGCAGAAGAGACCAGAGGACTCGCCCTTTCTGTCTCTGCCTCTGAGGATACACTGAGAAGGTGGCCGTCCACCCTCCAAGGAGAGAGCTCTCCCGGGACCCCAACCCTGCCAGCACCTTGGTCTTGGGACTTGCAGTCTCCAGCCCTGTGAGAAATAAACTAATTCCTGCCAGGTGAGGCTCCCAGGCTGCGGTATTCTGTCCCAGCAGCCAGAGCTGGGCTCATACGGTGCCCATGCTCGGTGGAAGGACAGGGCAGGCTCAGGGGGAGCAGAGCCGACACCCGGCTCCTGTTTCGTAAGACAACTCCTTCTGAAACTGTCATGTCAAAACTCCCCTGCTGACGGCTGTTTGGAAACCCTTGCAGGGAACAGCAAACTGCCCCTGTCCTCTCTGTGCCACTCTAAACAGGCTGTGTACGCAGACGCTCGGAGGCGACCCCAGCTCGAAGTCACTCTGCCAGGCTTATCCTAGAACGACATTCCTCTTGCAAACCCAGAACGAGATCCTTGTGTCCCGTTTCAAATCCCTGCAGCCAATCTTTGGAGTTTTGAAGGCTCACTGTGTCCCCAGCTGCAGTGCGGGCAGGGGTAGGCGAGGCAGAGAAGGGGGCCGGCCTGGGGCCCTGGGAGGAGGTGGGAGAGAGGACTTAGCAGCCCTCAGAAGCCGGTTCTGGGCATGCAGAAAGGGGTCAGCGGCTGGTACCCGGGGAAGCATTCACAGGGCTGCTGTTACTAAGTCATCTGGAAAAAGACAAACGTTCCTTTTTTTCTGGAAATATATCTAGTTAGTGAGATTTGAAGGTTATAGGATATGGTGAAATATGTAATCAGGAAACCCCAAATGGAAAATCCAGCTTAACCAGGAAACAATAAACTACATCGATGCTGTTTAGAAGGGGAACCCACAGATCGTCAACTCAAGATCACTGCAGCTGAGGGGTCTTGAGAGTTGGGTTCCATCTTCTAAGGTGAATTTCTGGCAATTGCTTCTCAGGCTCTACCCAACACGGGATTTTCACGCTCTTGGGGATCTCCAAATCTCCACTGGATGTCGGATTTCTCTCCCAGTGTCTAAAGCCTTGAGGTTGTGGGCTCCACTCCAATGAGCTTTTCTTCAACTTCTCCACACCTCACTAGTTGGGGCTTTGCAGCCAGCTGGTGGAATCATGGAACTAGGGGCCTGGCATGGACCTGACCTTCAAGTCTGAGAAGGTCAAAACTACTGGGAGGCAGAAGGGCACTCTCCGGGTGGGGCGGGTGGGACGGCGAAGTTCATTCGAGAGCCAAAGGCGTGGCAGGGATGTGGACAGAAAGGGCAGACCGAGGGGCAGTGCCGTGGGAAGAGTTCATTCAGCATCTTTGGAACTCTGAAAAATCCAAGTTTCTTTCCAGCATCGCTTGCACACATGCCCGGTGCTGATGGAGGGAGCCTAGGGCTGAAGATGAGGAAGCAGCAGGTACGTCTACAGGTAAGGATCACGGCCAGGGTCAGAGGACTAGGGCCTTACCACAGGCCTGGAAATACATGGGCCTGCTTCGTGGCGTCCCCACAGCTGTGCTAACACGAAGGAAATTTAAAAACAAAAACAGTCTGAGTTCCCATGGTACGGATCCTCTGTATTTCCACCGCGGCCTACACATGCATTATTTCCTGCTGATGCCACTTTTCCTGGCTTCAAACACTTATCTCTGGAAGCCCCATCCTAATATCACCACCGGAATGTCTTCACTTGAGACTTCGTTTCCTGTCCCTTTGGAAAATTCCATCAGTTGAGTGGAGGGCGTGTGTTTTGCTCTATGTGCCTCAAGGAGAGGAGTTACTAGGGACTGGAGGGCAGAGTATGAAAGATTTGGTTCTTTCGGGAAAAGGCTTTAGATGCTGCTCAGTGGATGAGCTTGACTCCAGCCACAGCGACAACGTCTAGGTGAGCACTGCAGGTTCACTCATTTGCTCATCCGTTTAGACTGCTTTAATTGAGTGCCTGCTGTATACCACGCAGCATAAATCCTCTCTCCTTCAGCAAGACAGGTGAGCCTTCCCACCCAGCTTTCATTGTAAAAAAAAAAAAAAAAAAAAAAAAAAGCAGCCACATGAGTCCCTCAGACCCAATTTTCAAAAGCTGCACCTTCAGAACATTGTACTCCGTTTTAGCTTCGGAGGAAGATAGAATGGAACTGTGTTCTTGATCATGTCAAATGGTTTTTGTAAAAACCCTAAGGGAAGTCCAGCCCCAAGGAAGGGAGAGGGTCACCCCACAGCCCAACATGCTAGACTCAAGCAGGTAGGTAATCAAGGCACAGGGGCCCCAAACACGCTGTTCTCAATTCTCGGTCATTGCCCCTGGTTTATTCTCTAGGGAACTGTAACAGCCAGAGTAGGAGCATGGTACACGTGGGACCTGTCCCGAGGGCCGAACCATTATCGGTCGTCCCACAGCCTGGGACAGAGGTGCGGGCACCATCTCCATTCTTTGGAGGTGTAAAATGAGCATGCAAAAGAGAAGGGGCCACATGGCCCCACAGCAAGGAGGGTCCAAGCTAAGACTTGCAGCTGGACAGCCTCCCCCACTGTCCACGCTTCTAGCCCCTGCACAGAAAGCTTCCACCAAGGAAAGGGAAGACGATGTCCTTCCAAGGTAAAACTGGGCTTACTTTCAGAAAGGCATCGAGACCTTCCCACCCACGTGTTGCTGTGGTATAAGGCATGCACTGCCCCACGGGCACAGTTCCTTTTTTTTTTTTTTAAAGATTTTGTTTCACAGAGAGAGAGCGCAAGCAGGGGGAGCCGCAGAGGGAGAGGGAGAAGCAGACTCCTCACTGAGCAGGGAGCCCAATGCGTACTCGATCCCAGGACCCTGAGATCGTGACCCGAGCTGAAGGCAGACGCTTCACCGACTGAGCCACCCAGGCACCCCCACCATTTCTAATCTAGGACATCGCTGTAGCTCCCATCCATTACCCAGCACAGCAGGTGTGGGATCCAACCAGGACACGTCTCAAAAAACCTGAGTAAGAGATAAAGACAGGGGTGCCTGGGTGGCTCTGTCGTTAGGGTAGTGATCCCAGAGTCCTGGGATCAAGCCCCGCATCAGGCTCTCTGCGCAGCAGGGAGCCTGCTTCTCCCGCTACCATTCCCTCTGCCTGTGTTCCCTCTCTCGCTGTGTTTCTCTCTGTCAAATAAATAAAATCTTTTTAAAAAAAAAAAAAAAGAGAGATAAAGACAGATTTTTCCAAGGCATCTTTTTAAACACTGTTTTATTTAAGGGGGAAAAAAAAATCTTAACATGATTCTGAAAACTGACAAGTGTCTATTTAAAAGTCTCCCAATAAATACATGCTCAGCTTGTGGCCCAGGTGTGATAAGGAAAGTCCCAGTCTGCGGAAATCTGCCTCCTGGCTTATAGCCCTGCAGCTGCATGGACACTGGGCATTCTGAGGTTTGCAAGTGGGCAGGGAGAAACTTCCCAAGAACAGCCTAGTATTCTACCAGCAGCAAGCCCTGCCTGGGAGAGAGGATCACGTGATTTCTACTCCACCATAATGATTTGGACGTTAAATGCACTGCTTTTGAAATGCACAGAGCAAAGCGTATCTCTTTAAATATTGTATTCTAAGTATTTGCCTATGTGTTTTCCAGCGGTTTCTGAGAAAGTTCTAGGGGAATTAATTAGACGCTTGCTAGATGGATAATCATTCGGTGAATGCGAAATGTCTCTGTCTTATTGTTTGGGGGATGAATTTCTTTATTGCAAATAGGCATTGCTCAAGTTATTTCTCTCAATGACTCTTTTTTGGGCACACAGAAGTTATTAGGCAAAGCAAAATTCCAATGAGAGATCACCCCACACTGGTCAAGATAGCTAGTACAAAAACCAAAAAATAACAAACGTTGGCTAGGATGTAGAGAACTGTAGAGCTCTCGCACGCTCTTGGTGGGGCTGCAAAATGGCGCAGCTGCAATGGGGCAGAGAGTGGAGGTTCCTTGAAAGTCTTTAGAAAAGACTATCATATGGCCCAGCAATCTCGTTTAGGCGTATTTATCTGAAAGAATGGAAATCCGAAGCTCAAAGAGATATCTGCCCTCCTATGTTCACTACAGCACTATTCACAATGGTCAAGGTGTGGAAACAACTTAACTGTCCCCCATGGGTGAATGGACAAAGAAAATGTGTGTACAGCAGTGGAATGCGAGTCTCCTTTAAAAGAAGGAAATCCGCGGGGTGCCCAGGTGGCTCAGTGGTTTAAAGCCTCAGCCTTCGGCTCAGGTCATGATCTCAGGGTCCTGGGATCAAGCCCCACATCGGGCTCTCTGCTCAGCAGGGAGCCTGCTTCCCCTTCTCTCTCTGCCTGCTTCTCTGCCTGCTTGTGATCTCTCTCTCTCTGTCAAATAAATAAATAAAACCTAAAAAATAAATAAAAATAAAATAAAAGAAGGAAACCCTGTAACCTCTGATGGTGCGTGAACCTTCAGGGCGTTATACTGAGTGACATAAGCCATTCACGGAAGGACAAATACTTTGGACAAATACTCCACCTCACCTGAGGTGGCTAACATGCTTAAATTCAGGGAATTGAAGTGGTTTCCAGGAGCTTAGGGAGAGGAGAAATAGGGAGTTTCTAATCCAGAAGCATCAAGTTTCAGTCAAGTGAGATGAAAAATCTCTCGGGACTTGCTCTCCAATATTCTACCTTTGTGTAACAATAATGTATACCCCAAAATTCGTTGAAAGAGTAGATCTCATGTTGTGTTCCTCCCACAATAAAATAAAATAAATTAGGAATTACTGTGTCTTGGGGCACCTGGAGGGGCTCAGTCAGTTAAGCGTCTGCCTTCGGGTCAGGGCATGATTTTGGGGTACTGGGATCAAGTCCTGTGTTGGGTTCCCAGCTCTGTGGGGAGTCTGCTTCTCCCTCTGCCCCTCCTCCTGCTTGTGCCCCTCCTCTCTCTCAAATAAATAGTTAATTTAATAGTTAACTTAATGGTCAATTAAAAATTAAATAGTTAATTTAATAGTTAATAATAGTTAATTAAAAGAATTACTGTGTCTTAACCACATTCTCAAATGCACATTTTCAGGTCTGGGTTCTATTTGTAACCTGGAAACCATCAGTCTTGACAATCCGATAGAGATTGTGGCATCAGTGAGATGGGATAGGATGGAAGACAGCTTCCCTCTGTCACAGCAGGAGAAGTCCAAAACTGAGCTGAGCTTGCCCCGGGAGGGAAAGGCGGGTACAGAGTGAAGAATTTCTCGAAGGCACGGGACAACGGGTGGGGTGCCATTTCACTTCCCAACTCCCCCGCTTCCCCTTCGGGCCGCACAGCTTTAGGAAGTTTGTCTCAACAGCAACCTTGTGGGTGTAACTGTGGTTACCCCAGGGAACACAGACAGGCTGCACAAAGCCCCTTCTACCTTCGTGATGAAAAAGATGGACATCGGTGCCCTCCTTCTGATGACGGGAGACTCGTGGCCAATTAAGTTGACTTGCTGAGCCTCAATGAATGAGCCACTCATAAAGAGAGTTCGAAGAATAAAGTTTGTGTGAATTGAAATAATGAGCACTGACTCGTTATGACACATTGTATTTCAAATTAATGGTAAAAAGACATGGCAAAGAATAGCCAATAAATTGGAAACCATGCTAAATGAGAAGCTGGACATATCCCCAAACCCCACTGGGTTCTCACAGACTTCCAGAATCAAGGGTCTGGGAGGAGCTCCATTCCCAAGCCCCGAGGGGTGACTCTCCAGAAGCTACTTGGACCAAGAGATGTTTAGTTTATGGGACCATTTTTCTAAAGAGGAGATTCCATTATTTTCCTCTGCAACTTTAGAGTTATATTTATATGGGTGTGTGGTGGTTTTGAATATATTTTATTCCCCTACCCTTCTTCAAACTATGTGTAGTTTACAAAATTGCGTTTAAGACGACATGATATAAGACAGGTATAAAAATGCATACAAGACAAAAATGGTAACATGGAATAATCAAAGGAATGGCCTAGGAGGCAGAAAAGGAATTAATCAAGAGATAACATCAGCACGTTGAGTAGGTTTACTCTTTATAGCTGCTAGAGGTAGGACACCAATTTATCTCTGAGCTTCCTAGTAGGCAAAGCAAAGAAGGACTTGTATCCTGTTACACTTCAAGGTGCCAGAAACATAAAGATGAATCAGTTATTCTGCAGAAGGACAAGTTCCTCTCATGGCTTCTCCTCAAGAGAAGTGGGTGATAAAGCAAGCGATATCCTTCCCGGTACCTGATCACTTTCCAGAGCATTCCACACAGCACAAGGGGGGCTGGTGGCAAAACAGGGAGCTCCAAGCACACAGATCTCAGCGGCCTCAGCTACAGAAATCAGGAGACCACACATGCTCAGCTAGTCCTCTGTACTTGCCACTTCTTGACGCTCTGCAAAGAACTGGCCAACCCAAGAGATCGGGGAAGGGATATCAAGAAGAATGGAAAGAATGGAAAGAAAAAGATCTTGAGAGATGGAATGCGATATATGCCAGTTTCCACAATCTTCCATTTCTGGGTTTTAAACTCAAACCAGCCTCTGAGAGTGCCTAACGCACTGTGGGCAAATATTTATAGGTCGTACTTGATTTGAACCTCAGCGGCTGGGGTCCTGAGTCCAAGCACTTGGCCACCACACTCTAGGACCCACCTGTTAGTCCCCCTGAGCAGTCACTCTGCTGGGTGGGAGACACAACCGAACAGACCCTCAGAAAACTCCGTTTCATAACTGTTGAATGTTTTCAGAAGGATATCCTGGGAGTGGCCCCGAAGGCAGTCATGGAGAGATTCACAGATGTGAGCTGAGCGGGAACAGCCACGTGCAGACGACGGCAAGGCCTCCAGGGAGAAGCCAAAGACGGTGCGTTGATGTGGACATATGTATGAATTTTGATCAGTCTAGTCTTTTTTTAAAAAAGGTTGAGCATCTCAATTTCCAGTTGAATATCAAGGGTTCCCTCCACGAGACTTCCTTGAAGTGCTTGGCAGAGATGATGGGCTTACCACTGCTGAGCGTGGCAGGAAATCCAAGGAGAGGTCCCCACGCTAAGAGGCATGGCGGGAATCCATCTGATCCAGAATGCGGGCCTACGAGCTGAGGACCAGGACAGAAGCTGGACCATCGGGAAAAGAGTCAGTCTAAGGTTTTAAGAGCAAGTGGAACACAGTCGGAAACGAAAGCTTCATTTAGCTGTTGCTAAATAGCTAAATAGCATAACCCCTTATTATTTTTTTTAAAGGTTTTATTTATTTATTTCACAGAGAGAGAGAGATCCCAAGTAGGCAGAGGGGCAGGCAGAGAGAGAGGGGGGAAGCAGGCTCCCCGCTGAGCAGAGAACCCGATGCGGGGCTCAATCCCAGGACCCTGAGATCGTGACCCGAGCTTTAACCCACTGAGCCACCCAGGTGCCCCCATCATACCTTATTTTTAAAGAGGGTAACACCCTTGTAAAAACGTACTGAGAAATTAAAGCCGGGTCTCTGCTTTTGAAAAACAAAATAAACTAGGCATCTGACATTGGTTTTCTCCCATCAGAGACTACAGCCAGCGGGGGAGATGCCATCATGGAAAGAGCCCGCAGTGAAGGGCACAGACGTGGGCATTAGCACGACGAGAATGGAGCCCAGCCCTGCGCTGTCATCTGTGCTGTGTGAATGGACCTCATTTATCCAAGAATGTCGCCAAACACAGCCCCGGGCAACAACCCTGAGCTCACCAGCCACATTAAATCTGTGATTCACCCTCACTGCACAACTGTTAGTGGAGGCTGTTACCTAGGGTCTTAGAAAAGTCCAAGGCAGGGGCACGTGGGTGGCTCAGTGCGTTAAAGCCTCTGCCCTCGGCTCAGGTCATGATCTCAGGGTCCTGGGATCAAGCCCCACATCGGGCTCTCTGCTCGATGGGGAGCCTGCTTCCCCTTCTCCCTCTGCCTGCCTCTCTGCCTAATTGTGATCTCTCTCTCTCTGTCAAATAAATAAATAAAATCTTAAAAAAAAAAAAAGTCCAAGACAAGTCAAAATCAAATCTGGAACATCAATATACTTCTTCTAGAAGTGGACAGAGACACACCCACAATCCTCTTGAAAATCTACCTATTTTTTCAAGACCCATCCTTCTTATTCCTGAATTCCTCTTGCCCTTATGAGACAACTACCCACTGCCTTGCTCTCCACCACAGGCTTTACTTCCAGATTGATCTTCCCCAAATACAGATCCATGCTGGCTGTGTGCAGCCTAAGCCCTTGGCTGGGCCATAGCCCCTTTGGATAAACCCACACTCCCTACGTTGTCCCCTGGCCCTGGCTCTTCTCAATTCATTCACCCCTTTAACCAGTAGTGATGGTGCGAGTCTCTCTGCCAGGCCCTGTCCCAGGTGCTAGGGATACCCCGGTGTCCTTCTTCCCCTGGTGTCTGCCTTTGAGTGAAGGAAGCGTCTCTCCCCGACTTTGCCTATGCTTGCCCTCGAAGACCACGTTCTCTGCCCCCCAACTCTCATGTGGATAAGCAAGCTAACGTTAGTCGCAGGCAGCCTTCAGCTCATCACTGTTTACTAGAATGTCACCATCTTCCCGAAGGTTCTTTTTAGTTTTGGGGGGTGATGAAGCTACTTGAGAGAAATATAAAGGTTCTCTCTGGCGGCTCTGCCCTAAAAGCCCAAAGAGGTCAGTTCCGACAGAGGGCCCTCCGTGGGAGGCTGGCCTGGGCGTGCACTCCAGGCCTGTCTCAAACCCAAATACCAAAAAAAAAAAACACCACCTTTCTTAGGTTTTCTTCCTAAGAACCCTAAAAGCACATACTTAGTCCTAATCGACCGAACAAACTCCTAATCGAGTTTCAGAGCATGTAAGTCACCACAAAAGGTATTTTCAGGACCCCAGACAAGGAGGGGATTGTCTGAAGAGCGCCGGGGTAATTTGTGGGTCTGTTTTATTTCTGAATCAGGAGCAGTGGAAAAGCTGTTTCAGACCCCGTGGCCTGAGCGGCGGGTGGAGCTCGGCAGTGATTCATGGAGAGCTCCCCGCTCAGACTGAAACTGTAAATGTTTGTCTTCGCAGCTGTGTGTTATTTTTACCCTTACTAAATATGCTCTCTTACACCTGGAATCCCAGTCTCTTCCCTCCAGTCCGGTCCCCTTCCCCTTCTCCAGAGCAGCTGAAGACTCAGTTAATTAAAAAGTCACCACCCACTCACCAACAGTTGGTTCTTTGTCCCTGAAAGGGGTCTGAAGTTTCCCTGAGTTTCATTATCGATGTTTTTATTTCTCTTTACAGCTGAGAATGGGTATCAGCGCGATCTTGAAATCTGGAGAGAATTGCATCCTTTTGGGATTCGCCATTTGGAAATGAAATATTCTGTAGAATAAGGTCTCCAGTTACATGCTCAGGATGAAATGTGGCGTATTTTCTGCCTCAGGAGCCATCTTTTTTTTTTTTTTTCTCGAAACACTTTCATTTCTCAGAGAGGAAAGAATTAACCCCAATAGCCACGAAGGTGCTTCAGTTTTTTATTTTCATAACAGGCTATGTAAATTCTGGTTAACCAAAATGATTTCACTTTCAAGATAGAAAATGCCAAAGTAGTCCCCATGCCCCTCTGCCAATACCCACAGTGACCCAACGGGACTCCCGTGCGTCATAATGGAGAGCGGAACTCTTAGGCTCTCTTCCCTTACAAAATGGCGCCCATCCACTTGCCATCCCAAGAGCTGGCAAAGACAGTGATGAGTGGCTGCAGAGGAAAGGGGTTGAGGAGCGGTCTGCTCCAGATAGAGAAGCAGTAACACAGTCTTTGTCTCCCTCCTGACCCTTCCCTGAGTGAGGCCCTCCCCGTCTGTGTCTCATTTTTACAGCCCAATGAACTGACATCTCTAAAGACTCAAGGCCCCTTACGAGTAGGACAAGCCGTTACTAACTGATCTCACTATCACCATTAGGAAAATTCACTAGCTTGTGAGTCTCCAACACTGTGCCACCCACACCTTGGATGATGGCCAAGCTTAATTAGGAGGCATCTCGTATGCCAATCTGATTCAGAACCTTGAGGCAGAAAGGAGCAAATGCGATTGTCATTGTAGATTTCACTGTCCTAACATAATACATGAAGCCTTGTAGAAATTGTAGGAAAATACACATTAAGTCAAATCTCAATGAGTCAAAGTAGAAAGGCATGGAGAGAGAAGAGTCCCAGCAAACCACTTTCAAGTATCAAATATTGAGCGTCCCTCATTATAAAATGAGGGAATGTGGCATTAAAAGACCTTCAGCCCATAGTCCACTCTGTAGGGGGCTGCTGGGCACAGCTCAACACAGGTTACATGCAGGGCCCAGAGCCGTCCCCATCCTGACACTGAGACCTTTTTTATTTTTAACATCACCCCAGTGAGTATTTACTGAGAGCCACCGAGATGCTTGAACAGCAAGTCTCTTCATCACACTCACAGTTTTTAACACGTGGTTTTGTTTGGAGACATCCAACCAAGATAATGGGAAGGTGAATACAGGTAAATTGGCCCACTGTAATAAATTCAAATGAGATGCAAGGACATGATTTTTAAATGTGTACTGTCTGCAAGAAGTCAAAGTGATCAGGGTTTGGACGTCACGCCTCTGAGACGAGTGACAGAGGGTTAGTTCATCTGTCCCGTGGAGGAAGTTCTGCTGTGTGGCTAAAGGAAGCAACCTGAGGGAGTGGAGAGGAGCTGGGGCCTGGAGTCCAAGGCCTGTGACAGGATACGAGCAAGTTATGAAAACGATTGGAAACTCAATGGTTTCCATTGGGGGAAAAGGGGTAGAATCATAACGCCATCTCATAGATTTAGTGAAGAAACTAGAAGAGATATTGTGTATTAAAATCTATGAATAAATCACAGTGCACTGTGGAGACATCGATGAACGTTGCTCGTCTTGGACACTTTCTTTCCTGCCCTGGAGGACTAGGTCACACCCTCATGCCTGCTACGGCGGGGCCCTGAACATCCCTCGGTTCTGGACTTGACACAAGATCCCACAGAAGCTTCCTCACCTTTGATGGACCATGAGCTTCTCTTCACCTGATTTATTAGCAGCTAACACAGTGCACGATGCAAACACCAATTAAATGTTCCTTTAGGGAAGGTTTTCTCAGTTTTGACACTATAGACATTTGGGGCCAGACCATTCTTTTACAGGTGGGAGGAAGGGGGATCCTCTCTTGTATATTGTGGGATGTTGAATAGTGTCTCTGGCCTCCAGCCATGAGATGCCAGGGACACCTTTCAGTTGTGACAATCAATAATGTCTGCAGACATGGCCAAATGTCCCCTGAGGCACAATCATTGTGGTTGACAACTGCCAGTTTCATGAATTAAGATCCACCAAACTCGTGCAAGGAGGCAAGAGCCCTTCCCCTTCTGCCTGGTGTTTATGAGCCCTCAGTGCGTGGCCCCAACATCTGGGCAGCTAACCTCAGGAGGGATTCACAGTGTGGTTTGTCCACATCTCATTTGGGGTACGCCCCCAAACCCTGGGTTCATGCCCACTTCCCTCTTTCTTACTCCGTAGGTCCAACCCATGAGCAAAGCACATCAGTTCTACCTTCAAAATAGGTCCAGAATGCCATCACCTCTCCCCCACACTCCAGCCCTAACTGTGGTCACCCGGGCCCCAGCATCCCCTACCCTAATTCCTGCAGAGGCCTCCTCTCGGGTCTCGGTTTCCACACAGGAGCCAGAGAGACCCTGCTAAATCTGAGTATTGTCACACCCCAGCTTTGCCTGCAGCGCCCCCCCCCCAACGGTCCCCTCCTTACTCAGAGTGAAGCTCACAATCACTTTACCTCATTGCCTGCTTGTGGCCTGGGTCACTAAACGTCAGTCACTGTTGTCCTCTAATGCTTTAGGCTGACCTCAGGGCCTTTGCATGTAACACCACCTTTTCCTGGAATATTCTGCTGTTTAACCAGGCAGCATTCTCCCTCACTACCTTTGGGACTTAATTCAAATGTCACTTTCTTAGAGGTAATGCTCTCAGGCCACCCTATCTAGAACAGTCACCCCCTTTCCAGCTTTATTTTTCTCAACATGTACCATGATCTAACTGGCCCTATATTTTAATTTTTATCTGATTCAGTGGTCATCTTCCCCAGGGATTTTTGTGAGTTTTATGACTCTATGTCAAGTACCTACAACAGTGACCGTACACAGTAGGCACTCAATACTTGTTGGATGAATGTATGGCTGCATGCATAACCAGTATGTCTGGGGCCAAGGAGGACCAAACAGGTGACTCCCTTTTCGGTCCCTGTTATTAAACCACAGGTGGCAGGCTCATTAAATATTATGTCAAAAGTCCTTATTATTTGACGCTGGGCTCGAGTTATCCACCCAATGAAACTTCTTCCCAGACCACACCCAGGGGCAAGACCCAGTCTCCCCACCCACAGGCTCAGCCAGACAAGACCCCACTGTGGCACGAGGTGAGGCAGGCACTCCTCGGCCTGGGAGCAGACCAACCTCTACATGTTGGGTTCTCCCAGACCCTCTCTCTGCCGGCCTCTCAGTTTTCATCTCCCTGGATCCTGCACCAAAGCAGTGGTTCTCAGCCCCGGGAGCGCGGGAATCCCCAGAGGGCTCTCTAAAACACAGGGTGCTGGGCTTCATCCCAGAGTCTTGTCTGATTCGGCAGGTCCGGGCTGGGCCCAAGGATCGGCTGGTGCTAATGCTGCTGACCGTGGGGCTTGACTTTGAGAATCACCACACCAGGGAACCTGTGCCTGACTGACTCAAGCGAGAAGCCGATGACCCCAGGTGGCCTGGGAAGGGGGCTGGGGCAGGATTCACAGCGTGGCTCGCAAACTCAGTATGTTCCAGCCACGATGAGATTCCAGGTGGGCCTGCGTGGGATTTTCACGGCCTGTGGAAGGGTGCAGAAGATAGCCAATGCGGCGCGCCTGAGGTCCTGACTCGGAGTCACAGCTACTTAGATCCCATAAAACAGCTGTTCCGCACACAGTACGACCTGCCTCCTCATGAAGGCAATTTTGTTGTGGACGTGTGTGCGCACGTGTGTGTGTGTGTGTGTGCGCCAGTGCGTGCGGGTGCATATGTATGTGTTGGATTTCTTGGCCTATTTTGCCTTTCTATAGTGGCTTCAGCTTAGCAACCTCACAGCCAACGAAGGCCATCAGCAGGGGGCTCACTGAGAGCCCAGGCGGGCAGCGAACCCCTCCCCACACCCGCAGGGCCCTCTGTGCACGGACGCTTCTCTGCTGTGTGAACACGTGGTGGTTTCTCACACGTCAGCCTGGAGAGAAGAAAGGGGCAATCATGGACTGCCGAGGCTGGGAAATGATGTCCCGTGTCTACACAGCGTGCAATGAGACTAGTGTCTGCATGAACCATGCCCTCTCATACAGCAGCAGCCAAGCTAAACCCGCAGTAACTTCCCCGTTGGCTCACAAAGCAGTGGTTCCTTTCTCTCTTGTTTTCCTTTTATTATTTTTTATAGGGCACTATTATAGCAGCAACTGATCTCATTTCACCGCTTGTATGCCATTTCAGGAGCTTGCGAGCACATAAGGCTGAGGTTTTGCAGAATTCCATCATTTGGTGAGGAATGACGGCACTCAAAACACTTGGTCTTTTCCTCCTACGGGTAACGGATGGGCGGGGGCAGAGAGGACCATTCCCCCAAGGACGGTATGCTATGCAGAAGGAGCTGGGTCAGGCCCAAGCAAGACCCACGCTACAGAGTGCTCCTGTCGGGGTCGTTGCAATAAGGAAGAGCAATGAGGGGCCGCAAAGGGAACAGCTCACCTGTTGCAGCCGAAGTCCAGTTTTTGACCTAGGTGAATTCTCCTTGAACTTGACTCCAAGAGGCGCATGCACCACATCAAAGTCCACCCCATGAAAGCTGGCAGCAAGGACAGTTAGAAGAGACTGCTGAGCGGGGGGGCGGGAGGTACTTGTTTTCTTGCTTCTGTGTCTAACTCCCTGGCACACCTGGCCTGAGGCTTCCGGGTCGGGGGAGCAGGTGGAGGCTGCCTCTCGAAAGATGCTGGGAGATGGAGTGCTCAGGAGCTCCACTCCTGTCCCTGGCGCCCACGCCTTCCTCCACAGTGTCTCTGCCGCGAAACCTGCAGGGCAGGACCCCTGTCTCTGCGACTCTGCCTCTGCCCCTGACATCTCGGGTAGGGCTGGTACAACCAGGTGCCCATTCAAGGTCTCCAGAGGGAAAGCAGAGCGAACGCAGGTTCGGGGCCTCTAGTTTGGAGCTGGAACTGACCTGTGTAAGTTTCACGCAGTGAGTCAGCAAACCCGCAGGTCTGAGCCACAGCCAGCTTCCACCTGCTGGCCGGGCCTCTAGATGGAACAAGCCCCTTAGTGACAAGGGAATGAGCACCCCAGGGGGACCTCGGTTTGGAGGTCCAAAAGGAATAGCTCTGCCAGCCGCTGACCACCCCGGCGTCGGAGAACACCAGGAGTGGCCAAGTTTCCTGTGTCCATCTGGCCAGGGCGTCATGCCCAGTGACTAATCCAACACTAATCGAGATGTCGCTGTGGGGAGATAGCACAGATGCTGTTAACATCTATCAGCCACTGACATGAAGCAAAGGCAATCATCCTTAAAAATAATGCAGGTGGGCCTCATCTAATCCGTTGAAGGTCCAAAGAGCAAACACTGAGCTCTCCCTAAGGAACAGAAAAACTTCAGCCTCAACTCCTGCCTCAGTTTTCAGCCTGTCAGCCTGCCCTGCAGATCTCAGATGTGAAAGCCCATACAACTGCAAGAGCCAATCCCGTAAAACGAGCGTCGAGCCTTTCCATTGTTTCCCTGGAGAGCTCAGTGGACACACCAGGCCAGGCCCCACATGACGCCAGCAGACACACTGAGCTCCGGCAAGGCTGGGCAGGATATTTGTCTCTACTACAGGGAGGATCCATGCATGTCTCCCTCCTGTCTCTTGGGGGGCGGAGGGGGGGGAGGTAACGATGACACTTGGTGCCCAGCTGACCTTTGCGTCAGAGCCCAACTCCACAAGGGCTCGGGGGTTCCTGGAGCCCCTCCCTGCCCGTTTCACACCAGGCCTGCCATTTTTCATCGAGGAAACATATGGCCCTTGATCAAAGGTAGATGGGGTCAGCCGTGCTCTCTTCAAGGATGGCACCAAACATATCACGGCGGATCCGGGAGGAAGACAAGGGTTACAGGGCTGACTTCCCTCAGTGCCCACGACCAAAACACATCCCAGTTTGCTTCAAAAGCTGGGAGAGCCTCTAAAACTCCTGTGATGGGAACACTTGGAGCAATCCTAGGATTTGAGGAGGGCCTAGAGAGGAAGGCAGCAAAGTTCCCATTGTTCCCTCATCAGAAAACTGATCAGTTCCTCCAAAAACGATTGCATTTCCCGGAAAGGAGACCCACCCCTGCACCTGAGAAGAACCACCAAAGGGCTTGTCCCTGTCAGCCGGGCTGAGGAATGGGGGAGAAGCTTCCCGGGAGCCCTGTCCTTCTTGGGGACCCAGCCCCTTGGCCAAGGCTCGGCGTTCCCGTCCTGATGGGAAGCACAAGCCCATCTCAGAGGAAATGGTGTGCACTTCTCCCGCAAGACAGCAGGCTTCTCCTGTTTACATGTTCTGCTAGATTCAGAAAGAGCACCGTGGGGACAGGAGAAGGCTTTGTTTCTGCGAAACCTCCCGACCTCCTCGCTCAGTCTCCTTCTGGGGCTGCTAAGTTCAGGCTGGCAGTTCCTGGTGGGAGGCCAGGCTCTGGACACAAGGGCCAGGGCCGGCTCAGTCTGCTCCTGGCCGGCTGGGCATCACCTCGGCACCCTTGCGTTCTCTCCCACTCTCTCCCACACGCAAGGTCCCTCTAAAATACACACACACACACACACACACACACACACACACACACACACACACTGATGTATTCCCTGCAGCTAGCCTTGGAAGAAGTACTAAGTACTCCCAATGCTCACAGCAGGACGACCAGCTGAAGAGCCGTGGAAACATTCTATGGGATGGACAGGTTTACCTGTGAAATATGGATATGTAACCATCAACGGGCCAGGACTCGGCTATGCTGGACCCTCTGAGAGCATTTTCTACCGAGGCCCTTTCACCCTCTCGGACTCTAGGAAGTATGGCCTTGCGGGGCCTGCCTTGGCTTGAATTCCATTCAAAGGACAAGCATCGTGGCAAGATTCGACACCAGAGGGACCGCTGCCGTTTTCCAGCAGCAGCCCGATGCACCGAGGTCATGGACTACTCGGAGCCAGAGAAGACCCTGACATCTGCCGTCTCCCCGTGCGGCACGTCGGCCTCACCTCAATGTTCCCACTAAAGGACTGTGACTTGGCACCTTCAGCAATTACAAGTTGACACGGTGGTTTCTAGCGCTTATAAAACATGGCAATTATAGAAAGTGCATTTTGCAGTAGATATATATGTAGCAAAAGGGGCCTATTATAGTTGCAACAGATTGGAAAATGCACTGGGGTGGAGTCAAACACCCCTGGTTTAAATCCAACGGCTTTAGGCTGTGATCCTGAGTTACCCAGAAAATGCCCGAACCTCAGTTTTCCCTTCCATGGAATGGGGAGGAGCATTCCTCCCGGGGATGCTTGGAAGACTGACAGCTCACTAGATATAAAAGGACTTTGTACATGATACAGCACTAGCAAGGGTGAGCTCTTCTTATGACTCCCACATCAGACAGTGCCTCATTTAAAAACATTATCCTGGGGTGCCTGGGTGGCTCAGTCAGTTACACGTCCGACTCTTGATCTCAGGGTCCTGGGATCTGCCTTGGGCTCTGCCCTTAGCGGGCAGTCTACTTGAGATTCTCTCTCACCCTTTCCTCCTCCCCTTCCCCCTGCTCAGTCTTTCTCTCTCTCTCTCTCTCAACTGAATAAATACATCTTTTTATTAAAAAAAAAAAAAATAAAGACATCTTTTTTTTTTTTGTCCCGAGACTTTATATTCTTTCTGAATATACCTGGGGTATTATATCATAATCAGAATCAACTTTACTTTTCAAACCCACAGCTGATGACATGCTTTTGAGTGTCCAGGACTATTCTGCATTCGATAACACACTCTGTGTGACAGTGGCAGTATCTTGAGAAACCCAGGAAAGTTAATACTTACTCACGCCATCAGAGCAGGGTTTTAAGTGTAAGTGAAGACGAGAAGAAACAGTGTGGTGCGTTAAGCGAAGGGGACAGAGGAGGGAGGGATCGGAGGGAGGCGGCCATACGAAGTCCGTAAGTTAGCCAAGACATATGGCTTGGACTAGGCTGCACTGCGTGGCTGCTAGCGGACACTCTCCCTTCATAAAAACTTAAGACAGCATTATTTTCCAGGCAATAAAAACCTCAGAGACGAATTCTGCCATATGTGGGCCCGGCCCCCTCCCCCAGAGCCCTTGCGCCTGGGAAAGAGAATTAAACACCACATCTTCAAAGAGAGTTCTCGGTAAATAGACTACCGGTTTTACCACCTCTATCCTCAACACAAACCACTGGAGAACACGTTTTCTCAGCATCAGCCCACGTTACCGTTCCACGGCCTCGCTTTCTGAAACTGTCTTTGGAGGAGCGCAGACTCATTTCCATCGGGCCTTCTCAAAGGCTAGGGAAAACCGAAGTCCGGGAGAGTAAGAGTCAGGGGTCTCCTTACCTGGAGCCATTCACCTGGTTAGGGTTACATTCCATCTTGATGGTGACCCTGGCTGGGGGTTGAGACAGCCAGTCCTGCTGAGGGACGCGTGGGCTCATCTTGGATGTCTGTCCATAGTCGCCGGAGGAGGACGCGGTCATGTCCGTCTTCGCCAGGTGTGACGTCCCGTAGGCACACTCAAACAATGACTGATCCTCGCTCACGACCGCTAATGCTTCCTGAATGCCCAAAGAAACACACATTCAGGACACGCCAAAGGACAGGCATGGTTCAAAGAGCTGCCGACTTTAGAGTCATTTCTAACTGAGGGGGGCCGCAGTTTAGGGAGCGTTCAGGGGATGCAGGTCTACATCTGAGAAGATAAAAAAGTAGCTGGTTTCCTTCCCTCCAGACTCTAACTGTTGGAACCGGCCAGCCCAGGAAAACTTTCCTGCGGGTCTCCGAGCATCCCGGGCTTGACGGCAGCAGGGCAGATAATACCCACTTTAATCTCAACTCAAGGAAGTTGAATTTCAAAGGTCTTAGAAGACATCCAATTGCATGTGTCATTATTTGACAAATGCAATCTATAATTCAAGCAGACAGGGTACAGAATGGCCACGGAGATTAAAAAAAGAAATGGGACGGGTAACACCTAAGCGTCTGGCGAAACTGCCCCATGCCCAGGAGATGTTAAAGAAGACGCACTTAGAAGAAGAGTTAGGGCACGTGGAGCCCCGGAGGACGAATGTGCAAAGATACGAATTTTTCCACTTTGGAGTTATTAGCTGAAATAGAGTTTCAAGCGGCGCTTCCATGATGGTGAACATCTGGATGGTAAATGAACCAGAAAAGAAAAAAAAAAATAGCTGTGAATTATCCAGATGTCTCCAGATACCAGGATGTTTAAAATATCCAGATCCTTGACTAGCTCTTTTTCTCCTTTATTTTCTGTTCATATCTTTGGTCCTTCGCAGGACGGGGTGAAAAGAAAACAGATTTCTCCTTGTAGGATCATTAATTCTTCTGGGGCTCAGAGTCCCACAAGTGGTCAGGCTACGGCTACACTTAGATATTCTATGGCCAGATCAGCAAAGGCAAATCAGATTTGGAAATTTCAGTGACTTGAATGATACACCCGTGTAACAGAAGGACTATGAGACGATCCAATTTTGGTCTCCCTCCCAGGAAACCAAAAAAATTCCGTGTGATAGCTCATTTTTATTTTAGCCCTCTGGCCTCCTTAGTACGGCTACTAATTGGCAAGAAGCAAATGCTGCTCAGATCACACTTGAAAGGGAAAAAAATGGAAATTTTGATGCCAGGGGGACTGGAGAACTTTTCAGTCCAAACTTTGCATCCCCAGATGAGAAAATGTGAGATCCAGAAAGGTCCAGAACTCACCCTAAAGTGTGCTGTGGAATGAGGGACCCGTCTGACTGGTGGTTTCATAATCCACTCCCTCAGCCTGCAAAGATGCCTTTCTTACATTTCTTGGTTTGGGATATCATTGCCTTGGCACTCCCTCCCTCATCAAGTAGACATATAAATAAGTAAGGATGCTCCCCGTTAGTCACAGAGCCTTACAAAGCAGGCTTTCTAAAATACAGACTTCCCTCCTTACCCAGAAGTAGCAGGATACTTAGGAAACACATGCAACTTCACAAAACCCTCCGTGTACTCTGCCACTCGGTCCCCCACCTACCCAAGGACTAATTTCACACGCGCGTGAACTTCATTGCCAGACACGCTGGCTAGGAATCCGCGGGGATGAAGAACCACAAGGCACAAAGCGGGCTCTGGCCCCCATACGCAGGGGGCCAGGTGCCCGTGCGTCCGTTAACTCCCCGCCACCCCCAACTTCTTAAAAATCCCTCGAATCACAGCGTGGGACACTTGGGGCAAGAGTATGCTGGTGGTCGAAACGATAGCACAAAACATACAAAAGGACAGGTCGTGCCAGCCAGCCAGCCAGAATCAGACCGGAGGAAGGAAAAAAAAAAAGGCATCTTTTTTGAGCAAACCAAGCCCAGCAAGCATAGACGACAACAATACAGGGCAGGCGTCAGGGCAACTGTGAAGACACGGCTCTCCCCCCTCCACCCCCCCACCCCGGGTCACAAGGGGAGGGAAGGAATCTGAGGAATGCCAACTTCCAGACGTGGGTGTAGAAGGGAAGGACTTAGTGTAGGAGTGCTCTTTAATAAAGACATAAACCGAAGTTTCGTACAGAGTGCTCGCAGAACACAGTCTCTCTTCCCATAGCAGCGCGGCACAGAAAGGTCTCACACACTCAGGACTCAGGCGAGGCTGACAGCCCCCCCTCCCCGCGCCCCCCACCAACTCCGGCCTGGTCCCGCAGACGCCCAGCCCGGCTCCGAGGGGGATGACACACTACGTCATGTTAGCGTCGGCTCGCCCGGGAAGAGAAGCAAGAATAAGTGTGCGATTTCTCTCAAAACTTGGCAGAAACAGGTGAGGCATCAGGGACAGCCTGGGTTTTAAGTTACAAGTGAAAAAGAAAAAGATTTTCGCAACAGGAAGAGTCACGATGTCAGAATATGAGTAGACCTCCCAGGATCTTTTCTTGCAAATCCTTCCAATGACCAAATGAAAGTGGCTGAGAAGGTGGACCGAAATCGTAGAGCCAAGACAAGGCTCCAGTGTGTGTTTGGAGGGGGAGGGGCCTGCTCTCACATCTGGCAAAACAGTATTTCAGCACATGGTTTTCTAAAGAAAGAAATCAAAGTTAATTGAGATCGATTTAGGGGGGAAAAAAACGTACAAAGCTAAAGATAAGGGAGACACACATCTTTTCTTCATAGCTGAAAATTCTCCTCAAAGTCCACATTGCATAAAAAATGAGAAAAGCGATGTGATTCAGAATATCAAAGGTGACTCTTGTTCACAAGAGGAGAGAG
>CM053603.1:179925402-179957891 GCA_028646535.1 Procyon lotor
AGCAGCGTCTGCTTTTTAATCTGTTAGACGCAGTTACATTACGAGGCCCAGATTTTAGCATCATCCCTTTGGTTCGCTGTGAAGGACAAAGGCTATTGCATAGGGTTCTCCCGCCCCGCCAGCAGCTCTGGGACTTCAAAGCGGGAGAGGATCTCGCCCAGTAAGATTAAAACCAGAACGCAGCTCAGAACACAGGCTAGTAACCAGGAACACATGGATCCCTCGACTCCAGCTGGGGCAGGGGACCCCTGGCCTTGACTGAAGCCGTCCCTGCTTCCTTGCCTGCCGCCTGGCTTCCCTCCTGGTCCATGGCCACCTCACCTACCTCCCTGCCTACCTGCCAAGGTGTCGGCAGATGCCTTAGTTAACGTGTATATAGGTTACGCTCTCAGAACCTTCGGCCAGGCACAGGACTGGGGGGATGGCTTTGGTTGCTTTATAGCAGAGAACTCAAAAAAAAAAAAAAAAAAAACAACCTCAACACCTGGCAGAAACATGGCATCATAATTTAATATGCTGCCTCTATGTTACTATAAAAAGACCTGAACTTTAGATTGGTGTGTGCTAGTGTGGGGGGGTGTTTTCTTCTGTAGCTCCTGGAAAGTTGGGACGGTCCGATGTGGCAAGTGGCAGCCTACCAATGTCATTTTTTATGAACTTATGAGACACACATAAATTCTAAGCAAATTGCCCCCAAACTAAAGGTGCTGCTATGTTAGTGCTAGAGTGTTTATTATCTCACAGGAATACTGAATACACCAGTCATATATGAGGACCATTCCTTTGGATCTTGGTCATGGGACAATCATCGATGGATGGTTCCAGAAAGTGGGGGGAGTTCTCAACTAGATGATATTTCATAGTGTGAGACTCAAATTTGATTTATTTTCAAGGAACTAGATGTGCGTACAGTGAAGGATCCAAATACCGAGGTTTAAAAGACAGTAATAAAAAGTCGAATGCACTTCGTAAGTGCACTGACATTTTCCGCAAAGGATGTCAGGGATCCTGGAGCAGATGAATTCCTTCCTGAAACAGATGAATATTTGTGAGAGTTTCCTATATTTCAAGTAAAAGAGTTAGGAAATAGGGTCTAGGCTCCTATTTGCTTCTAATTCATGATCCCCCACGGTTAAAAGTACTGTATTGCTAATGCAGAGAACCCAACGTGCTTAGATTTCCCTGAAATCCTGGCTTGACATGGAAGCAAGTCTCAGAATGATCAGCTCTCTTTCCCAGCTGGAGCCAAGAGAAGCCCACAGAGGGACACGGTCCCTCCATGGTTTTCAAAAATTCAGAAGACAGCCAGAACTCAGTGTCCACAGAGCTGGATTCCCAAACCCGTTTCCAGCTTCCTCAAGTGTCATGTGCCTCCCATAGTTAGGAAAAACAAGTGGAAAAACTAAATGGAACAAGCACGCCGAGTAACATGAGGGTCATGCTTTAGAAAACATTCTTAAAGAAGTCCTCATTGTCACCACAGAGCAAGTTCCTGTCATCTGAAATCAGGAGCCCACCTCTTCCACTGGACTGAGAAGCCCATTACGACCCAACACAAAACTCTTCCTTAAACTTCTCCCACATGGCGCCAAGGGGAATTTGGTGCATCCCATAACGCCACACCCTGCCATGAGTAAGAGACCTTTCACCCACTTTCTCTGGACTCACAAACAGCTGGTCCATCACAGAATACCTAGGTTGCCCTGTTAATGAAGCACTTTGCATGCGTATCTTTTGAAAGCCTATGTCACGGACTTTACAATACACCATTTTTCACAGTTTCCCAGCTCTGAAATCTGGGTGGGTCTTATGATCAATGGTGCCATGGTTTATGGGCAGTACATCTTCTTCCTTGGGGCCCGATGAAATCATGGTTCATTTTATAACCAGTGGCATCTTAAATCTACAAAATACGGTCACTCGGTTCTGACAATAGTCCCATAAAGTCAGTCATCACTGCTGGGTGAGAAAGTGAGAAGAAAAATGACGTCAGTTGTGTGGACCAGATAGAAGAGGGTCCGGGGCTCTGTGTGGCATCCCTCCATAAGGCTTCGCCCTCGCCCCTGCCTGGACCTTATGAGAAGGAGAGGGTGACGAATAAAGGTGACGTGCAGAGAGCTTCCTGACCTGGTCTTGCCAAGGCCCATGGAAAGAGCAGTGCTGTTATCACAGAGAAGAGATGGAACCATCCAGAAAGAGAAGCCGTAGAATGAAGAGGTAGGAAAGAGTGAGGCAATAAATGCCTAGAATCCCAGGATTTAGGATGGAATTGAGGTATCAACAGAAGACGGAAATGAACCTATAAGGCCAACAGACTCTCCCATGAACTTAAAAGCTACACAGCGATTAGGCCCTGAATACGTTTCGGTATTTCTTACATAGTCAACAAAGCTGTTCTTTTCTTTGGTCCATCAGATTATTCAGCGTCAAACTGACTGGGATGCATTCATCGTGGGTAGATGCCTGACCCCTCTCAGCAAATAACACACGGGAAAAACATGGCAGGTGGGAACACCGTTTATAAATATGCTAGAGCCCATGCCACTTGGTGACCGTAAATGGATGCCTGCAGACCTAATGATCTCAATTGTTCTATACCTTCTCTTCGAGGCAGACCCCGTGCAGTGGATGCTTCTGGAAAGTCACCTCCTACTCACATTTGGGAGAGAAAAGGTAACACACACAGAACAGAAAATGCACCTAGGGGAGACCCCCACCCCCCACCCTTCACCCAACAACCACATAACAACTGTTCAGGAGTTTTCATTCTAAACGTGTGTGTTTTTGCATTCAGATACCGCCAACATCTCATGCAATAGGAAACTTCATCTGACCAGTGTGTCTTTTCATTATGAAACACACACACACACACACACACACACACACAACAAAGGTTAAGTCACCCAGGACTTGTCAAGCTGGGCGTGAATCACTGTTGCCCTTTCTTGGTATTCTTTTTTTTTCTAACTCTTCAGTGCAGGAAACATGAAAATCATAGATTAAATGCAGCATCTAGCTTTGTGTCACGTTTTTCTCATTTAACACATTGCTATTTCAGTCCTTCAAAAAATATAAAAAATCTTGGAGTAACCTCAAAGGAAAAAATGCACGTAGGCAAATGAAGTCCATTTAAAGAGCGTATTTCTCTACTGGGTATTTACCCCAAAGAAGCAGATGCAGTGCAAAGAAGGGCCACATGTACCCCAATGTTCATAGCAGCATTGGCCACAATCACCAAACTGTGGGAAGAGCTGAGATGCCCTTCAACAGACGAATGGATAAAGAAGGTGTGGTCTATATATACAATGGAATATTATGCCTCCATCAGAAAGGACGAATATCCAACTTTTATATCAACATGGATGGGACTGGAAGAGATTATGCGGAGTGAAATAAGTCAAGCAGAGAGAGTCAGTTATCATATGGTTTCACTTACATGTGGAGCATAAGGAAAAACATGGAGGGCATTGTGAGAAGGAAGGGAAGGAGGAATGGGGGGAAATCAGAGGGGGAGATGAACCATGAGAGACTGTGGACTCTGAGAAACCAACTGACAGTCTTGGAGAGGAGGGCGGTGGGGGGTTGGGCAAGCCTGGTGGTGGGTATTGAGGAGGGCACATATTTCATGGAGCACTGGGTGTGGTGCATGAACAACGAATCTTAGAACACTGAAGAAATAACATAAAATTAAAGATACATATATTTAAAAAAAGAAGAGCGTATCTCTCCAATATGGTATTGTTGCGGTCTCGGACAAGATGACAACACACAATGGCACCTCTGCGCTAGGAGAACGAGACACGGGGCTTCAGCAGAGATAAGGAGACACATCCACATGTGTGGATACACCCTGACACACACAGACAGACACCCACCTCTCTGTCTGCAATCCATTTATCCATCTATCGTCCTCATTATCTGTAGAGCCCTTGAGAGGACCTTCACATATTCCCCATCTTCCAGCACACTCATTGGGACAGATGTTGTCTATACCATGCAGAGAACCCGAATTCTCTCCTCTCCGTCTTTCCTCATGTCTTCCTTTCTTATCCTAGAAGGCCCTTTCCCTCCATTCAGTATATCCCTTTGGAAAACACTGAGATGCAGACGGGCCCCCTGATGACTTCCAGTCCAATTTCTCTGGTCTGAACTCACCGGGTGTCTCCTTGGCTCTGGGCAGGCCGTGGTGGCCCCCAGAATTCTCTTTGCTCACCTACTTCTCCCACAACTCCTGCATTTATTAAAATAGAAGCACTTTCAGGGCAGGATCCTTTGTGCATGTGTTACTAGCATCAAAAGAGCTTCTTAAAACCACATGTTTGTGGATGTTCCTAGTAACCCTTAAAGTCAAGACAGCCCCAACATAACACTGTAACTGGGGTCCAAAAACGTCTATCCTATCACAATAAAAGATCCATACTTAGGCGATCATTGGGTTTTGCAGCCAGTGACCAGGAATCCATGGGCCGTGTCCCTGGTTCTGTCCATAGTCGCCCACATGAAGCACCTGACCACAGCAGGGTCTTGCCTTAAATCTCTGTAGGCAAAAACTGGGGATTCTATGTAGCGAGGAGCATACAAATAAAATAAGGCTTCCTGGAAAATAAGAATTCCAAAGCAAGGAAGAAGCATTCATCGGGGAACAAGTCATCCTAGAAATATTGTGGAAGCCTAGGGCTTTACGGAAACATTTCCAAAAAAGAGTAGTTTTATCTCACATAACAAAAATGAGATTTCAATGCACCTTGAGCAATGAGAAAGGCAACAAACATAATTTTGAAACGACTTCTGTTTACTGGCTTGGTGAAGCGCGGACGCCCTCTCGAATCTTTGGAAGGAGAGCGAAAGGAGACTATTTCTTCCAGCAATGAAAGGGTGCGTGGTTTCGGATGTGCAAGAAGAGTGTGTCCCAAAGACCCACCGTGCAGCTCGGGGCTGGCATTAACCACACTGCGCTCGTGACCTGAACACTGGTTACGAGGGTGCAACCCATGTCAAGCATCCTTATCGTGCACACAAAAATAGATAAATAAAAAAGGGAGGAAGGAAACTTGCTGAGGTGAGGGATGTGTCTGTGGTCTGGATTATAGTGGTGGGTTCACAGGTAGATACTCACCTCAGACTCTTTAAGTTGTATACATTAAATACGTACGGCTTTTCATGTCAATCAAGCCTCAACAAAAAGATTTTAAAAACCCCAGAAAACTAAAGGAACAATATGTAAGTGATATTCACAGCTTCTTTGTTCTCCTTCAAAGAAATGTATTCCTTTCCCCCCCTACAGGGGTCTTTCCTTCTTTAGAAATGAACAAAAAGTGTGAAAACATGTGTGGAAGCATCCTGTTTGTACGTTTTAGGTGGGCGAGAAGGCAAACAATGCAATCACACCCCCCTCCATAGACCCTCCGGAGCCCTTGGCCTTGTGTGGGGCTGGCTGGCGTTCAGTGTTCGGTTTTGTTTTCCAGATCACCGCCATCAGAGAATGTTCAAAGATTATTCGTCAAAGTCTTCATCTTCTTTTTATCCAGTTTTTATTTTTAAGTAATTCGTTTGAGATGAAAAGATTTTCTTTTCACTTTTTAAAGATTTTTTTTTAAGGGTATTTATTTGAGAGAGGGAGAGAGGAGGGGCAGAGGGAGAGGGAGAGGGAGAGCAGACTCTCCGCTGAGCGCGGAGCCCGATGCGGGGCTTGATCCCACCACCCAGGAGACCATGACCTGAGCTGAAATCAAAAGTCACACGCTTAACCAACTGAGCCACCCAGGCACCGTTCTTTTCACTTTTTATAGCCAAATTTAGGATAAGCATAGAGACAACCACAAAGCAGGAAACAACATGGTACAGCCTTAGATCTGGGGTCAGGAGACCCGAGTTTGAAGCCAGATTCTGCCTTTGCTCCCTGCGTCACCTTGGGAACTTTGGGGACCTCTTTCTGCTCCAAGTCCCAAAAGGAGCTTGCTGGGAGCTTGTTGGAGATGCAGATTCCGGTCCTCAACCCTGATGAATCAGAGTCCACACTGTGAGAACATCCCACGTGCACTGGAGGTATTGCATACGTGCACATTCAAGTGCAGAGAGAGCTGCCTTACCCTTGATGGGAGTCTCAGTTTCTTCAACTACAAAGACAGTGTTGATAACAGCTGCCCAGCTCCCAACCAGGGATGATGAATGGATCAAATGAGCCAGCATATGTAAGAGGTTTTTTAAACCTTAATGTTGTATTTCAGTTATTATCACGTTACGAAAGAAGTTGATGCACCTGACCTGAATTCTCCATGTGGTTCAATCGGTGGCGTGGACTATCCATTTCTTGTCATGTTGTCCTAGGAAGCCAGATACCAGGAAAGTATGATTCTCTTATGTGCAATTAGTCACTTATCTTCGTAAGTACTACATTTAAAAGGCAAGTACCTTTATCTAACATAGGGCAGAGAATAAGGGAGCACCTCTGCTTTTATTATAGTTCCTGATCAGTGCTCATAGAGCTTCAGGTTGTAATTCTACATTAGTTTGTTCGATATCAATTAAATGTAAGTTTCATGTGAGAAAGGATCCAGATCCTCCGGTCAAAACTCTAGCTTCAACTACTGGTACATCTCTTGGCATGCTGTTGTTATTCTCTATATGAGTAAATGGTGGATGGATTGATGGATGGGTGGATGGATAGTTGAATGGATGGTTGATGGATGGATGATGGATAGATGGATGACTGATAGATGATGGATGGACAGATGGATTGATGGATGGGTGGATGGATGATGGATGGATGGGTGGATGGTTGATGGATAATGGATGGATGGTTGGATGGATGGATGGATGGGTGATGGACGGATGAAGATACCATGTTCTTATAACATAATTCCTCTTTTTTCCCCTAGACTAGTGTATGGCACGCAGTTGATACTCTTTTAGCTCCCAGAAATGTCTTCTCTTCCAGCATGTGGAATCCCTGATGCTCTCTATTTTAACTTTCCCTAAAACTTCATGGGTTTTTAATAAACTTATATAAGGACGTGTTTCTACAGCAGCTAGGCTAAGAAACTCATGGGCCATGCTATCCTGATTTTTGAAGCTTATTCACCTGGTTGGAATGCAGGTGATTCAGGTTTCAAGAGGCACAGAGGGTCCTCAGAACAGCACCCCAGGCCCACAGTCTTTCACATTTTTCCCCTGTTGGAATCGTCCATTTCTGAACACAAAGGGCAGGATGGCATCTCATCTGTCTCATCTTCAGAAGGAGCTCCCGGAAAAACAGGCGGCACTAGGCTTGGCCTTTTCAACACACACATGCGTGTGCTAAAAATACAGTGCCCTGCACATCTGGAATCGGTCTCATCCATGAATCTCTGACACATGGATTCATTGTTTTCGATAAAATTCCAAGAATGTTATTCATGAGAAAGTTCTGGCACAATGGAAAACCCTGGCAAGCACGAGCTGGGAGCAACAGATGTCCCAGCCTCCGCCCACAGCGCGGCTGGCTCCGCTCATTTTCATCAGGCTTTCCTCTCGTACCTTCGAACTCCCGATCCAAACTTCCCTGCAAAAGGGAGCAGCACAGCAGTCTTTACTTTAAAAACAAAATGGAGGCAGCTCCTCCCCGATGGGTGTGTGAGGGCAGATTCCACAGGCACGGGTCAGGAGGGGCACGTGCGGGGTAAAAACGGCATCAGGAACGCGGGGTCACTGGTTCCAGACCCGGCTGCTCCCTCAGCGTCGTTCCGGCCTGGGGCTGTGACTCCTTATCTCCAAAATGAGGGTCTGCTCTCCTGAGGTTTCCTAAGGTCCCTTCTCACACCAAAATGAAATCCGTTTTATTTAATGAGTGCCATACTCTTTCTGTCGGGTCCAAACCACAAGCTCCCCCTTCTCTGTCTCCGAGCAGAGGTGGAGACGTGGCCGTGGGGGAGCCATGAGGGGGCCGGGAATCTCCCCCACTTGTGTTGCGGATGCCAAAAAGGGTTTACCAGTCCAGACTGTGATTCCCACGTCCTGTGGATACCCTCTTCCTCGCTCGCCATGAGGAAGTAGCTCATTTCATGTCCTCGGGTATAGTTAGGACCGAATCTCCAGGGCTGCTTGGCACATAAAGCCCACCAGTAATAACAGTGTATGATTCCACTGACCACAGTCTGCAGAAGCCAGGACGATCGGGTAAGGGAGGGAGCACAGGTAGGAGGACACGTGGGAGCCCCCACCACTCACAAGATCCAAAGATCTCCTTGCTTCCCTTTCCATCCCCATCCCCGAATGATCATTGGCACCGACTGCATACCATATAAAGCAGAGTGGAACATGGACACTCTCTGTCTCCGAGACACCGACTCCCACTGTGGACGGAGCCAAGCGCTCACCCACTGTGAGGGTCCCCTCCCTGCCAAACTCCTGCTTCGGCTCTGTGAATGATGATGCCGCCCTCCCTGGGGCCGGGAGGCGAAGCCTGTGCTTTGCAGAAGATTTTCCAGGACGTAAATCTGCCTTCGTTGCTGCCCAGGAAGGAGACTAAGTAGCCAGGGTATCTTAACCTTTGTCTGTGCTCTGGGCTGAGCTCATTCTTCTCCCGTGATGCAGCATCGAGCACCAGCAAGTACCCCGTCCCTGGGACACTTCTCATGCACCAACAAGCTAGTTGCCAACAAGACTTGACTTTTACGACTCTGAGAGCGTTGTTCTCAAAACCTAATACGTTTGAATTCTTCATTGTAAACTCGTCCAACAATTTCAAACGACACATACATATATCACAGCTAACAGTGCTAGAGCCTACCTTGAGCTCCTCTGTAAACTGGTCTACTTAGGAGGCCAAAATCACTCTTTAAAACTCTGCAGAGGGGCGCCTGGGTGGCTCAGTGGGTTAAAGCCTCTGCCTTCAACTCAGGTCATGGTCTCAGGGTTCGGGGTTCGAGCCCTGCATCGGGCTCTCTGCTTGCCAGGAAGTCTGCTTCTCCCTCTGCCTCTGCCCCTCCTCCCTGCTTGTGCTCTCTCTCACTCTCTCAAATAAATAAATAAAATCTTAATAAAATAAAATAAAATTCAAAATAAATAATTATGTATTTGTAGAGTGAATTACAACCTTGCTGTTCAAAGTCCAGCGCTGGAACTGGCAGCATCAGCAGCCTCTGGGACCCTACCGCATGGACAGAATCCAGGCCCGGCCCCAGGCCTATGGAGCCCTGATCCCAACGGACAAAATTACTAAGGTGAACTGCACGCACAACAAGTTCTGGGAACTGGGTTAAAATATGGGAAGGGGTCTGAAAAGAGGGGCAGAATGAGGAGGGCCAGAAGGAAGGGGCAGATGGCTGTTTTTAACAGAGAGTGGTCAGCGAGGTTCTGGTGGGGAAGACGAGGCCTGAGCAAACTTAAGGAAATGAGAGAGCGATCCCAATGGACTCCCGGGAAGTGAGCCTCCCGGGTCACTGAGGCAACAAAGCCAAAGTCAGAGGAGGGCGCCGGGGTCTGAGAGTGTGACTAGTGGCCAAGGAGGGGATCCCGGGGAAGGCTGAGGCTGGGCAGAGCCACGGGCAGGACCTGGTGGCCTGGGAGTGAAGGGGAACCAGGAAAATGTGTTTTCTCCCGAGAGGCTCTCATAGTTTTCATCTTTTAAGGGTTCTGCAAAGAAAGTTCTATCTTTTAAGTTGTACTATCTTCAAAACTAAACGTGGTCAGTATACATGTGTCGCGCATGCCGTGTGGACACAAGAGCCACACCAGCAAGACACGGTAGCCATCCTTTGCCCGCTGAGCAGCGGGAACTTGCAAGCATCATCACATGCAGAAGCCCTGGGAACTCAGGATGCGTGCTGTTCATCCACACAGCCGGTACGCGGCCAGGAGCACTCTTGTGTAATTTTGCACGTATGGGGAATACCTCTGGCTGCCTCCTATGAAGGGCAGCCCCCAGGGAAACCAACCCCTGGCGGTCCAAAGGAACGGCCTCACCGAAGTGCTCAAGTCAGAGCTAACCCGGGGGGCAGACGGTGTGTGGGGAACGGGTGTTAGCACCTCTAGGCGGCAAGCGTCAGGCAGCAGGTCTCACTACCACTCTGCTCACCTCGCACCCCTGCGAAGGCGTCACAGCCTAAGAAGGGATTCAGAGGAACAGCTGTTTCCTCTTGAAATAAAAGGATAAACTTGTTTTAGGGCAGAGGCTCTCAGAAGAACGGTTCCCACTGGGCTTGCCTATCAAAAACCCCGAATCCTCAGAGCTTTATCAGTGGGACGTGCCTCCTCATTGATAAAGGGCGATGCCCCCCTCGCAAGGAATCTGAATCCAATGTGGGGCCCCTGGGTGGCTCAGTGGATTAAAGCCTCTGCCTTTGGCTCAGGTCATGATCTCAGGGTCCTGGGATCAAGCCCCACATCGGGCTCTCTGCTCAGCGGGGAGCCTGCTTCCCCCTCTCTCTCTTCTTGCCTCTCTGCCTGCTTGTGATCTCTCCCTCTCTCTGTGTCAAATAAATAAATAAAATCTTTAAAAACAAAACAAAATTCAGTGCATCTTCTCTGTACTTCTTTCCTAAGCCTTCAAAACAAAGGAATCCAGATGAGGGGGCATTTCTATTCATTTATTGCAATTTAAAACAGCATTTTTAAAATTTAATTTAATTTTTTTAGTGTCCCAAGATTCACTGATTATTCACCACACCAAGCGCTCCATGCAATCCGTGGCAGGAGTGTTTTTAAACAATGGACATTTCTTCCCCCACAGCTCTGGAGAATAGAAGTTCAAAATCAAAGTACCACAGCAGGGTTGGTTCCCGCCCAGGGCTGTGAGGGAGGGATCTGCTCCCAGCCTCTCCCCTTGGCTTGTACACGGTTTTCTTCTCCCCATGACCTCACAGAGGGGACGTCTGCCCGTCCCTCTCTTTATAAGGGCACCAGCCATATAGGATTGGGGCTACCCTGATGACCTTATCTTTACCTGATAACCACTGGGAAGACCGGCCATCTGAATAAGGTCACGTTCTGAGGCTCTGGGGATTAGGACTCTAACATACGACGATGGGGGTACAATTCAGCCTCTAGCAGGCTAGAAGTTCCTGGAGATCAGAGAATGTCTCCACCTGCCTAGAAGAGTGTGAACTACCAGACTCAGCACTATAGCTCAGCGGTTCTCAAAGGGTGTTCCGGGAACCTCCTGGGGTCCCAGCACCCTTCCAGGCAATCTGCTGCTCAGCACTATTTTCGTAATTCTGAGCTTCGCACAGGCGTGCAGTGACGTTTTCCAGAAGCCACGGGCCATGTGATAGCAGAGGAGACTGACCACACAAGCAGATAAAAGCATCCAGCTGTCTTCTATTAAGCCAGCTTAACAAAAGAGATTTGCAAAAATACAGAACAATGCTGCTCTTCTCACTAAATATGTTTTTGGGAAATAGAGTTATTTTTCACTGAAATGCAGTCTTTACATTAACACCTAATGAGTCTGCTACTGTTATTTTAAAATGAATTCATAAATATATGTCCCCAAAACATCTCAGGTTTTGTTTCTAATCCAGTAAATGTTAATAGATAGAAGCCCTATAAACAATGGCTTCTCAGCAACGTCAATCATTTTTAATGGTGTAAAGGAGTCCCGAAGCCCCAAGTTTGGGGACCACTATTGCAGGGATCCGAACAGGCTGGGACAAGCCCATCTTCTCTGAAGTAACACACAGTCTTATGGCGATAATGTACTTTATGAAGAAAATATTTTTAGTAGCTATGTTTAATGTATAATGCTATGTAAAATGCTACAAAAAAAAAAATGAAGCCTGTTGGCCATTCCCATAAGCTGACAAAAGGGAGTTCTTATTTTCATAATAATAATTTTAAAAAGCCAATCTTGGGGCACCTGGGTGGCTCAGTGGGTTAAAGCCTCTGCCTTTGGCTCAGGTCATGATCTCAGGGTCCTGGGATCGAGCCCCGCATCAGGTTCTCTGCTCAGCAGGGAGCCTGCTTCCTCCTCTCCCTCTGTGCCTGCCTCTGCCTACTTGTGATCTCTCTGTCAAATAAATAAATAAAATCTTTAAAAAAAAAAAAAAGCCAATCTTGAGTCTCTGAAGATAGCACTTAGTGATGTGTCACATTTGGAACTTACACACTTCAGAAACCAAGAGTCGGGGAGACTGGCATTTTCCTGCGTCCCAAATGCGGAGCGCTGACCCCAGACTCTCCAGCCCTGGACAGAGTCTAGTAAAGAAGAGGGCTGCCCATCCCCTCCTAACTACAAACTAGCTCCCCACGTCTGTTTCCAGCTGAGACTTCTGGAAAGCACTGTGTGTTTTGGGAAAATGGATGGAGGTCTGTTGAGGGACCACAGAGCAGCAGGAAATGAGCAGAGGCTATAAACCACCTACCCGCTGGCAAGCTGGCTGTGATTCTGGGGCGGAGCCAACTTGGGGTGACCCTGGGGCCATGAGCCTGCAGAACCCAGGAACAGACGCCTTGCCCGTCCTTTGGTGCGTCCATCTTGGTGCCCTTGGGGCATCTGTTGATTGGGAAGTGGCACTCTCCAATTAAGGCTAAGGACCATTAATGACCAGGATATTTTCAGTTCTAAATGCCTCTCTTAAATACTCAGACATTGGAAGATCTTCCCTGTTTGTTTCCTTGCTGAAGATTGTACATCGTGTCTCATTTTAAAAGATATTCTATAACATAAGATGACATGACATGACATAACATAACATAACATAACATAACATAAATAAAATAAAATAAAATAAATAAAATAAAATAAAATAAAATAAAATAAAATAAAAACAGATTCTCTAAGGCATTCAATTCAAATAGCCAGGAGTTGGGCACCCACTACCACCAAAACAGCCCAGTAGGCCCTGGTGGTGGTGACAGAAGGCTAGACTGTCCTCAAAACTGATTATTCTAGGCAGTCTGTAATTACCTGAATAGAGGAATGAAATACCCAGGGAGAAAAGAAGAGCAGATTCGTCAGGACTAGGGGAATGCAGGCTCTGTGAGAGCAGGGGTTTCCTTCTTTCCGTGACTTCTTTCACCAGTGCCTGGAAAAGTGCCCCCACACAGTGCTCCCTCGTGGTGATTATCTGTCCCGCAAATTCAATAGTATGTGGGGCTAAGCATAGTGCCAGTTCGTGGGTTGCTGTCATGGTGGAGGAAGACGGGAGGGAGGAAGGAGAAAGGGAGGGAGGAATTGGTGTTCACTGACCCTGGAGAATGGAGGGACTGGACAAGCAGAGATGGCGAGGACAATTTTCAGGTGGGGAACTTGTGACAAAAAGTGCAGAAGTAGGACCACCGTCCATGAGCTGGAGAGAGCCCAGAATGATGCCTGGTGAGAAGGAAGCTCAGACTGAACCCAAAGGCTGGTCCTCATTTCGGAAGGCCTTGGCTGCCCCATCCAGAGTCTGTCTTTCATTCTGCACAAAACACGGGCTTCTTACTTCCAGATGTCTATGACCCCTCCCTCCTGATCACCACTGTCTCACGGCCTTTCCAGCCGCGATATTAATCACCTCATCTAGTTTGGGATTATATCCCTCCCATTCAGGTGAGGCACACCCTTGATTAATTTTAGAATGTAATTCGTTTGTTCTGCACTAGCAGAAGCGGTTTAATTTCCTAAGCTAGCCTCTCAGGGACTCACAATCCTGGAAGACCCACAGTCTGAGGGGAGAGGATATATGTTGGAAGCAAAAAGAAAAGTCAGCAATTTAAAGGAAGCTGAGTTTGGAAAATTCTATGTAAGGACGGGCAATTCTCCACACAGTAAAATGGCACTAATAACCCAAAGAGGCACAAGGTCTATGGAGAATCAACTCCTACATCTGAACCACGATGTGCATTAGCCAACTTCACAGACAGTTAATTTCACTGGTTCGAGACTATGGTCTCTTATGAAGGTGGGACAAGTCACAAAAAATCACGAGGTCATGTTTACACTGAAAAGCAAGGGCTCCCCTACGGGAATAATAATCACACTGCATCACCTCATGGTCCCAAAATAGAGTCCCACTTCCCAATGTGTCTTGGCCCTTAGAAGGCCTGACCTCCTGCTGCAAAGACGAGTCTCGAGCTAATCTTAATGACCACTTCTGCATTCACTTGCAAGCGACCCAAGCAATGAAAGTAATTCCCGATTAACTAGAAGAGGCAGGTTAACTTAGCAAGGAATGGCTGACAGCATTTGACTTTCCAGGAAGATCTTCCTCTTCTACTAACTCAATAAACATGTGCGTGTGCTGCTGAAAATCGGGATCTGGTTCTTGGGATTCCGGCCACTGAGTTAAGGACCCTGCTCTTTCTCTGGATGCGGTGGCCTCTTGAATTTCAGAGAGAGATCCAGCACCCCACAAAGGCCACAAGCAAGAGGCACATCAATGGCAAAGCCTGTGCTGTCAATGTTTCCGAGGGACCGTGTACGTTCAGAAGAGAGAACGGGCTGGTATCTTTCCCTGTTTTCCCTAAACCAATCTCTTCTCTCCTACCTGGCCCTGAGACATCTATACATTATATGGTTTCCCAAGAAGGAGTCAGACACTGAGATCTGAAATCAGAGACACAAGTTCAAGCCACAAGCGCACGATGCTAGCAAGTTTGGAGCAGCAGAGGTAGGTGTGTTGCTGGGGATGGAGGAGGAGGCAAGGAGGGAGGTCAGGAAGAAGTCTATGGGGCACCTGGCAGACCCGCTGCAAAGGGTCTTGAAATTGCCAATGTGTTCTCATCAAATTGCCAATTTTAAGCACTTGGATCTGAGGCCAGAGAGGGATCTGCTAATCTGCATCTTGACTTGGGAGTTTCCAAGAAAGTGTATTTCTATCTCAGGATCCAAATGACAGAAAAGCAGGACCTATTAAGGCACGCAGTCAGTTGGTTAATTCCAAGGAAAGGCTGCAATACCAAAACAAAATGTATACTTTTCTGGCATAAGAACGAGAAGTGAGCCAAATTAGCAAAATGCACAAGCACAGCAGCAGCGTATCTGTGCTGGCCTGACACCCAGGTGCCATCCACGCACGCGGGCTCCATGCACACCCAACTCGGGGTCATTCTGGCCGTGGCCTGTTACCCACTCTAGGAGTCACTCAAGCCTTTGTCTTGCTCCCTCCAGCTTCCTGCCTTCTTAAAGCATTCACTGGCCATCAGCCAGTGGGGGGAAAAGGTGAAACTCCACTCAATCCGTGTCTTGACTCATCAGTGCTTCCAGGAAAAGGCCCCATGGTGGAAAGCCAGGGAAGTAAGATCTGTGGTCCGTGCAGATCTGCACGTTCCTCATTACCCAGAAAGTCGATCAATCAATAATTCTTATCTCCCGACGGCCATGGCCCTGCCTGGCTTTTTACGCTCTCCCGCTGCGCTGCCGTAGGGCCCTGCTGAGCTTCTGCAAAGCTCGATGCCAAGGGAAAAATGTGTGCTTCTCCGGATGTGGCGTGGGAAACCGTGTGGAATAGACCCTGGGAGCTCAATTCTTTTCTAACAACAAAAATCAAACTTCAGACACAGATTTCCCAAATTCCTTTAGGGCCAGCCTCAGTTCCTAAAGATCTTTTCCTTGACAAGGACCGTTGGAATGACTTTGGAGCCCGGATGCCCTAATGAGCACAGTCAATGATGTTAAAAAAGAATGTCACAATAGGGGCAAGAAGGGGACATTCTGAATTCCCCTTTGGCAACGGCCACCCAAGGGGAGTCTAGGGGGGGTTCGGTTCCCCTAACACCCTGTGAAGCCACCCTAAATAAACATGCGCTCCCAGCCGAAGCAGTGTGCTCCCCCTGAAGATGTGTCTGGACCTGGAACACAAAGCCAAGGTCCCCATGAAATTGAAGGGACCTCGTGGGGGGGGGGGTCCCCTGCCAGTTTCCATCACAGACACATTTCCGAGAAGAACACTCTCTGTCACAGAAGCCAAGAAACGTGTGCCAATGTTCAACCTCATCTTCAGGCTCTGGCCACACTTATATTTAATATTAAGTCTACCCATCTACAAACTCATTAATTCACTCACCAAACATTTATTGACTCGTGATTCTGAGCCATACAATGGGACACGACTTCAGGACTTCTCGCAAGAAGCTGGACCCCAGGGGTCCCATCTACTTGCTAATCCTACGTCATTATCATAAAAACATTCCCATCTTTCTGAATGTCATTTCATAAAAATTCAGCCACCAAGGCTCATGAACATGACCCATAGGAGCTGGGCTCTAACGCTTCAAGAAGATCCAGCCTTCTCGGAAAAGCCGCTGAGTACATATGGATATAATTATCTGCATCCTGTTTTCCCCTGGAATCATTGTATTTGTTGCTTTGAGCTATTTTCTTTCTTCCCTTTTAGGAAATACTGTGAAATATTTCCTTTTCTTTTAGGCAATATTAAGGGATAAGAAATGCATTTTATGATATAACAGGTGACTTTTCATATGTATGTTTGAGCAAACCGAGGCGTACGAAACTACATTTCCAGGCAGCTTGTAAGCAGGACTTGCTTTTGCTTGAGAAAGGAAATAAATTTACAGGCTTATTGTCAACATCAATGAGGCAATGTTGGAGTAGGAATCATAACCCCTCACCTTCCCTCCTGTTGTGCTGCTCATAGATTATTTACACACCCAGTCTCACGTGGATCTAATAGAACCTTTACACGCTACAAGTATTGACACCTGCCATAGCGTTACAATGATTTCCCTCGGAATTCGTCTTTGTAAGAATATCATTTGTGTTGCAAAGGGGTGTTTACAATGTATCTATAACTTTGTTGCCGCTCCTGGTTTCTCTGTCTCAGGCCCTTAAACTGAGTCCTAAAGGGCAGAGACAATTCTGATTCACTTCTGCGTCTTCAGTCACCACATGTGTTCATTTAGTGCAGCCTTGCTTTGTGACTTAACACGGAACTACAGAGACAGTATCTGCAACACGGGGACAGCAACTGCACCCAGCTGTCTTACCCGCTCTGATCTATGAAACGATACAATGTTGGGCATAGAGTAAGTACTCAAGTGTCCACCGTTAGTACCGCTGCTGCTCCTTATTTTTATTTTTTTAAAGACAAGATTATTTATCCGAGAGAGAGCACGGAGAGGAAATGGGAGGGAGAAGCAGGCTCCCCACTGAGCAGAGAGCCCGACACGGGGCTCGATCCCAGGACCCCAGGATCACGACCTGAGCCAAAAGGCAGATGTTTAAGTTCATGAAAGTAAGCTAACTTGTACAGAGCGATGTGGCAGAAAGAAAAGAGGATCAGGGATTCTGGGTCCTGGTCTGTAGCGTTAGCTACTCTACTAAACAAAGTCATAGGATTTTTTTTTTTTTCAAGATCATTTCCATTAATATAATTTTAAAAATCATTTACTTGTAAGGGTTCCCTGTGTGTCTTTTCTTGCCGTGAGGGCCTTTATTTTACTAAATACGTACTGGACATTTATGCACTTGCAGAGCTGAGGAGACAGAAACAGGAAGCTTTGGCCTCCCTGTGCAGGGACATCTCTTCTCAATATTTTACATTTTATAATTACGTCGGTCACATTGTTTCATCAGTGTAGCCTTGTAATAGAAGCCAAGTGAAAATGATCTCGCCCTCAGCACAGAAAGAATATCAGAAGTATGGTCAAAATTGGCACCATTATATTCTCTTTACATCTGTTTCTAAGAGTATTAAAATTACCGTACTCTTCGTAGAAAATTCATTTGAGCTTGGTGTTGGGTGAGCCCAAGTTCAGGACACACAAGATGCAAGGGGCCGGGTTTCCAGGGAGGACCTGTTATGAGCCTGTTAGGTCTAAGAGGCCTTTGAGACCCTGAAAAATCTGAAAGGGGTTCCCTTTCCTGGGGCCGATCCTTATTTTCCACCACAGGTTTATTAACACTAACATTTCCAAGTGCATTCACAAAGGGAACTGCTCTCCATCATTAACAATACATGGGGCTTTGAATCACGTTCACTTTTTTTGGCCAGCGAATTCTCGGACTTCTGATCTTATTGTTCAATTCGGGAAAGAGGGGGATTAAATGGATTAAGCAAGGAGGCTAAACTTAATTTTTTTTACTTGCAGAAAGCTAATTAGAGTTTGATCACCGAGTAATTTTATTATCTGCCTAGGATCTTTAATTAGGTTTGATGTTCACTATGAACCATGGCAGATTTCCTTGGTGAAGCAGGGCTAGGGAAGAACATAAATGTTCAGTGTCTGAATACTTCTGAATATGTTCAGGAGAATGAGACATCGGTCTTTTTAATTACTCTAGCGATTCATCATTCCCTCATGAGCTCTACAGACATCGACATTCTCAGCAGGAGGAACCGGCGGAATTCTGGGCGGATGGTCTTCTTTGCACATTTAAGGCATCCCTGGCTTGGTCCGTGGATGGCCAGAGCCGCCCTCCACGGTCATGGCAACCCAAACACCCACACGCTCCCCGAGCACCCTCCCGCATGGGAGGAAAGAGGCAGCTGCCTCTATCTCACCACATGGTCATTATCCTCCCAACTTTCTTGTCTTTCCTCAATTTGATATTTTTTCCCCAAATATGCTTATTTTATTTTCTCAGTGTTACAAGATTAATTGTTCATGCACCACACCCAGTGCTCCATGCAACACGTGCCCTCCTCAATACCCACCACCAGGCTCACCCAACCCCCCACCCCTCCCCTCCAAAACCCTCAGTTTGTTGCTCAGAGTCATGGGGGTGCCTTAGTGGCTTAGTCGTTAAGGGTCTTCCTTTGGCTCCAGTCATGATACCAGGGTCCTAGGATTGAGCCCCATATCAGGCCCCCTCGATCAGCGGGAAGCCTGATTCTCCCTCTCTCACTCCCCCTGCTTGTGTTCCCTCTCTGTGTGCGTCTCTCTGTCAAATAATAAATAAAATCTTTAAAAAAAATTTTTTTTTTCAATCAAGCAACTGAACTATGTACCTGATTTCATCACTGAACTCCATAATCTCATTGTGGTCTTTCTACAAATTACCACAATTTTAAAAAAATCTCTAGTGTTTATATATCACTCACAGGCATCTACGACAGTGAACTGTGCTCTAATGAATCTATAAGCCAGAGAGCTGGGGTGGCACAGTGCCCGGGGTACAGAGAAACCCACCAAGGCAACTTGACCTTCCCTAGCTTGTACTCCATTCTTCTGAGTGTATGTTAGTCCTGCGCAGTACGGGTGTGTGGCTGAGCTGTCACCCCCTGACAGGGTCCCTTAAGTCCTCATATAATAGATGGTGTCCTGGGACTCCTTGAAATGGATGTTAGATTAGCCGTTATGCAAAGTCACTTACTAGAGTAAGAGTGGAGCACTTGACAGTTTCATGAAAACCTTTCAATTACTATCTTATGTGATCCTTCAACCCACCCTATATAGACATAGAATGGATTCTATGATGCCCGGTTTATAAAGACACGGACTGTGTTCCCAGAGCCTGACTCTGAGTCTGTTACTTGTAACTTCTACCTCTCTGACTCTGCCAGAGACACATCGGCTAGGGTTCCATACAAGGGGCTCGCGTCTGCTGCTCCCACAGAGCTAAGCACCCAGTGCAGGGCTCCTCAGAGAGTCCGAGGCCCGGGATGGGGGAGATGGAGCTCCGAGAGTCAGGAGGGAAAGGAAAGAAAGCAAGCCTTTTGAAAAAGACATTCCTAAATTACAATGCCAGGGAGAGGAAAGAGGTCATGCCTACTGATGCAGCTTCTCTCTCTCACGACCTCAGGAGGAAGGAGCTGTAGTGGCCAACTCTATGCTCAGACCTGTGAGGCTAAACTTATTGGCCGTGTCTAGGTGTCCACGGAGCTCACCTCTCCTGTTGAACTTGAACTTGCCTGCTCAGGCCGACCCTCAGCTCCCGGCCAGCAGAGCTGGTGTGAGGCAGGCACCAGCCACCGAAGGGTGAGCTGCCCAGGACCTGCGGTCCTGTGCGAGGTCAACTTCCTTCTGAGCTGGAGCTTTGAAGCGCGGGGCGTTTTCAGAATACAGAATGGTCTACAAAAACGGACATCAAAATGAAATAGAGGAAGTGCTCAAAGAAAAAAAAGAGAGCGAGAGAAAACAAAAAGGGTCAGAGACTCATCAAAAGCACGCAGGCACCAACCTGAGAGAGAGTTCCCGATGCAGCGGTCAGAGCTGGAAAAAGCTGCACCACAAAATAAACCACAGGACTATCTGCTCCCAACCCAAAGCACAAACTAAAGATCCAAGTACCTCTCCTGATGTGAACAAATAATGGAATCAAGTAACTAAACGGGGGAGAAGAGACAACTCTTCTTTAGGTAAAAATCCCAAGTAAGAAACGTAGAAGGAATGAAGGAAAAAGAAAATCAGCATCAGAAGCCCATAGTCCCAAACTGCTGGAGGCGAGATGTGGGGACAATTAGCGGCCAGCACTTTAAGGAGAAACAGGGTATTTGAACATCCTCCAAGTATCTCCTGCAACATATGTATTGATTGCTGTTGTTATGTTGATACACATCCACAAAGCCTTTGATACTTCTCCTTCTGGAGATGGAGCTTAATTCCCTTCCCGGTGAGTATGGGCTGCACCTAGTAACCAATTTCAGTTAACGGAGCGGACAAGGAATAAGGTATAGCAAGAGGAAAAGCAGTAACTTTTTGGTGGAGAAAACCAGCAGATACAACCTCCACCAACCATTCAGGTCAACATCACCAGCAGGAGGGCAGACTGACATCACGTACCCACACGATTGGATGCAATGAGATGGGCACATCAACTCCTAGGTGTTTCCTTCCCTAGCATCTACAAGCTCTGCCCACCTGGGACATACCCCAAGGGAGGCACGTTCTAGAACATGCCTGAGCAGTGCTCTTCACAGCCCCCAGGGTGGTGAAAGACAAGGAAGAACATGACACTGTCCCACAGCAGAGGAAGCTAATGCAATGTGGCATCCTATTTCAGAAAAAGGACATCAGTGGAAAACTGGGGGATTTGGATAAAGTGTGTAGTTTCTTTAAAAGGAGGAGGTAGCATTGTTGTCTATAAAGAATGAGTGGTAAATATTTTTGACTTTGTTGGCCATGTGGTCTCCTTTGAAACTACAGTGCAAAAGTGGTCAAAGAGGACACATAAGTCAGTGGGTGTGGCTGAATTCCAATAAAACCTCATATACAAAGAAAAAGCAGTGAGCTAGATTTGGTGCATGAGCCACGCTTCCTGACTCCTGGACAGTAACATTGTATCAACGTCAATTTCTCAGTGTTGACAAAGGTACCCTGGTTATGAAAGACAATAACACAAGGGGAAACTAGGTAAAGAGATATGGGAACGCTCTGTGCTATCTTTACAATTCTTCCATAAACTTGAAGTTATTTCCAAAAAAAAAAAAAAAAGTTTTGAAATGAAGTAAAAATAATTGGAGGAGTTGCGTGTGATTTTTGGATGGTCTTTGTTACCCCTGCTCTGAACTTTCTTCCCCAGTAACTATATTAAAGATTTGGTCGTATACATGGATCACATCCCATGGTCATGGCCAATTCTGTTTTCTTTGTGTTCTCTGCACAGGACGAGTGGAATCAGGCCCATTACAGCAGAGGAACATGGGAACAGATTGCAAGACACACTTCCTGAGTGTAAAGGAGTCTCAGACTGGGTCCCCAAAGGGGGCTAACAGGAGTTCCTTTGGACAGTGGTGGCCTCATTGTGCCCCTGCTCATAAAAACAGCTGGACTGATCCCACTAAAACTTAGGGCATGTGCCATTTTCAAGAACTAGAGTAGCCAAACCAAATGTACTCCCCATCTTCTGCTCCAGACCCTTCCCAGGTAAGATGAACACCGCTCTGCCATAGCCAGTGGGTAGAATGACCAGGGCTGCGATTCCTATCTCTGCATGCCCATTCTTCTGTGACAGTGCCCTTAAAAGCACCCTACAGTCACAGACCCCTTCCTTCAAGCAGGTGCTCAGACAGGATCAGTGTATAAAGCAAGCAGCTTCCCAGAGGAGCAATCCCACCACTAGGGCTTAGGGGATGGGAAGGGCTTTGTGGGCACAAGCAGAAAATGCCCACCATGCTGGGGAATCCCAATGTGGTGCCAGGGTCACAGAGCATCTCTGGTCTGAGACTCGGATGACCTCACCTGTGAGCTAAGCAGTTAGACATTTGCCACAGGTGATAGGGAGCCAGAAAAGGTTTTCCTGGAGGGGAATGGCACAAGGAGCTTGTGGATCCACAGAAGGGACGGAAGGTGCTCATGAACCAAGAGCATGAACTGGCTGGATCCAGTGAGGTCCACACCTCGAGGTTCCAGAAGCAGGCATGTGGCCAGGAGAATACAGCTGGGGCAGGAGAAAGGGGCCCGGACTTTCTTAGTGGAGCTTTAATTGCATTCCTCGGGGCATTTCTGAACCTGGAGCCTGACAGCCGGGAAGCTGAATCTTCTCCCTTTGGGGCTCCCCGGGCTGCTCAGGGTGAGTAAGGACCTGCTAATTGCCTCTTGAATGTACTTTTGTGACTCAGATCCCATAAATTAGGACATGGTGTAGACACTGCACGGACACTCTGTACTGAACCAAGCCCCCACGAGCAGTTTCCTAAATTTGATTTCCAATCCCTCCAGGGCTACTCTGCTGTCCACCACACTCAGTCCAAGCAGGTGAGGGCTCAATGAAATCGCTTATCTTTAGCCTGAAACTCCTTCATTTGACTTGTTCAGCTTTCCATTGTTCTTTGGGAAGCTGAGCTCCGCCCCCTCCGCCTTTTTTTTATATTAACATGATCCTACATTCAATTCTCTATGTAAAACCATTCTCTCTCTCTCTTCTTTGAAAAATGCTTTAAACAAGAAAACATTTATTTTAGATACTAGTGAGTGGCGAAATAGGAATGATTCAAACTTAATCCTGGCCTGACGTATGAGAAACTGACTCAAATTTGGGAGTGTCGGAAATCAAAAAGTGTTTACAAAGACCCAGGAGGAAATATCCTTCAACTTCGTGGCCACAGAGAAAACAGTCCAGGTGGGAGGTCGCGGGGAAGACGGAGTTTGAGGATGCTGCCATTTTGTGAAATGAAGCTGTGTTTGAAGACGTGAAATCAACAACATTTTAAAGTTCACTTAAATTCTACCTACTTTAAGTGGGTGAGTTTGGAAGGAAAACGAGTATAAATTTTAAAAACAGATAGATGAGACAGACAGATAACCTCAAAGAAGGAATTTGGGTAAATGAGCCCAGTGACTCTTTCTCGGATGGCATCAGAGCGGGGTTAGGCTACAGAAGAATGGCTAGAACTCTACTCATGAGCGAATCTGTATTTAAGGAGTGTTTCCTTCCCATAAGCAGGGAAATGTGGGAATTCTCGTCGATGTGTGAGTCACCAACTGAGTCACTGAGAGAGGCAAGCCCCATTGTTGGGCCTGGAATCCACTGACAAAAATGGTCATGCCTGAAAATTTCCTGTCACTTCTCTCAATCCAACGGTCCCCAAAGCACTCACGGCTTGTGTATTCCTTAGAAGGACACCTCTGGGAAATGGCGAATGTCTCAAGGGGAAAGCTAAGAAATGAGAACCCATTGGGCACCATCTTGCCAGATTTTCAAACGTCCCATTATCTGCATGTTGGCCCAGCGTCCTAGGCTGTGAGGTCTTCTTCTCACCCCAGGTGCTCTCGGGTCGCAGAGCCCTGCTGGGTCCCCAGGTGGGGGCTGTGCTCTGCCCTCAATGCCACCATCCGTCCCAGGCCCAGGACAGATTCGGCACCAATTATTCCAACGCTCATCCTGCCTCTCTTCTCCTCCTCAGCTTTTTGCCCTCAAAACCATGAGTATCTTGAGGGTTTAAAAAAAATCTCATCAAGCCACGAGATAAAACACCTGTTCTTACAAGGCCACAGAAAAACCGAGAGAGTCCTGCCTACGTAGAAGGTGGTGACTGTCTCTTCTTTTCCACATAAAGAAACGGAGTGAAAGGGGCAAGAGTAGGGGGTGGGCAGAATGGGTGAAGCAGGGTGAGGGGGTGCAGGCTTCTAGCTATAGGGTGAAGACGTCATGGGGCCAGAGGTGCAGGAGAGGGAATAGGGCCAATGGTACTGTAACAGCATGGGGACACATGGGCAGCTGAATGACGCCAAGCAGGACAGGAGCGGAAGGACGGGGAAATGGAAAATTCAACTTCCTCATTTTTTATCTGGAGAACATGTAATAAGTCTCTAACCCAAAAAATTATCTCCAGGCTAAATGATAATGTATCCTCAGGGAGATGGATGAGTCCAGGTAAAGGAAAGATAGACCCTATAGGACTTCGTGACAAAATCCGCTATGAACAGCATCATCCCAGCATCGCAGGCTCCCTAAGTGCCTGGAACTCATGCATGGGTCCCCCACACCAGCCTCGGAAAGGAGGAGCTACTGTCACACCCATTGTAGGGATGGGGAAACTGAGCCTTTGCAAACCGACTAAGTTGCCTGGAGCATATGGTTAGGAAGCCCCAGCATTCTAACCCAGCTGCCTGCTTCCAAAGGGGGTATCTAACCACTGAGCGTGCCGCACCAAATGGCCTGGGACTGCAGTTTGGAGCGGTTTTGAGACACAGGAGACTGGAGAGTGCTGGGGAGTGGCCCCCCACCCCGTGAACAGAGACAACACAGAGGACGTGGGATGGAAGAAGACGGAACGGCCACCTAACTGATTGACGTTTTTCTCCACGCTTTTAACTCTGGGCCCCTGAAAAGGGACCCCCTCCCCCTTTCACTGGTACCCCACGGCCAAGGCATTCACCAGTCCTGTCCCACCCCATGGAAGGCTGCCCCTGACCCCACCTGACACGGACGAACTCCTTGTGATCTAGGAGGTTCTTCGCACTGCTACCTCTGAGGAATTAGGTCCCACGAGAGGCCACAATGCAGCACCTCTCCCCATGGACCACACAAGGACAGTCACTGTTCTGGGCCTCCCGAGCCTATCCCTGCCCCAGGGCCTTTGCCCTTGCTGTTCCGCTCAGCACACAGCTTTCTCCCACGGGATATGCAACCCCGGTTCTCACATTTCCTTTCCCTCTTTGCCTGACGGCCTTCCCCGTCACCTTATCTACCCTGGATCCCCGCTACCCCCTGCCACCCTGTGTGTCCCCCGCGCCCCTTACTGCTGTTGATAGATTCTCTCATCACTGTCCCACTGTGTCCTATTGGTGTGTCACATCTTGCATCCCCATGGGATCGAGAGCGCTGCCTGAGGCCATCCGTCCCGCTTCGCGTGCCCCCGCACCAAGGGTCACCGTGGGTGTCCAACACGTCATTAGTAAATACATGAATGAATGGATTCCCACATGCCAAATCCCAACGGGATAACTGCTCGTCTGCCCCGCTCCTGGAAGGATTTCTTGAGACAAACCACAGTCATGAAGCCGTCTGTCATCAAATGAAGAAAAATCTGCCTGCTGCCTTCAGGCGAATATGGGATGAGCTCTCCGAAATGAAAACGAAGCCTGAAACGGGCACAGGGGTTAAACGAATGACCCTCCCTGCAGGTTCCCGCCGCCACAGAAAGTCGGTGTGGATGCAGCGACCAAAACCCCCACCCCTTCGGTAGAGAGCCCCAAGCAAGACGATCTGCTCAGAAGACAAGTTTTTAAAAATCTTCAACAGGGAACAAAGCCTCTTAAGGCGTGATTCTGTGTTACAGGAGCAGGGTCCTGGCCCGAGGGAGGCAACTGATTTTGCCTTGGGCCTTTTCGCGGGAGTGGGGGTTTAAGGGGCCCGACTGTCCCGGCTGTTTATGAGCCCGAGCCTCCGTAACACCCCTGAAATGTGTTCTCCTAAAGATGTTCCCTGAGATAGGACAGCGCTCGGCATTGTTTCGCTGCATACCACATTCATATCCCAGAGCAATCCGCCCTTCTTTCAACGGCTGATGACAGCTCCAATGACTGGGCGAAAATCAGTTGAAGGAAAGGGAAGTCTTGTCGGAAATGAGATTAATCTTGTAACGAGTGTTCAGCTCTGATAACCCATCTGGGCACACAACTGCTTAAACCGGAGAGCAATTAACCTTCACCCGACAAGCTCTGTCCAACCGTTATAAACATTAAAGAGACCGAGTCCTCCCCTCCTCCTTGTAGACTAAACAACCAGATTTGAATTCCATGTAAACGGCCTCTTTCTGCAGATGTGCGCCCATGACAAAGGCCGGGGGAGAGAGGTGGGTCCCCACGGCTCTGCTCGGAACTCCGGTAACCCGGACCTCAGCCGGAGCCCCTGGATGTCGTTAGCACGAAAAGTCGCCTAGGGCGGCTTTCAATAAAATTACTAGCTTCTGGGGAGTTGGGTTTAGTTGCTTTCAGGCAGGAACACATGTCTGCTAACAGCGACAGAACTTGAGTGTTTTGTTTTGCTTTCTCCTTTTCTTTTTCTTTTGTCCAACAGTAGGGACATTTGCACAGACTGACCCCTTGCTTGCACTGGGTTCCTCTCTTCCAACCACAAAGGCCATTGCATGAGTAAATGCATCTTGTGGTCACAGAAGGATTTTTTTTTAATCTCCAAGAAGCCTTAGCTTTCATGGAGAGCAAACCTGTGCTCTTACCTTTATCAGCACATGCTGTAACCGACCGGGCCAACCAAGGAGGCCGCGTATAACACCGCTTGGTTAGGGACCCTTCCCGTGAAAATAACTTTCACAACACTGAGGAGGAACCTCTGACATCACCTAACCACTCAGGCAAGAGCTTTCTGGAGCACTTTTTAAAGATTTATTTTTTATTTATTTATTTTTTTTTATTTGACAGAGAGAGAGAGAGCATGGGAGGTCGGGGGAAGAGCAGAGGGAGAGGGAGAGAGAGTCTTAACCAGACTCCCGGCTTGGAGCCTGACGCAGGGCTCGATCTCACAACCTTGAGATCATGACCTGAGCTGAAACCAAGAGTCAGACGCTCAACTGACTGGGTCACCCAGGGGCCTCTGGAGCATTCTTTTATATGGGGCCACTGGTTCATGTTTGTGGACGATAAAGGAAGAGGCCCCTGTGCCTTAGAGGAGGCTACACCCCGAGGCGGGTACCTAATACACCCCACGGGACTGGGGAGCACGAGTATGTGAGTACTCAACAAAGTGATGTGAAGGACAGCCGTACAGACGGCAAAACCAGGCGGTCTGCTAGCGGGCCTCCCCTCAGATACTAAAATATAAACAAGTAATAAAAGGGGGGAAATGTGAACATTCACCTAGCGTGTTCTAAAACTTCTCTCTCCCAAAGTTTCAATCTAGGCTCACGATGGGCAAAGACAGCTCTCAAAAGACTCCAGGCTCATGTTCGATCTCATCTTATGCCTTGAATCAAGTTTCTTTTTCCAGTGGGTGAGTGGTGACATTTGAGGCCTCGGGGGTGGGTATGTACACAGCGGGGCTGAGCTACTGCAGCCCGTCCTACTCACGGGGCCTCCAGGGACAGAATGAGACAGGAGCACAGGAGAAGCAGGAGCCCCCTGTGGGCATCACTACTGCCCTGGGGACACACTCCCGGGGACACAGCCAGGGGACCGTGCCCTGCATGCTTCACAGCGCCCTTCCTGCCACTCCTGGGCAGGAGTCATGAAGGACACCCCGAGGGACTGACCCCCACCTCACAGGGCTTTACGCCACCTCTGGTTTGCAGCCACGTGAGATGCAAAGAGAACATTCCATGGGTCCAGTTCTCCCAGTCACGCTGGGAGCTTTCTTGTGTCTTAGCCAGAAACAAGGTGGAGACGGACTGGCCAACCTTTCATCCCAGAGGGACCCCCGTGTGCCCTGCAAGGCGACAAGGGTGCCCACGAACAACATAACAAGAGCTCCCGACCAGTCTTTGATTTAAATTTGCATTTCTTTCCCAAGAAAACCTTGCAGAGCCTTCATGGTCAGGGCTGAGATGAAGTTCACCTCTCCGCTGAGCGACCGATCCGTGTCACAAGACGTGACACTGGCAGATAGCAAAGCCGGAAGACAGAAATGAAACCACGGTGTCTGAAAGCAATACAAGGACCCGATGCCATCTTATGAGCTTAGTCTGAGAGCTGTGGAGGTTCAGCCTGAGGACTTTTCTCGAAAAAAGCCACAGGAATCACTTTCTTTTTTTTATAAGATGTAAACAGCACACTCATCCACGCGTCTACACTGGGCCGATGGGGAGGGTGATTGGCTGCCGGCAAAGCCAGGCCCCCACTTTACACTGACGAGCCTTGCGGGGGCCCCAACTCACTGTGCTTCTTGACAAGCACCCAGTAAAACTGTGAGATAAGGAAAAACCACAGCATCACACCCGGTATCTTGTGAAACTGAAACAGCTGCAGGGGAACTCTTGCCTTACAGTGATTTGTGATTTCGATCCTCACACTGGATTTCACACGCGTGCCGCCGAGCTGGGTGCACTTGTCCGGGGAACAGTGCGTTCGCGGATTCCCAAACGGTACTTACGCGCAAGCATCACGCCGGCATCTCAGCATCGGTTGGCGGCTGTGAGGATCATCTTCCGAAGCCCAAGGGAAGCTGCCGACCTCAAAGGCTCATCTCCTTCCTGCCTGAACGGTGCCCTCCTCCCACACCCCCCCACGTCCACGTCCATGGGATGTGAGCTTACTTAGAAGTAGGGTCACTGCAGAAGTAATTACAGCAAGGATTGGGGGAAGATCATACTAGCGGAGGGCAGACCCTACATCCAACATGAGCACCCCTGTAAGGGACCAGAGAGGACAGAGCATCGAGATGTGGAATCATCACACGCAAAACCATCATGATGATTTTGGACTTCTGGCCTCCTACACGGCAAGAGAATACATTCCTGTCTTTGTAAGCCACCCAGCTTGTGGTTATTTGTTACGACGGCCCTAGGAATCTAATTCCCTACCTGTGCACCCTGTTTTTAGCAAAATATTTACCATTTGGGGGCATGATACGGCCCACGGTTTGCCTTAGAGAATTAGCACACATTCTAAAAGCGCTTGAGTCCATGCCAAGAATTAGGTAAACCCCTGGGGCAGCCACCAGAAAGCCCGACGTTTTCAGAATAATGCTAAATTTGCCAAACTTTCCATGTCAACTCCTTTGTCTGATGATGTCCCGGTTCTTCGGCTTCGGAACTTTTCTGCTTGTACCACTGGAGGAATAAATGTCTGCTTCACATTCTAATAAAAGTCATCATCACGTGGGAAGTTGTTTTCACAAGGATCTTTAAATGTCTCAAAATTTTATTTGTCTGAAAATAATGTTAGAAGTTATTTTTAAAAAGCCAATGGAAATTAAAATTTAATTTCTTTAGTATTTTTTCCAACTAGCATTTGTGGGCAAATTAGGCAAATTATGATTGCTTCATGTAAATTCTATCCCCAACAAAATCTTAGTTCTCTTAAGAATTCCTTTCAATTATCCTAAGAACAATTAGGAATGTATGGACCTGAAGGATAATTAGATTGAGAAACATTGGACCCCTCCATGGCCAATTCAGTTTCCTGTAACTTTTGGGCTCCCAAATAAAAGTTGTGGGAGTTTTTGTTGTTGTTTGTTTGTTTTTTTGCCTTTTCTTTGACTCCTTAACAACTAGATTGTAGTTTTTTTCTAGGAGAGGGACCAAGTCAGAGTTCTTTCATTCACATATTGCTGCCAATGATGTGTTCCACTTAGGGAAAGATTTTGATACGCATTTGGTCATGAGTTCATTCAGCAAACACTACGGAGAAGTACATCACATGCCAGGCCCTGTGTGAGGCGCAGGACCAACAGTGAACCAAATTCATAAATCATTACATTGAAAAACACTTCAGAGAAGAAAATCTTTTTTTTTTTTTTTTAAAGATTTTATTTATTTATTTGACAGAGAGAGAGAGATCACAAGTAGGCAGAGAGGCAGGCAGAGAGAGAGGAGGAAGCAGGCTCCCTGCTGAGCAGAGAGCCCGATGCAGGGCTCGATCCCAGGACCCTGAGACCATGACCTGAGCCGAAGGCAGAGGCTTTAACCCACTGAGCCACCCAGGGGCCCCCAGAGAAGAAAATCTTACCAACATAACAGAATACGTTAGGTTTTACGAAAGATCACATTTTCTTTGGCTTACATAGAATGCCTGAACCAGTAAGGCTCCGTAAGCTAAATCGCATGTTTGCTAAACTTAAAATTTCAGTAGGAAATCTAGTTTTGTTATCTGGCTTAAGTAAGTCGATTGTTAACCGCTATTAAGGTTCATCTTTATTACAAAGCAGATTGTCCTGCAATCGAATACAAAGAACTTAGCTATTTATGAAGATGTCCCACTACATCATACCCGTGGCAGATGTCATTTACATAATAATTACCATATGCAGATTTATTTACATAATAATTACCATAGATTAAGGGCCACCTGATTCACCGGTGATAATGGAAGCCCTACTGTGAGCCAGTACATGGGATACCAGCATATGTTTTAAGAAATTAAGTTGCAGTTGCCCTGAAATTTCAAAGGCGTGGTTGCAGTGACCAAAAAAAGAAACAAACAGTGCCCATCATAATGCATTAAACACAACTCTACATTTCTGCGTGCCCAGAAAGGCCTTCTGCATAGAGGATCGAAACAGCTGAACACGGGCATGACCTGAGGTAAACCTTGGGCACACAAACACTGGTAGGCATTACCACTTAGCAAATGTGAAAGCACTGCTTGGCTTTTGCTCCATCCCGACAGGTGTCATTGGAACAGAACTCAGGCTCCCAGAATCGTATTTCTGCTCCTAGTTTTCAGGTGGGAAGCACCTCCAACCATGGCCTGGCGGAGAGGTATGCACTTATTGGGTGCATACTCACAGACGTTCCAATCACAGACCCTGGACAGCCCGGTGATCATCCCCCCCTTGCCTAACAGGGGCAGGTTCTCCAGGACACACATGCTTATGTCTAACCTTAGGCATTCACAGGTGACACGGGGGCATTCAAGACACTGGTCCCAAGACAGAAATAATCCCGTCTTGGGATCGAAAAGCACAACTTCCCTCATCACCTCTGGGGGCTACTAACACAGTGCTGTACAGATAATAAGGAGTCAATAATTGCTCACTGAATTAAATGAATGAACTCTCCACAACAGGTGAGCAAGTGTCACCACACTAATTAAAGCGCTCAGTCATGCATTTATCACCCAGGTAGATAGTCAACCGGTATTGGATAGACACTTAATAAAGGCCTGCTGCTTACTAGACACGTTCGTTATGAACAAAAGATGATGTGATTCCAGCCATGTAACTTAAGGCACAGAACCCTGATTTCTAACAATCAATGTTTTGAGAGCTTCTGGTCTTCAAGGATCCTTAATCGTGGATATTACCTGGCAATGTGAGAATTCGGTAGATGCTTCCTCTCCTCTTGTAAAGAATGTACCAGCTGTAGTAGCGGGCTCAAGCTAGCACTTGACTTCTACATTAGGGCCCCTCCAGGGACCAACGGTCACTCTCCATTGCAGGAATGCATTCATTCATTCATAGAACAGGCAAGAGTAATAACAGTGAATACCCCGCAGTCCTCCATCTTGGTTTTCCTATGGATCCTCAAAATTGTTGGCTTTCTGGGCTCATGAAAATGCAGCTGAGTTCAGTGGCAAAATTTTAAGTCCCATGTTGCTTGAACCTTTGAATGGACCCCCAGTAGGGACTCTGTTATGGTGTGTCTACTATGCTCCAAGAAAAAGCCTGAGAAAGAAGCAAATAACATACAGAGAAAGACCCTCATCTCTTTGGATGAAATAGATCAATGTCTCTTTAGGTAAATAACCAAAACACATTGGAGGATACCTTTCAAGGGTTGAACATTGAAACAAAAACAGTTAAGAATAGATTACTTCAGAAAAAGCAGTTAAGGTACAAGAGTAAATTAAATACTAGGAACAAGACTGGGGTGAGTCACCAAAGAGTTCCTAACGGCAAACATTATTTGCCCATGAACGCACGTGAGCCAATGCGTGAATGACCAAGATGTGGGGACTATTGTCATTCCTCACTCCGTTCTACAGATGAGCAAGGGAGGCAGGGGAAAGTGAAGTCACCTTGCCAAGGCACGGGGGAGCTAGGACCTGCCCCAGGCAGGTGAGGTCTGCTCCACAGAATAGAATACGGAGCCTTAGTCTCCAAAGGGATCACAAGAAATTCAGCCCTTATTCCTCTTTTCTTCTCCATCCTGGATAAAAGGAAGTGAGTAGAAAAGGAGTCTTAAAAATGAGTTTAATTTTTCAAATGTTAGTATTCTTTCTAAAGAACCCGTCTCTGTGCATGGAAAAAAGACCCAAAAAACCCAAAAAATCCCAAAAGTCTCAAGTCTTCATAGACCCTTCATGGTGTAATATCAATTATTTAAGTTCCCTTTTCTAAATGCTTCCTTTCTCAATCCTACAATAATAGTTTCTGAGGGGCACCTGGGTGGCTCAGTGGGTTAAAGCCTCTGCCTTCAGCTCAGGTCATGATCTCAGGGTCCTGGGATCGAGCCCCGCATCGGGCTCTCTGCTCAGCGGGGAGCCTGCTTCCCCCTCTCTCTCTGCCTTCCTCTCTGCCTACTTATGATCTCTCTCCTCTCTGTCAAATAAATAAATAAAATCTTTAAAAAAAA